>JAYRBT010000054.1:4145125-4204105 GCA_036023395.1 Myiotriccus ornatus | reverse complement strand
CCAGAGAAGCTGTGGCTGCCCCATCCCTGGAAGTGTCCAAGGCCAGGTTGGACGGGGCTTGGAGCAACCTGGGACAGCGGGAGGTGTCCCTGCCCATGGCAGGGGGTGGCACTGGATCATCTTTAAGATCCCTTCCAAGCCAAACCAGTCTATGATTCTACAATCTTTATTGCAAGGGTAAGGACATAATTTCACACATATTTTCTCTGACAGCTAAGCCAGCTTAAACAGCTGCAATGTTTTCATGGCTGGGCAAGAGTGAGCACTGAGGCAAGGGGCTCCTGGCTTTGCCAAGCTGGTTTGCACCCAGCTGCTCTCAGCAGCCAGCCTGGCACAGCAGAAGGGGTGGCACCGGGATGGGGGTCAATGGCAAAACCAGGCATCTAAAGCTCACCAGAGGAGCACCTCCCATCCCACCAACCCAATGCCTTTTGGTCTGATTGAAGGCTCCCGGGAATTCCCATAGTTTTTAGCAAAAGTCGATGTTCTGGATTGCCCAGATCGTGTAGAAAAGGGTTTAAACCTACAGCAATGCCACAAACCCAGATTTCTCTCAGCTGAGTGGTGAGAATTTCTCTTTGTAAGGGATCTTTCCTTTGCTACCAAAGAGTTTTTCCAGTGTCCTTCCCCTCTCTTCCTTTACCATCCATTTATCATTGAAAAAAGAGAGGAAAATCCCAAACATGTCTTTAATTTTGTAGTAAAAACATGCAGGTTGTCAACTTTTACATGAGCACACTCCGTATTTTTTGACCAGTACTACGTGAAAATGCTTTGAAAAAAAATACACTATAATGAAACTCTGAAGCCACTTCAGAGAAGAGAAGCATGGGGTTGAAGGTAACAAGAGGAGAGGGGGAAAAGATTGTTAGCCATATATAAATGTCACAGCACAGAAAAGTATCCTTAAATACATTCTTCTTTTTATCCTCCTATTGCAGTGAACCAATACTGTTTTGCTGAGCAATTCAGGATGAAAACTCCTTAATATAATAAGAAATCCCCAATCAATTAGGATGTCAAATCAGGAAATAATTCCCTGTGCTACATCAAAAAGACCCACTCCTATCTTTTGTCAGTCACTGAGTTGAAATGAAGATGTAGCTGCCACGTCAAACAATACATCCTTCACTCCTTCAAGATATAAACACATTAAAATGGGGCAGGAGAAAAGAGCCAATCGAAGCTGTTTAATGGAGGTGGCTAACTGGATAAATTCCACTTTGGTAACAGTTATAATAATTGAGGAGATATCCCGTCCCAAAGTTCTGCTGTTCACTTCTCTGGTTGCTACTCAGCCTTCTCACTTGATCCCATGTGCTAGAAAACGTGGTGTAAAACCACTGAAGAACCAAGCTCTGCTTGACTGAAGGTTTCATCCATAAACTTCTACCTAACCCAGGATAACCCAGGATTCTGGGTTATCATAACAATCCAGGATTGGGATTACAACCACAACAAGCAAACACAGCCCTTGAAACCAGTTTCCAGCAGCTGATGGGAAACTGAAAAATTACTTGCTGTGAATACACATCACTATGCACACACAAAAATTCTTTCTACAAATTCATATTGCTAGAAAACATGTAGGTTGCAATAAATAATATTAACCAACTTGCCATTAGCATATGGCAGGCACACACTTGGAGAAAACTTTAACTCTAAGCAAGTATTTAATAATTAGAGTAACTATCCATTTATAGAGTTGATATATACATTTAATAATTAATGTAACTATCCATTTAGAGAATTCATATATTTGGTTCTAAAATAATAGCATTTAAATAAATGAAGTAGTTTTACTAAATAACCTCTCTTCCTAAAACAAACCAAATAAAAATTTAACAAATACATGATAAAAACTACATAACTGTTTCACCATTGTGCTAATTCACATTCCATATCACTGCACAGAAATCACTGCAGTACGAATGGTGTTGACTTCAAATTTAGACAAGTTTCTTGAGCTTAAAGTATGAAGAGCAAGACCATTTGAGGGCTAATCCCCCCAGTTTCACACTCCTTTCCTCAGTGTGTGCATCACCCGCCTTCCCCTTCTCCTCAGCAGCACCAGTGGTTCACTATCAGCATGGTAAGGGCCCAGTCCAAGTTTAAAATAGCAAATTTCTATGTATTTATGTGCTTTTACAACAAAAGTCCAAGCAGAACAGCCATCAAGGGAAACTTAAAATGAAACTGCAGCTTAGGGGCTGGATGTGAGGAAAAATGCTGACCTGACTGGAAATGAAGAGGTACCACTGGCTTTCTGCTGCTACTCTGCACACCCCAACCATCCTAAATTACTCTCAATCCCAGCTCCATTCAGATCCAGACATCTCCAAATTGTACATGGAGTAAAACATAAAAAGGAATAATGTCAATCCTGTTATGGGTCATTGGATTTTTTGTGATTATTAAGATAAACTCTGAGAGACAAAAGCTTAACAGTCTGCAGAAAGAGAAAAGGCCCTGTGATAACTGATTTGAGATGAAAATTGATCAAGCAGTTTTTGTAAGGCATAAAAAATTGGTATTTTCAAAGAGTAATAAAAATTACAAATATTCATTTCTTATATCCCCTTAAGACACATGAGGAGTCAGCCAAGATCTCCTTATCAGATGGTTGGCACCATCCAACAGAAGCAGGCTTCACTGGCAATTTGATTTGTAGAGCACAGGGTTGAAATGAAGGGCAGTGATTTTCCAAACTACTACATAATATGCATCCAGCTTGAAACTTCATTTATCAGAATATTTTTTTGTGGTCTAAAGTATCTTTTAGTCACACTTAAAAAGTGAATGGTCTTAATGATGTTTACTGCTATAACTTGAAGGTATAGAAAAAGGAAAGCAGGTTCAGTGGTTAATTCAGCCAATTTTATTTTTCCAGACCATGAATCTTGGCAAGCATGAGCTTCTACACATTCCCAAAGTAAAAGGAAGTTCTGCAAGATGCAATCTTTCAAAACCAAGATTCTGGAGCACAGGAGTTAATGCTTGGAGGGAGCTATGCTATTTGGCTCGTGGGGATTCCTCAAGATGCAAAGAGTGGCTTGTCTTTCCTCCTCCAGCACAAAAACCATCTCATACCACGTTGTAAGAACAGATGACCAAGACAAATAATCTGCACAAAACCCTATGGCATAAGGAGACCATTATCCATGAAAAAGCAGTTGAATAACCAAAGCCCACATTAAAACATGATGGTGTTCTAAAGTAAAAAGTGATTTGTCTTCGTTTCCCTTCTAATGCAGAGGCGATTTGCTACCGTAGTGTCCCAGCAACACTGCTCACAAGAAACAGTCCGAGCAAAGCTGTTCCTTCCTGCCTCTGGCCACCAGAGACTTGGCTCCTCGTCCAGCCACCCATCAGCTGCAGGCTGAAGCCTAGTCCTGTTGCCTCAGTTGTTCCCAAAGCCAGCACCCCTCAAACTACTTTTTTTTTTTTTGCTCTTGAAAGAGCAAAAGCATTTTCATCTTCAAACTGATAAAACAAATTAGTGATCAGGCAAGGCATATTTTGGAATGCCTGGAGGTGGAAGGAGGAAATAGGCAAGGGAGGATGGGAAAAGAGAAGGTTTTAACTCCACAGAAGAAACCCTTCTGGTTGTTTTGGGATATCACTTCCATTGAAAGGGTTGTGCACGTGAAGGAAAGTCTTCCCAGGAATTCCTTACAGGATCTCACTGGACAAATAATATTTCATGGAAAGCCAGGCTGCCTTACTGACATCACAGCCTCTCTCCCATCCCCTCCTGACAGGAGGTGTTTGCAGGGTGCTTTAGAGAAACACAAACACTAATCCAAAAAACCAGCTGGGGAGTGGGAGTGGAAAATTCCTAAATTCCTAACTGTGCAACATGCAGTGTTTCAACAGCTTTTGTGAAAGCTTTTGAAAACATCAACAAGCCATGCAGCTCCCAGCACTTTGCAAAACAAATGTACTCAGATATTAAGGCCGCGGAGGTGACTTTGTCAACCAGCAGAAAACATGACAACAGCAAAGCAGGGAATGCGGGGGAAGTTGTTTGGAATTTTTATTATTGTCAGCTATGGAGATAAAAACGCAGGCAGAACTCGGCATCTACTCCCACAGGAAAATTGCATTCAGCCTAGAAGTCTACTTGAAAAGAAAAACAATAAATAACAGAAAATGAGCAGGAAAAAATAAAGGCTTTTGAGCCAATGTCTCCATTCCCTATTTGGCACAAGACTGCAAGGAGGAAAGGAAAAGCTACATTTAAGGCATCTTTTCACCTTCTGTGCTCACCACCACGCCAGCTGAGACCAGTTTAGCAGCTTGAGCCATTCCTGCCCATGTGTGGCTCAACCTGGAGCCCAGAAAGGGAGGTGCCACTTCCCTGTAAGCTGCGTGATGCCCTGAATGAACTGTGGAACCCCTTCAATATGCACTTCAGGAAGGAAACCAATATGACAATAACCCTTAAGGAAGTATTTTCCTGCCTGAATTAGCCCTGCCCAGGATTTCAGTGGAGGAAGTGGGAACTTCCCAAGGAGGGGCAAGAGAGGAGACGGAGGAGGGCTGTTCCTGTGGGCACCAACAAGCCATTGTGTCACCTGGGCTGCAGTGCCAGAGTATTCTCTGTGGCAGTGACACTTCTTGTGGATGCCAGAGGGCAGTGTGTCCCTCCCATGGCCCTCTCACACCTCACCCTTGGAGACCCTCATCATCACACAGGAATATGCACACTGTGTTAAACACCAGCCTGTAACTAGATTAACAGCAGATCTGTGCTTCCAGAAGAGTGGAAAGAGCAGAAGGGTCACAGAATACTGGAGGCATCTTCTGAGGGTTGATTCTGCTACAAGTACAATTACCTGTCCACTCTTGCCTGCCCTTCCAGCCACAGTTGTTAGAGCAAGTGAACATCGCTATGAAATGATGACATGTATAAATAAATTTTATAAAATAAAAAAAAAAGGAAATGCAGGTATTAGTCCTGATCAACTTGAAGATCTGACTCAAGGATCAGATCTACAAGTGACTGTGTCAGCCAGACCAGGGTGAGGAAAGACAAACATGAACATGGCACTGAGAATGAGGCCCATGGAGGGCACAGCCTCCTTAAACCATCTTCTCTGCAAATACCAGAACAACTACACTGGAGCAACCTTAGAGCAGTTTAAGATGGGCTTTTTGCACCTCCCAGAACAGTGGATGTTGTCCACGCCATTGAATTCAAGACGACTTGTAAGCCAATCTTCTCCTAAAGCACATTTTCCTCAGTCCTTAAACTGCAGGTTGGCCCAGAAACAAAAACAAGTGGCAACTGTTTGCACTCATATTGTATTAAAGTGGGTGTGGAGAAACCCAAAAGGAATTTCAGTTCTTTGGGGCCAATAACGTTCAAAGACAAGAGCAGCCTTTTGTAGCAACCTTCCATCTGGGCTGTACCCAGGATTCTCATCTCAAAGGCAATGAACCTTGCAACGTTTTATCTCACAGCCCTCAAAGGCAGTAGCGTGTTGAGTATGATCCATTTTTTAAAAATACAAAGCGAGGGAATATATTTTCCATATGTTTGTCACATGTTCTGTTTAAGTCCCATTGCCAACTCTTCTCACAGCTGATGTGCAGTGGATTCATAGGCCTGACCTTGTGCCTTTCTGCCCATTTAATTTGTACAGCCACACTGGCATGCACCGAGTAATTATGCCCCAAAATATCTATTTCTCAAATACTTACCTGAAATCCCTTCATATAGGATATGGTGTGCACAACAAAGCTACAGGGGTCTGTTAAATCCTTTTTATTCTTTTTAAAACACACACATATGCACACCAAGTAAGGGCTACAAAAACTACCTACGTGGTAAAGCAAGAGAACAACATTACAAATGCACACACTATCTATGTGCACAGTAACAGGGCTTTATCACTCCAGTGTTTGAACTTGCTCCAATTAAACAGTTCCTTCCTTCCTTCTCCAAGCAGAAAAGCAATAAATCTATTAGTTTACATTGACATATACAGTGTATGGAAACAAAGAATTCATGTTTCCACTTTTAGATTTCTTTGCTTTGTTAAACTATATTCTGGCTACAAGTATCTTTTCTGGAACTGAAGTTTAAGGTTGGGGTTTTTCCTTACCTAAATTATTAACTGATGAATTATAACACATTCAAACAAAAAGTAGCCTGCTGTTTCAATAATTTTTTTTTTATTATTTTTCTCTAGAAGCATTCAACAAAATTCTATTTCTTTCTTCAACCTAAGAGTCAAAACTGAATTTTAGAGAAAAGAGACAGCAGGGACACTTTTCATCTGGTTTTATAGTTACCTTCCCCACAAGAAAATCTTGGTGTGTATGCCATTCCTAAGGTGTCTACGCTGCACAAGTAAAACAAATCAACCCACCAACCCGAGGAACCCATGTACAAAATTCTTCATCCTCAATCTGCAAGAAGAGAGCAGAACTAGTACAGAAATTCAACTACACTCTTGTGAGGAATAAGGAAGATTAATCCATTGCAACCTTCACTGCACCAGGCTCCAGAACTCGGTTCTGGTTCTGCCTCCAAGACTGCTGCCGCTTGGCCTTCGGCAAGTCACATCACCTGCCATTTTCCTGGAACTTTTCCAGTTGGGGTTTTGATTTTCCGTTTAGATTGGAGGCTTTTCAAGTTAGGAGCTGAATGTCAGGCCATGCATGCCCACAGTTTACCACCACCAGGGGTCAGCTCTCCACTGTGGCCCCAGCACTTGGGATGATGGGCAGGGTGAGACAGTGTGAGCAGCCCCCTGGTTGTTGCCTCTGTGTCTGATTACAGGGAGCCCAGACCCACTTCAAACCCTCATCTTTCCAAATAATTACCTTTAACATGTGACAAGCAAGTCACATGTTAATGTGACTGAAGAGTTAATGAGTATAAGTTAACAATCCTGGAGAGCTGAAAAGCCCCTAGAGACCTGAGAGCACAAAATGATGTTGAGGAGCCAAAGAGACAAGTCACTGAGCTTCCCTGCCTCCATGGGCGATGGGGAGCAGCAACAGGTTTCTGACCAGACACATTCACACGTTGTGAGAACTAGAGGCATTTCAGTTTGGGATACTTTGGGGAAAAATAACCTCTGTATAGCAAAAGAATTAACCCCAAGCCCCCCACGTTTAGCTCAAGGCTTCTTAGACAGAGCTGAGCTGGTGTCAAATCGTCTTGGCAGCCGGGGTTAAAAGTCAGTCATTCAGCAAACTCCTGCCTGGAGTGGGCGTTTTCAAGCCAGTGTCCCTTCACCACAGCCAAGAACACATGTCCTCCCACAATTCTCTGAAGGTTCCATCCAGTAACATCATCTTTATGGTCCTTACTCTGTGCTCCCACATGGGAGGATACTTCCCTATGTAGGAGTTTACAGGTCTTACCCTCACTAAAATTCTCTTACTGCTGAAAATGGATTTGTTCTGCCCAAATCAAACGAGAATACTCCAAGAACTGGAGAAGGATGAGTTATTTCAGGCCTTGCTCCAGAGGGTTAAGAACATTCAAGGCCCTACAGGCAACTGCTGCTGAACCACATCCTGTCTCTGCTGCTGCACCTCTGGTAAAGTAGCTGAGTATAACACAGCTCTGCCTTGTTAATCAGGAATCTTCTCTTCCATTTACATATGCTTCAAGCTTTGTGGGTGCCACCATCAGTGCTATGACTGCAAACACAATCCTCCACTACACCTCTGAACACCAGTTTTTGCAAAAAATCCTCATTATCCAGCATGTTGGTGGACACTCCACCTTGTACTACAAGGCCCCTGTGCAAGTTATTAATGATAAAATGCAATTTCCTACCTTTATGTTCACATCTCCATTGCCCATGCACTTTGAAAAACAGAATCTAATATAAATGACATGGCTTTCAAAAGTTTCTGCTTTACCCCTGGGCAAAAAACAATAAACACCTTGATGGAGCTTTTATCAATCAATTTTCATTTAGTTTCTTTCTATTAAAAACTCTTAAGATGCTGCACTGAACACAAGGAGCAACAGCAATGTACTTCAAAGTAAAACAACAGTATTACTCAGTGTGAATGGTATGTTCTGCAATTTGTGGAGGTAGATCCCATTGATCAACTTTATTGCAAATCACAGCCTATCATGGGATTAATTTGTTTTTCAAATATAAAGCAGAGGACATTACCCTGACTTGAGAGGATTTTATTTTCTATTAAATCAGTGAAGTAGCAAATACTATTTCATACACATTTGCCAAATAAGAACAGCTGTATATACTGGGCAGCACACAATGCCACAAAATTATGGTTTAATTTCCTGAGGGAGTAGCTATGAAGGTGCAGATACCCCATTCCTAATAAAATGCTAATTATTATACTAATAGTAAATGAAAATCCGAATTTTGATCCTAATTTTACACACCTGAGCCAGTGGTGTAAATCCAGAGAAGGTCCTGTGACGTTCCTCTGGTTTTACATCACTGTTTGAAATCAGAAACTTGGCCCAAAATGCTGAGAAGCACGAACAGATGCCTATTGACGTCTGCAGAGATTTGAAAGCTTGATGCAACAGCGTTAGCATATTGATTCCCCCCCCAGGAATTTGCAAGAAAAGAAATAGAAATTCAGTGTTTGATCCCAAGTCTGAACAAACTTCAGGGCTTGCTTACAATTTGGTACAGTAAAACAAAGCAAGGGAGATGAGAACGTACAGATTTCAGCTCGCACCAGGCAGTTACAAAGGGGCTGCACTGACCACGAAGACAAGAGGCTCTTTTAAGTTAAAAGAAGAAGAGAAACACAGGTGTGAAGTTATTTTCTTAGAGTGAAACATTTTGCAATGAAATGACTGAATACTGAGGAATCCAGTTACTACTGTTGTGGGGAAAGAAGCCTTTACAAATGGGCTGTTTAAACAGAAAAGCAATCTTAAAGATTTCTTCATCCAACCTACAGTCTCACTGGAATGACAGATCACTTAGACACCAATGCAACGGGCATCTAATATGGGTCTGAGCCAGCTTCTGCTCAAGTCAACTGAGAAAGTCCCACTAATCTCAAAAAACCCCATTATACCATGCCTGAGATAACCAAACCTGGCAAAAAGGAGGTTTAGATTTACAATTAATGAAGTTGCTGGTGTTGGGAGTCAACTGATTGTAACTGAGGATGAACTTGGAACTGGAACAACTCAAGGGAAACCTTTATTTGAGTAAAAGCAGGTTCTTTTATATCCAAACTCCATGCATTTGCAAAACTATTTATGTTCTAAAGCTCACCTGGTAACTCAAAATCTTGACCATACTTTGGGCTAACCATCTAGAACTGAGGCAGCTGAATTCCCAGACCCCAGAACTGACAAGCAGGGTAATTCTAAGACTCTGCCCTGAAAATTACGCTGTGATGCAAGAACAACTTGGGATCCCAATATTTCTCCATTATAGCACTTTAAGAACCAGACTAATACTCTTTATCCTTGGTTTGAAAATTACAGAGACAAAAATTCAGGGGCTGAAAACTGCTCCTGATTTTTTTTTATTTTTTTGTTTGTGAGAGAGGAGGCAGTGAAAGGATTGCATGACATAAAACTGTTCTGTGAGCCCAGATAAATCAGGTCCACAAATATCTGAGCCAGTATCACTCACCAGCCACAAATATCAGCCAGCAAGGTAGGAAAGCATCTCTCCTGCCTCTCCTCTCTGCCCCTGGTGATGGGTTGCTCCATTCCTTTCTGCTCCATGTGGCATTCACCACTCCCATCCATAACCTGATGCCACTCTCTTGCTCTGTATTTCCATCACATAGTCACAAATTACTTAGAATGCAGTAGGATGTAGAAGTCTCCTGTGCTGGATGCTGCAAAATGGTGAGAACAAATAGATAATTTGCTTCCCAAAGAGATGACTCCTTCATAGTCCCCTTTTGCACCTCAACATACATTAACTGTCCACACAAGATTTCTTTCTTTCTTTTTTTTTCCTTCAGCCATTCACTCCTCCATCCCCTCCTTTGTCACCCCAGTAAATTGCTGATAATTACTTGAATCGAAATTAAAATACACAAAAACTCTTATCATGTCCTTAAAACCAAACCAGGCTGCCCTGTACTAGACTAAGCATGGAACTGGTGTGTAACCATGTAATTTGAAAGCTTTCTCTCATCACAAACCCTGACTCTGTGTTGGGAAGGACTTACAATCAGTGCCCATGGGAAGCAGACCAGCACCTATTTGCTGACATGAACAGAGTGATCAAAACATTTTCCTGCTCAGTATTTGAATCTTGGCTACTTCTTAAGTCTACGCAACACTATGTGGAATGCCAGCTCTGAGCATGACCCACTGTTTCCAGGAACAGCTGTGCAGTATTCCCTGAGGATTTCAACTCCAGCAGCTCGTTCTAGGAGCCCTTTACGTGCAGATCCAGACATTCTGTGAGGTTCAAGAGCAGGTTACGCTGCGTGTGTGGACTTAGCAGAGTGAAATCCTCATCTTAACTGCGAAGTTAAGCCTTTCCACAGTAAAGATAATAAATAACAGGGACAGCAGTCGTGTGCCAGCTCCTCATTTTGGTACTGACACAGGTGTGAAACTGTGCTTGCACCTGAGTTTTCTGTGAACTAGTTAACATTTCCATTGGACTTTTCATAAAAATGAAATAAAATCATCAGACAACTCTCCTAGCATAACTGCACTTTCCAGCACAGTTTCCAAAGCTGGAAACATGGGTCAACACTGGAAATATTTCACATGGCACCCAACCAGCGTGGAAACAAATGCCAAGCATGATCTCGTGTCATCCAGATTAGCTCCTGCTGGTGCTTGGATTCAAATTAATGGGTTACCCTCCCAGCAAATGTCACAGCAAAACCTTGCCAGGAAACAGCTTACCAAAAAAAAATCCTATTTCATCTTGAATGAGGGATTCCATTTCAGTCAGAAGGTTCCTTCCCATAGGCTCTGTCTGAGCACAGCTTGAGAAACACCTTTGGGAAATGAGATCAAACAGCATAAACAAACACCAGCTTACACACACACAAGGAACCAACGTGGCAACTGCTGGTATCAAGACAATTCCTGTCCCCTGAGCCTCTTCCTTCTCTTTAATATTTCTGATTCCATTCAAAGTGTTAAAAGTTATTATACACCTTTCAGAAAGGAGAATGTTAACAACAAGCAGCTTCTAAAGGCTTTGCTGTTGTTCCTGTTCTAGAGGAGGTTTAAACTCTGTCAAACATCTAGGATGGGAGGATACTTCACATAGTGTCTAAAAATTAAGACAAGTTCCTGAAAATCTTACTGACCAGAGAGAAAGGGCTGTCAGTTTTTCTCACTGTACCTTATCTACAGAACTTCCATCTTCAAAAAGACAAAATTCCCATTTTAATAACCTTTGTATACCTTCAGGTAGACATTTTTCCTCTTTTGGATGCAAGGGGCTACACTGGTAGGGAATTGGTTTTTTCCAATGGTCTTCCTCATCCAGTTTAACTCCTTGGCCTGGCTTTTCACTCATTATTAAATGTAATCTATTTCAGGAATCAAAATTCCTTAGCTCTTTCAGTATTAAGACCGAGGAGAAAAAACAGTTAAAAAACCAGTTTACTTATTATCTTTTCTGCTGTTTGTTTACTCCTGTATGCCAGATGGCTTGGACTGTGAAAACAGATCCACGAGATGACACATAATCCTGCAAATATTCAGTGCCTGGACCTCCAGTGGAGCTCACTAGAAGTCCCATGCACATGGTGCCCGAGTGACTATTTCATTTCTGTTTATCATCAGCTTCACTTTCTCATTCTCTCAAATTAACCAAGTACTGCCACATTCAGGCTGCAGACAAAGAACATACATCCCACACATAGCTGTTCTGTAGATCTGTTGTCACCAGAAAACACTGTTTATGTTGTGGCTCTCCGTAACCTGTTTTGCCCATCAAGCCTCTGGATTTTTTCCTTTTCAATTACTTATCAAACTGCTCCTAAAGGTGACTTACCCTGCCTGGTTCATCTGATCTTCTTCTGCCATGAATTAACAGTGATGGTGAACCTTTGGTATCACACTGACTTCCATTGCCCAGAATCATAAAATCACTGGGGCTGGAAAGACCTGCATGAAGTCACACAGGGAGATCAGAGCTGCACATCCTCATGGCTGCCAGCACTCCCTGAGCACGTCCCAGCCTGCACAAGCAAGGAGTGCCCCCTCTGCCCTGGCCAGGGGCCTTTTCCACCTTCTCCAGGGACACCACATACAGCCTCTGCCCCAGCTTGCTACTGCTGCTGTGCTCCTGCCTTCACTCTTGCACCTGCCTCTTCCCAGAGCAGGTCCTGGGCAGGAACCTCGTCAGGGTCTGAGGACATTGAGACTGAGGGTCTGCAGTGAGAAACTCATCTGCAGAAGAAGCAGCTGAGCTGAAACAGCATCTCTGACCAAACTGCACTAGGTATGGTGCTGAGGAACCCCAAAGGTACAGCACCCTTGTGCACATATTCACCAGCTCCCTTTCCAGGTGGGGCGAGACCTCCCAGGCGAGCACCTGCAGCACTTCCCCACACCCCTGCTCGCCTGGACCTGCCTGCCTGAGGCTTTGAGAGGCTTGAGCAACTCCACCAACAACCTGAACAGTTTGTGAACGAATTCAAACTCCCTTCAAAGTGCTAAAGAAAAGGGGATTCTCAAAGGGATACAAGGCTCAGTTAAGAACCCAGAGCTTTAACACCACTGTGGTGTAATTATTCCTGTCTGTGGAAAAAAGTGTCATAGTCTTCGTTGAAGCTGCCTTCCAGGATCTCTCTGTGGGGGAAATCCTCTCCCTGCCTGCTCGCCTGTCACTGATAATTAAAATGACACCAGCAGTGTCAGGGCCAGTGCATGCTCAGTGTTGTACAGGCAGAACAGGCATCACCTCTTAGCCCAGAACTCCGGGAGCATTGCCTTCCTTCTTTCCTGAAAAGCACTGAATTATCAGCTGAGGATGTCAGGTGACACCACAAAAGAGTGCATGTGTATCTACCACAGTGCAAGGATACACACAGATTTCCTTGCAACTACCAGGAAGGTCTGCAACTATCAAAAGCAAGAGAAAATAACAGGTAAAAACCCCCAAACCAACTGCAAGACAGAAGAAGATGGTGAGACCAATTCTATGATGTTTTGTAGGTGTAAATCTGTAAAGCATACTTAATAATATATTAGTTCTAAATTGATATGCCAGCTGCATCTATCCAAAGGTAGCAATGCCTAATGAAGTCAACGAGAGTAAAACAACACCATTTTGTAAGGTAAAACTCTTCCTTTCCATTACTTTATCTGCATTTAACCTCCTAGAGGCTTCAGCCCAGCACAAGCCCACAGAATTAAATTCATTATTATTCATTATTCAAACACCATCCCTTTGTTTTCTGGAATAGCTTTGTAGCCTGGAGTCAAATGAGCTAAAGTAAAATTATGTGACTTGGCATTGAAAATATATTACCTCAGCTGCCAGAACGGATTTAGCAGAATATGTGCGCAGTTCGTCACTTCTTCCACAACTGCCTTCATGCACACAAAGGGGTATGACAGCCCCTGAGTTATGAGAGGCCATTCTAGGGGCTGTGATGGATTAGATTGTTTCATGCCCTGACTTAAGATCTCATTTCCTGCAACATTCACAAGTGCTTTCTCCACGGCTGAATGGAAACCTGTTCTGCCCTATGTATATTGCCTCCCCTTGTTAGCCAGGGAAACTGGAGATGTGGGGAATTCACACTAGAAGAGCTCACACTTGCTCAGGGATTCAGGCAAAGTCTCCAAACAGGCTGAGACATTTAAGAAGTGACAAGCGGGTTCTGCCTGTGCTTTTTATTGAGTCCTAATCGATTTACTCTAGAATAAGGAGAACACTGAGATGCTCCCAGGGAGAACAGAGCAGGAAGAAAGGTCTAATCACATCCCTGACAAGTCTCACTCTGCAAATCTTAAAACACAAAACCTGGGCTATTAGCAGAGGGACAACAGGATGAACTCTTCATCTGGGGCTTTCTGCACATTGCTAAAGCCACTCTTACCAGATGCAACACTCTGATGAGGTGTTAAATGTAGTTTTAGGTGCAGCACTACCAAATGAGAAGTGCCCAGACACAATGCTAACTCAGCTCTGTACCTGTATGACACAGAATCACAGACTCAGAGGACGGTTTGGGTTGGAAGGAACCTTAGAGATCATCGCACTGCAACCCCCCTGCCGTGGGCAGGGACACCACGACCAGGTTGCTCTACCCACTGCGGTCTCACTGTGCAAGTTCAAAGTCTCACAGTCCCTCCTGGGGCCAGCAAGCTGGGGACAAAACAGCCCCAGCTTCCACCCTGTGCTCTGGTGAACTTGCCAGAAGCACCAGCACAACCACTGCAGATCCTGCTCAGATCTGTGCCCCAGGTGTGGGGCAGTGCATGACTCCAGTCAGCCACAGCTGAGCCACAGTCCAGAAAGCCACCTGTGAAACACGGGCAACAACTGCCCCCGTTCCACCAGTAAGGAGATTAATTTCACCTCTCAAAGCATTAACAATTTCAACTCTACTAACCTGACAAATATTGCCACTAATATTTTTTTAAATCCTAAAAACTCATCAATTGTGTTAAAATTAATGCAGATGGGGAACCATAACCAGGCAGCAGTTCTTGCATCACACAGTGACAACCAACCAAAGACCACAAGCACAGGCTAACACATAATCACAGGCTAATCAGCTGGATTTTCCCCCTGTTCCCTTTGCTTGAGCTATATCATAATAGAATCTATGAACTGCAAGGTACATGGTAATTAATCTTTGAACTACTTGTTAAGTTAAAGCGTGAGTTGAATATTAAGTTGAATGTGTTTGCAATCACTGTCTTCAATAAAGGTGTGTGGAAAAATTACCAACAGAATGGAGAAGAAAAAAAAGACCTAAAACAAAACACAGAGCATCATCCTCTCCCAGCTTAAATGAGGGGTACAGGGGGCTAAATAAAGGCAGTAGTAAAATTAGTCTCTTGAGAAGTTCTAGGCCTAATGTAACCCAGCACCGTGTTAGCTAGAGCTGCCCTCCAGTAATATGATTACAAGAAGGCCACCAAAATAGGTTTTCCCTCTGAGAATTCACTACCTTTACACTGTAAACCTGGTCTCTGAGTTACATGAGGAAAGGGGGCAGGGAGAACACAAACACACACACTTCTCTCTCCTTCATGCATTTTTTAGTGTAAAGATGGCAACAACAATATTAACAAAAATTAATGCAGGCAGGCGTGGGGAAAATATAATGCACTAGGAAAGAGATGCTCAGGGAAACCAGGCTGGTTTTCAAAGAGGAATCTGGGAGGCTGAGCAAAAAGAAACCTTGGTAACTATTTTTATGGAACATGCAAAGTTTGAAGACTCTTTCTCCCCTCCAATTCTGAGCAATTTGGAGACCAGAATGCCAAGCTAATGTTTACTATCATCAATATGTCTTTCATATGTTACTAGTCCATCACTGTACTGTTCATGTGCCACGAAACAGATTCCGAAATATGTTTGTAATTTGCATTAGCAAGAGCTCCATTCTATACATATTCAATAGCCCTAAAGATACCACATAATCCGGCCTAATCTGAACCCACCTGTTTCCCACTCTCTCTCCCTGCCTTTCCACCACAGTTTAAACCTGTTTAGCTCAGGGCTCATTGGATTCAATGGAAAGTTTTCTACAATGAATAGTTGGTCCAATCATAAGACAAAAGTTAATCAGTTTGTTTCTAGTTAGCATGCACTTAATATTGAACACATGTGCAATAGATTTGCTGAAAATACAGTATGGGCTTAAAGGCTCCTCAAATTAGGGCCTAGAAAAAATAAAATCCTAAAATACTGCAAAACTACCAAAATATTCAAGTGTCTTAATAGGCTATTTGACACATACTTGCTAATTCTGACCAGAACATTATGAATCTATTTGGTTTTATATTTAAATGTCCATTAGTATACAATTATGGTACAGAAGAGTGAACAAATCATTTTTACATGTCATAATAGAGCAATATAAAGTCCTGGAGTCAGGACTATCAGATCAAATTTGTGGAACAATGCGATATTCTGTGGGATCTATTAATGAAGTGGCTCATTTATTGATCACAATCACAACTCAGAGACTTGGGTGCCCAGCTGCAGCAGTATCATATTTACATCCAACTAGAAACACAATTCCAGTAAGCCCAGTTGGCTGGGCTTTTTCTACAAGCCTTGTGGAAACAAGTGTTTCCACATCTATATTTGTTTTAATTGTTCCCCTTATTTTTCTTAGTCCCCTTTTCTTCCGTTGAGTCTGACAAAAGCATCCCACCCATGGGCAGACTCAGGAACATCAGCCTGAGCTTTGCTCCAGGACACCACTGCTTCGGACTTTACTTGGGGTGATGACCTGTGGACACAGTGCTATTACGGGACATGCAGTGCCAAGTGCCAATACCAATTGGTTCCTCTGTAAGAGGATAACATTTGGGGTTGAGGGGTTTTTTGTGGGTTTTTTTGTTTTGGTTTTGGTTTTTTGTTTGTGGTTTTGTTTGGTTTTGTTGTTTGTTTGTGGGTTTTTTGTTTTGTTTTTGGGTTGTTTGTTGTTTTTTTTTTTTTGTTCTTTCCCTTTTTCTCAGATGATTTTTTAATATATATTTTATGTATTATACAAACATGGGTATATTGCCATGAATATGTTATGTATAATATCCTATATTACTATAATTATATTACTATAGCATCTTATTAAATGCAAAGAGATATGCCTAGTTGCAGTGTAGTTATTAGATGTTCAATTTCAATTGATTGTCAAGAACATAGTCATTAAGATTAAACATCTGTTTAATAGGTATATCTTATTACATAGTTGTACTTAAGTCCACAGGCAAAATCTGATTTAACATGAGACATAGTTTAAATAAACTAATTATGCAAGCATGATCTAAAACCAAGCTAAACATGGACCTTTGAAAATGACACATGAATTTAATCAAAGCCAGGGCCTCAGAGTGAGCACAACTTAACCACTGGCCTGACTCATGCATGTGTTTTGATTTCACAGCTGAAACCAGTAAAGCCAGCACCCTCTGGGGGCTTCCTGACTCAACAGTGCCTCCCCCACCCACAGATTACAAAGCACTAAAATGTCTCTTTGGTTCAAATTACAGGAAACATTGCTGCGCTTTGTTTGGGAAAGTGCAAGCCATCACCTCTCCAACAGTAGTGAAGTCTCCAGGGATTTGGTTTGAAGGCTCAGGACCAACTGGCTCGGTCACCCCAACCAGGGACAGGTGTTTCCACAAAGCTCCATCAGCCTCCCCCCTGCACCTCAACAGGAGGTCCCAGACCCTCACAGCCCCCGTCCTGTGCAGTTCTAGAGCCTGTCCAAGCCAACAACCTACTGCTCTCACATGACTGAAAGAACGCAGATATAAGAGGGTGGGCAAACCTGGCCTTACTCAAGGACGTGGCAAGGAAGATGCAGTCTTGGTGATCAACAAACTAATCCTCGTTCCTACAGTCCGAAACCAAGGTCCAGCAACGTAACATGCTGACACTCCTTACCCAAGTGAGGAAAGCCTGGTCTGGTTTATTTTCTGCTAAATTTAGGAGGTAAGGGGAATAGATCACATGTCTGGATCCAAGACTAAAAAGTGTTTCCACAAACTCAAAGCAGGTCTTGGACAAACCTCACTAATATTTTTTCCTGTTTTATTAATGGCCACACCGTCAGCAGGCTGAGCTCTGAGTCCCCAGGGAAATAATCCTGCGTGCCTTACTGACAGTGGGAGACTGCCTGAGCCTTTGGATAAACCCATTCCTCAGTTCTTTCAATACTTGATGATTTCCTCAAGAACTCCAGCTTATTGCCACAAGAGAAATAGAGCTGGTCAGGAAACCAGATATCAGCCCCGTTCAATTATATAAGTTTGGGAATTTTTTCCATCTGGATTCAAAAATCAGCTTCATGTCATGGAAGTGAAATTCAAATTTAATATTGAACTATGTCATTTCCAGAATGAATTACGATCTCTCAGGTGTCCAAATACCTTCCTAGATGACTATAGCAAGTCAGACAGCCTTGGTCGCTACAGCCCAAGCCTGACAAAATTTGTGTTGGCTTCAGCATCTCCCATCCCTGCCAAGCAAGGGTGAAACAGCATCTCAGTCATTTTGCCGTTACCACTGAGCGTTGAAAAGTGTCACATTCATTTTCAGATCTGTCGCAGCCATTTGGCAATTAAAGACCTCCGAGATCCAAAAGCCTGTGAAAACCGCAGGCCGCTGGCAAAACGTTGGAATCATAGAATCCTGGAATGGTTTGGCTTGGAAGGGACCTCAAAGATCATCTAGTTTCAACTCCTTGCCACAGGCAGGGACAACTTCCACTAGACCAGGTTGCTCAGAGCCGCATCCAACCTGACCTTGAGTACTTGCAGGGATGGAGATTACACAGCCTCTCTGGGCAACCTGTGCCAGTGGATCACCACCCTCTGAGTAAAGAATTTCTTCCTAATATCCACTGTAAATCTTCTCTCCCTTCTCCTTAAGGCCATTCTCCCTTGTCCTACCACTCCATGTCCTTGTGGAAGGTCCCTCTCCAAGAGGGAGGTGGGTGAGGAGCTGGAAGCCCAGGCACTCCATTTCCCCAGCTCCAGTGCCTGACACCAGGGTGACATTCCCAGACACACTCGCTCCTCTTCAGCCCACCTGTCCTGGCCAGGCTCAGGGCTGAAGGGACGATGGGCAACTGTGGCTACTGGACTGGACCAACTCTTTCCTTCAGGTTCACAAACAATTCAAGCAAAGTCTGATGGAAACCTCAGAAAAACAAACTGATTTCTAATGAATCTTGTTCGCCTCCCATGGGAAGTTCTTGACGTTTAACAGTTTCTATACAATCTTTAAATACATCAAGTCAGTGAATTCTAACAGTTGAAATTAAGAGTTTCATTGAGATTTTTTTCATTTGACTTCAGTTTTCCCAAAACAGCTTCATCTTTTTCAAGAATGTACATCTAGTGCTATAGCAATGCAGAAAACCTCAAAAACAAATGCGGATGCACCCTCTCGATACACAGGCCAGAAAAATGTCCAATTTTTGTTCTCATGGTTTTTAATTGCTTAGAGATGGCAGTGCTGGCAATTGATGCTATGGAATGCTACTTCTTTCCCCACATTTCAGTAATTGTTCTAATGACCTCCTTGCAACATATTGGTGGAAATGTCAGGAGATTTCATGACAGATATAAAATTCATGTGATTGCCAGTAAAGCAGTATAAAGACTCCAAAAAATATCCCACAAATATTTCCCCACATTTTTTAATATAGCCCTGTCAGGGCTACTCTCAAGCTTTTGTATTTGTTACATGAATTGGGTGCCCACATCCCATCAGAAGACAGGGGGTTTTCCAAGGGCTTCCAGAAGTCAATGGATACTTTTGTATAGCTTTATGAAACAAATATTAAGCTCACATTTGCCCAAACTCTGCCTTTTAGAGTGCAATACTGAAGGAAAACATTATCTGAACTATAATACCTGTGTCTACAAAAAAAGCTTCCAGTATGCTCTATCTACCCAAGCCATTACACTCATTAAAGATACCTCTTCTTACTACATTCCAACCTGCTGCACTAACAGGGTAGGTAGTAATAATGTAATAAAATCTCCAAACTCTATCCCATGATGTTCCCTCAGCTATGCAAGAAGGATGTCTATGTATTTCTTAGCTGCAAGTGAAATAAGCTGTTCATAACAGGTACATTACAGAGATCAATTCCTAAATTAATGCTTATATGGTTACATGTACTATAAAACTACCTCAGGCTCAAGCTTGACATTGTGCATTATTTCACATATTTTCTAGGTGGTTTAGGTTTTTTCCATTTTGATTCTCCTTACACTACAATGCCCTGAAATGCAGAGCCAATCATTCTCCTCAAACTGGTTCAGAACTCTTACCCAGGAGTTCAGCTCCCTACTACTGCTTCTTTTTCCCAGCCATCTCTTCTTTAAAATGAAACAATAAAAAAAAAATAAAATCCCACCCACCTCACAAATCCACGATTTCCTGCAGTGCAAAAGCCCCTGATCCTTGTGTCATTCCACTTCAGTTCTGTGGGTGTTGTGATTATCTGTTGCACTTCCTTGTAGCAGCTCTGATTCCAAGGAGCTTTAGGCACAGCTGTACAAAACACCCCAAGTACATCTTCTGGCTAATTTCAGAAGCAATCAGTGAGTTTTGGCAACAACTCAGATAAATAAAGAAGTTACATCCAAGGGCTGAAGTCTAATCATTAATTTAAATCGGTATTTCTCTTCTCACACTATTTGGAAGCTTTCACAGATGGTAGAACCATGCAAGTTCTCCACAAGAGTAAATGAACACTACACTGAAAATAAGAGCAATGTCCAAGCAGACATTCAAGAACAGATTAAACCCCAGTCCCTCAACTGGTTCCATTTGGAAAGCCACTGCTCCTGTGCAGCACTGCCAAAGTCAGTTGAATTCATACAAATCTACAAGAATTCTCATTTAACGTCGGGAAAAATCCAAACCAAACAAACCCAAAACACCCAAACTGGTATGGTTTATCCAACATTTCAAATGTTGGATACAACAGTTATCATGCATTATTTTACTTTTTTTCCCCACATAAACAAAATTGGCAGGAAAGCCCCTATCTGACAGTGTTTGTAAAACCATCCCAGTCCTGGGTCATTTCAGATCTGCTTGTTTCATGCTCTGAGCCAATTGCTATAATGTGCCAGCATTATTTTTCCAAATTTGAAGATCCTCTGACCTTCAGGAGAGCTTTCCATACCTGCATCTGGATCTGATCACTGATAACCTGGCTCACCTCTGTTAGAGATGTACTCAGGTCTTAGATTCACATCCTGTATTCCTCTGCAACCCAAAGAGTCTGCCGTGATTAATGTGCTCCCAATGAAAACCATGAGAACTGAAAATTATTTGCAACTGATTCATTAAAATAGCATTAATCATGATACTTGATTGGTTAATTAATTATGACCATAATGCAGATGTCATCTGTATTTCCATAGGAATTCTGTGGTAGTTTCTGAATTCATTCATTAAAGCCTGGCTAGTTCTCAGTGCTACAGCTTCTCATGGGAGGGACTTGCATGAAAGTGAATCCAAGGGACTCTCTGCTCTCTAAGAAAGTACTTTCTAGTGCTGTGAGGAATCCTTCACCAGCAGCCCCACATCAGCCTCCCACAGTGCCTCTCATGGCTGATACTGTGGGTGCTATTGACGTGATCCAGCCCTGGCCAGCTGGGCAGCACAGGAGCCCCAGGCTCCTCTTATGCTATACCTGGGCTGTCCACACAAACAACACTCACAGGGAATCCTCTGGGAGACGGGTATTAAGCAGGGTGACAGCACCCACAGCACCCAGGGAGAGTTACTACAGAACAGGAAATGCAGAGAAATAGCTATTGTGGTGAAAAATGCCAAGGGATCTTTCTTGTGATGTACATGAAATGTGAGCAGGTTCTGGGGCTCTCATTCGAAGGAGGGATGCACAGACAAAATGAACAGCCAATTTACCTCACTTGGAAGGCTCAGTCAAACTATCAAGTTACAAAGTGGTCCAGATGTCCACTACACTGGCAGACAGAGCTGTCTGTCAGCTACTTAAAATCTCTACCTTTAGCCTGGTTACACTTTAGCATAGATTTAGAAAGCTGCACTCAGCACAGAGCAAATTTGGTGACAACTCCCCTGAAAGTGTTGCAGCTCAAACAGGCCAAAGGAAGGATGTTCTTCTGGCATTGAGTTATGTGGATTCATTTCTTAACTGTGCCATAGGCTCTTCTGCATGGCCATGAGCTACAGATTCCTTCCTCTGTGCTGCAGTTTTCATCTCTAAGACAGAAATGATGGCAAGTCTCTCTCCAAGGCTGTGGAGGAGATGCACTCCCCATATTAATAACTAGGAAGTGCTTAGGTACTGTGGCTTCGGGGGACACAGACATACCCCGAGAAGCCATCCACAGAGAGCAGCACAGATGAAGAACTTGCTGAGGCAATGTTCTCCTTTGTTTCCTTAGTTCTTCCTGCTAACCCTGTTCTAACTGTGCCATCAGCTCTGTTGGAGCACTTGCCATTACCCAGGTGATACCTCCAGCTGAATCTTTAGCTAGAGAAAAGCAATGTCAGCCCACTGCCTTCAAACACACCCACAGTGACTTTCACCCCTGAAGATGCAGCCCACCACTACCTTCTCCTCCTGCTCAGGAGTGATGGACATCTCCTCCAGCTCTGAAAAGAGGTGCTACTGCACAGAAGGAGCCTGCAAGGGCCGGGGGGGAAGGGTCACCACACAGACCCTTGCTGGGTCCTGGCAGCGCTCCCAGCACAGCATCACCTGCTCCCAGCTGAGCAAGGATCTGGCAGGTATTTGTGGAGCTCCACAGCCACAAACCCATCAAAGGTCTACGTATGACCCGCTGCAATTTGACAGAACTGCTGTTGTTTGACTTCAGTAGAAATGCATGTTTCTTTCCTCCTTCCATTCCCTCCCCCTGAATCTCTGATCTTATTGGGATAAAAACCAAGTCAGAAGCCAGAAAAGCTCTTTCTGAACCAGTAGCCTAAAAGCACGGGAGGCTGTTAGAGCCAGATGAGAGATGAGGGGGTGTCTGTGATTTACCATTCCCCATCTCTTCCTTTGTTCTATCTCCACCTCGACTGTCAGCTGTTTTGCAAAGGGGCTGGCAGTCAGAGGGAGAGGAGAGTGGCTGGTGTGTGTGCGCGTATCCAGTTCAGGCTGGTTCTTGGCTCAGGGAAACATTTTATTGGATTTGTTACTCTTTGATGCTGATTAAGCCCATGGGGTAGAAAAAAGCAAAAGAGAAGGGGAGTTTGGGGGGAGGGGAGAGATGCAGTTTCCCTGTGGCTGCGATGTTTTTAATTTATTATTAACCATCTCTCATGTGTTATCTGACAGCTCTGTTGAATTCTGGATGCAAAGAAAAGCAGTGCCTGCATTTACAGTTTTCTGGGGTCTATGTCCCCCGTCTTCCCAAATCAAAGTCCAGGCTGCTCACAGAGTTAACTTTGTAGAAGCTAATTTTAAACAAATAGAGTAGCAGGAAATTAGTTGCCTAGGAGTTGGAAGGCTGAACCATTTCTAGTCCAGGATTGCACAATGCTCATTGTCAGCCCAGGAGTGCAGGGTGAGACGCTGAGGAGCGGAGCATGAGAAAGGAATTGTGCAGCAAGGCAGACCCCAGAACAGCCCAGACTGTGCTTCCAGCTTCTGCCCCCCCTTCTTCTTTTTTCAATCTGCCCCCTCAAAATGGCTGAATATCCCAAATTTCCATACTCTTATGTTACTGTCATTTCAGTGTCTGGACACAACACAACTATAGGAACTGCACTGATTAGGTTTCTGGTTAAGTAGTGATAAGTTTACCCTTTCAGATGACCTTCCAGAAGAATGTTCCCTCTAGGAAAATAAGTGCCAGAGCCCAGATCCTACCTGGAAGCCCACAGTAGGTACACATTGCCCCAGCTCTGACACACAAATGCCACAAGTCCAAACCATTCCTACATAAAAACAGTCCTGTTCTCCATTGTCTTACACGCTCATTCAGGGCAAAGTTTCAAAGCTCTCAGCACGCCAGCAGAGCACCAGTGCACATCTCATAGTTACTAATGGCTGTGCAACCTGCAATGCTGGAAAACCCAACCTATAGCTTCAGTTTTCAAAGCCACCAGTTGGAGACCACAGCAGACAGGGATCACCTCTGACCAGTGTTTCTACATGGCCAGGGAGAACTGGCAATTTTTCCTGACATCTCTGCAAAGAGGTTTGAAAAGAGAAGGCCGTAACCTCATTTGATTTGTTGCTGGGTAAGCACACACATCTGCAGGTTGGGACATAAGCAAACTACAAGCACTGAACACCTTACTAAATGTAAGCCCAAACAGTAATTCAGATCACAGGCCACCATACTGACATAAAGGCTTCTGCTGCAACACAGCCCTCCCTCCATCGATGGCTCAAACCCATGTTTCTTGTCCCATTACACAACTACCACGGTATTTGTGAATTACTGACAGCTGAGAACCACGGTTGGTGCAAGGACATGAGGTTCACGACGTGCAGGATGCTCCGCTACTGCTCTTAAACACTGCCATCTCCTGGGAGAGGGGAGGCAGCACAACCCTCCTCTTCATCAACGAGGTGTTAATTATAAACTGGAGTTTTCCTCATCTGTGTGGACATCAGCAGCCCCACCACTCAGCCGGGCTTCAGCCAGACAGAGCCAGCCATTAACCAGCAGCGTCTGGAAAGGACACTCTTTTTGTGTCTCTCAACACGGTCTAACTATCAATATGTTCAGTTAAAGGATATTTTTCAAGGCCATTTAAGACATGGTGCCATACAACTTCATGCAGTTTTAGGGAAGTGTGTATTTAGTGCACTGTGCAAATGGGTGCAAGAGGAGGCTCCTTAGGATCCACACCTCAGGGAAAAACAGAAAAATAATTTTCACTTGACCCCCAGGCTCCTCCACGAGTATTACTCCCAAACCATCTATATCTCTGTTGGCAAAACCCTTCACACTATGTTTTATCTTATTGCTAAAAATAAATCACTTGTAAATTGTTTTATAAATTATGTATAAGAAGAGACCTCATAGTCTAAGATGTGCTACCAGTGTATTCTACTTGATAAAAAAAATTCAAAAGGATCTCCAAGGGTGGGAGGGGGAAGGGAACGGAGCACTTTTATAAATAATATATTCAGTGGTCAAAGAAAGTTATCACCTTTTATGAAGTGTTTGGGATTCATTATGCATAAAAAGTGCAGCACTGCTTCTAGTGTGCATGATATCAGGATGTGATTATTAAGCATTACAGCCACCAACTAAGTGATTATTGGTGTCATCATTTGTTTATCTAACCAAAACCTAGGCTGCCACCTCTCATCAATGGAAACAATCAGCTGATGTGTTTGACTAGTGCCAAAGGAACGCTGTCGATTATTCACAGAAAGATGATGTCCCCATCACTGTGGGTTTCATTTGGTATTCATTGGAATAGCACTGATCCTAATGAATTCATTTGGTATTCATGTGGATGTCACATGTATTTCCAGAGATGTTCTGCTGTAATTTAGCATGGGTTAATGGACACCTCTGTTAAAGTGTTATTGAAAGTTTGACATTCAAATAACCCAGTTTAAAATCAGACAAACCCAGATATTAAAGCTGAAGGGAGAATGGGGGGAGGGAACTGGAGTAAGAGGCAAGAGTGAAATGCCATGCCAAGAGAGTAACTCTGCCTGCTGGGAAAGGGGCACTGCCCTATCCCTGTGTCTTTCCTTCCTCTCCTAGCTAACCAAAAGCAGAGCTTCGACTACTCTCAGAGATTTTGTGACAGGATCTCTTTTCATACCCAACCCAGATCTCTGTCCAGGTTAGCTTGGCTGGCTCTTCACCTGCCAAATGCTGCACCAGGGGAGGCAAGAGTCTTGGGAGCACAAAAACCCACAGTCAGGGTTTGACAGAACTTCTGTCTGCCTTGACAGACTAGGCATGAACCCTACAACTCCAAATGCATCGCTAGGATTCAGGAATGAGGCTCAAATGAGTACAAGTGCTTTTCTTTCCAACCTTTTGAGATTTTTAAACTAATTTTTCTGTGCTGCAAATCAGAAAACAGATGATAAGAATGGCAGGATTAGTCCATAGACTGGACAGAGAGTCCAGCTTTAGAGTACAGTGTCTTGTGAACAAAACATGCTATGGGACAGGGCAATTCCCTGGGCACTTCGAAGAGCTCAAACCACTTATCCCTGCACTGCCAAAAAATCTTGAGATACCACAGAAGAATCATCAAGCTATTATATTATAAAGAAATAATATCCAGAGGGTCTTAAAAAAATTATCTTTTTCTTTTTTCCCAACAGTTTGTTCCATGGGACTTTTGTCAGTGAAGAAGCCAACCCTTCCAGACGGAGTCCCGCAAGTGCCTTTAAGGACTCCTCAAACACTGAATTTATAATACATCTATTCAGGATGTGCCAACAGTGGAGTATATGATGAGAGACTGGTGGTGTAAAGGTTTTGCTCACATTCATTTGGGATGACCTGCATAGATACTAAGAATTTGACCAAAGAGAAAGTTGGAATTGGTGAGTAATGTGAGCAGCCCAAACCTGATAAAATCTCAGTACCACATCACCACATTACAACCACACATGCAACCCATATACAGTCACTGTGTGTATTAGACACAGAGCCAGTGTACCACATACTTGGGTAACATAATCATCTTAAACTGATATTTCCCCAACCATGAAATAAATTGTAAGCCACAGAAATTGATTTTTTTTCTGCATTGTAGTACACCACTACTGCAGCCCCATTGTTTCCACGACAAGCAAAGCATCTGAAATACTAGAAACCTAAGGAAGATACCCATCCTGAAAAATTCAGAGGTTTGAAATGCCACTTGTTGCTCAGCCTTCTGGGTTTTTTTGAGTGCTTCCATTATACAACAGTCACAGCAAACTTCATCCTATCATGGATTTTATATGTTCCTGCCTGCAGATTAAATTGCCAGCTATAACCCAGCATGTGCTGTTTGTGGCCATTTTCCTAAATGCTACTTTGGGAGCAAAATACACAGATGCCTAATGTAAACTAACCTCCTCCCATTTTCTTTGCAAACGTTGAAATTCAACCCTGTGCAGAGGTTCTCCACAAAACTATTTATTAAATCTCACTGAAACGCCCCAAACTGGAGTTAATTAGGATTTAAGTGGTACATAACTTTATGAAGGTCCATTAAACAGCTTTGACCTTTATTATCTCTGTGGTTTTATTTGCACATTTGTGCTTGTTTTTCTGATAAAATACCTTGTTGTGTTTTCCACCAGGTATAATCAATATCTCTGTGAGAACATCAGGGCTGAAATCCTGACTCTAACGAGTCAGTGGCAAAGTTCCCACTGACCACAGGAAGAGGAAGCTTTTGCTTGATCAGATCAGGTACCTGCCATCACCTGCCGAAGCTCAGACACTGAGAGGACAAGGTCTGGTTGGATGAGAGATTGCACCGACAACAAAATCCTGCACAACAATATCTGCAAAAAAGGACTTCTCAAAAAAGGGAAAACAACATTAATAGGTGTGTTCTGAGAAAGGAATTAAGTTTTTCTAAGCAAGGCTGAGGTTTGCATGAACTGGAGATAACTTGCTTTGTTGCCAACTCCAGACTGCCAAAGCTCCCCTGGGAAAAAATAAGGACTGTCAGAAACTTCATTCACTTCTACTCTTAATTGCAAAGGATACATTGCACATTAGGTAAGACCTTAGTATTTGGGAACTTCATGCTAAATGCATGGCCTTTGCCCCATTTCTACTGTATCTTGCTTTATAAGAAGGAACTGTACAGCTTGATGCAGCAATAAATAATTTTCCTAAGTTTTATTGCAGTGCTATGTGCCACTAATGGAAAGTTGGTCCTATTTTCAAGAACGGGCAGCAGGCTGAATCACAAAGCAGCTGTGACTGTTTCATTAGAAGCAAAAGTCCCTTCTCTACTCCATTTCAAACACCAGTCAGTTTTCTTTGATCATTTCTCATCTCCCACCAAATGATGGGGAGATCCAGCTCGTCCCATCCAATAGCAATGGTCTCACAATCTCCAGCCCTTACAAGAGACTAATTGGGCACTGCTCTGCTGAGGTGTTTTAATGCAGCCATGGCTCCTGACCTCCAGCCAGCAGGAGGAAAGAAAAGACCTTGCCCAGATTCATCTACAGCAGCTGCTCACCCACTGAACTTCTCTCATCTGCATTTTTCCTCGAGATTAATGAGCAACAGGGAAGGGCCCTAAACTCAAATGAGCCGGAATAAAATTCTGAAATAAGCCTTGCCTATTAGATGGTGTTGGAAAGAGGTTTGCAGGGAAAATCTTTCTCTGGGAGCAATCATTCCAACAGAGATGGCTGTTCAGCTCTGTGCTTCAGGAGCTCTACTGAGATCTAGTGGATGCAGGTTCCACATCCATCCCCCTCTCTGCTCTTCCTGCTCGGCACGTGCCCTCTTTATCTCTGTACCTCTGTGCTGTGGATCCTCAAAGACTCTGACTGGGCTGTAATGCTTCAAAATGCCAAAATTAGGCATCCTAACTTTTTAAGGAGCCTGAGGTAGCTGCAAAACCTCAAGACAATAAAAACAAAGCCAACAAAAACATACAGCCAATTTTCAATTGCCTTTAGATCATGAAAACTTGAGGGTACAATCAAATCAACTTCCTGGTTCCACTGCTCATTGCAAACACCAACAGCCACACTCCCTACTTTTCTAATGTCACTGTTCTACATTGAACACACAACCTATTTCCCACACTTCTCTGAGTGTAGCTTATTTAGCCATGAAATACAAGAAATAAGCCATCTGAATTCATGTCCTATTCATGTCATATTTAAAATGTTTGGAACAGTTTGGCCCCCAGCTTGTTTGATTCATGTTTTTGGCAGCAGACCTTTCCATCTCATTAATTTTAAATTTAAACCATGTATGTTAACCATGATATCTTTGAAGAAATAATAATAATAATAATATTAATAATAATAAAGTAAGCTTATCTTTCTCTGTCTCACATGCAGAAACATTCATTATTTTCCCTTTGGGCCAGATCCAAAGGTCTTCAAATTAACAGGAGCTTTTCATTTATGTCCATGGGCTTTGGATCAAGCCTTTAATTATAACTGTGTTGCCCCTTTAAGATGCAGGACCCTCTCATTTCCCCTGCAGGTTTCTGCTAGCAACTCTAGGATCCAACACAAGGCTCTCTTAACACCTGATTAAATATTAATCCAGAGGTGGGGGCCTCAGTCTTTTATGATCCTTTCCCTAGAAGCTCCTATTAGTAAATCACAGTCCAGCACAAGAGGATATGTGGCCATTCCATTATCCTCAGTTCATGAAGGGGCATTAATTCTTAATAAACTGGCCTGATTATAATAATACTCAAAGGATGCAAAATAAGGAATAGACAGGTTTACATCCATGTCTAAGATTAAACACATGTATGGTGCAAGGAGAGGAGGTGGGGAGGGAAGGGTAGTGAGAGGAGGAAGGGATATAAACTGTGGCTTGAATTCTCTACAGTGACAGTAGACTGCCAAATTTTTCTGTGCCTCATTCACAATATTTGCTTCTAAAAGAAAAACAAAATTAAGCTTTTGCCTTTTTAATTTTGGGGTCAGGGCAACCCTGCTCCCAGGAAGGGGCTACTATCATATAAAACATTTCAGATTTCAAGGTAAGCAGATCTCAAAGATCCTCTCAAAAAGCTGGGTAACACATATATCACTGTGTTAACATCTAAGGACCAAGTCCAAGGAAGAGAGAGAGAGACAACGTGAACATTCCCACCCCGGTATTCTGGCACTTTTGCTGGTTTATAGGCAGTGATCCTGAGCAAGGAACACGCTGCAGGCCACATGCTATTTTATTCTTGCTGTCAACCTGGGCTGCTCTGATAGCAAGCTCTTTTAAGTGCAATTTCCCATGGCTGCAAGCAATGCTGGAAGGTCTCTGGGGCAAACCACTGCAACAGGTTACGGCGCAGGAATCACTGCATCCTCCTCTGGGGTCTCTCAAAAATCTCTCTAAATACTAAGTGATATGGATTCGCTTTAACTGTGCCACATCCCCCAAGTCCCTTCACATCCCTGCCAGATTCACCGAAACCACTTGCAAGACTCAACAAACACCTTTGTAAGTGGTGCTGAAATACCAGAGTCACATCAACACTCATCAGCTGGTTCAGATGGACTATGAGTGCTTAAAGCACTCAAAGAAGGGCAGCCCTACTGCTGCCTTTCACCACTGACATTTCTTTCAGGAAAGGGAACCAGCTGGCTAGTCTGCTCTGGCTCTGTGGCTGGCACAAGAGAGAGCCAGTGAAGGAACAGGCCGTAGACCTGAGCCTGCAGCACAGGCGTGCTCGAGCTCATGGGCAGAGGTAATGTGAATTCAAGCTTCCCCCACCAATGCCAGATCCCAGCCAGTCCTCCTCTCGTGGTGGCCTTCCCTCCAAATTATTTCAGGATGTAGCAAGTTTGGACTTGAGTGTGGTCACATGCTTAGAAAATGATATATAGGCAGGGCTGTCAATGAGAATATCCTTCAGATGTTATCCTAGAAGAGAGCCATTCCTCTGACACGAGTGGTGGTGATGGTCCTGGCTGATTGAGCAGTTAAAACTTTACAGCACACCGTAGAGAAAGGCAGTTGCAGCCTCCAAGGATGGACATGCAGTTTCTCACATGCAATTTCCACATTCAGCTGCTCCCAAGAGCATTATTATCTTTTTACTGTAGTGACCAAACCATGCAATTCCTCAAATCCTTTCCAAATGTTAATGAAATCAAATAAACCATCATGCTCTTCAGGGAGTTGTACAGAAATAGCAAGCATTTAAGAGGAACCAAACACTAGCAAACCTCTCTGGAATCAACTCTTTAAATATAGGAAAGGCAGGATCCACTTTTTATACAGGGAAAGCCTCAGGCTGTTTCAAATTTGAAAGAAATTTTGATAGGGATGTAAGAGAGACCAATTATAACGCAAAGGTACTTGAAGCATTTGATGCCCAGTCATTATCTAGTTGCACCAGACCTAAATTCAGAGTTTAAGCCAGTGGTTTTCAGTGTTTCCACTGCAGATTAAGCAACTGTTGTTGTTTAACCAGGCAGGCAATGAAATGCTCCACAGCTGCTCACTCCCTCACCCCCAGTGGGATCGAGGAGAAAATGAAAAAAAAAAGGTGGGGTGAGATACAGACAGTTCAATAGGACAGAAAAGGAAGGAAAAATAATAATAATAACAAGGATAAAAGAATAAAAATAAAGTAATGCACAGTTCAATCTTAATCTCAAGGAATCCGGAATGGTGGAAAATGCCTTAAATTTAAATAACACCATTGCAAAATTATAATTTTAAATAACCATGATTTCATTTTTTTTCTATCATTTGTATTTGCTGCTGGAATCACTAGTATGTACATTAACAGCCACTTAAGCAGCAGGACTACCCACAAATCCACTGCTTGGACTTCAGGCTGCTCAGTTCCCACCCGAGTGGAGCCATTTCAGGTGGCCTCCGATGTGACAGCAGTGTGACTGTAGGTCTGTTTGAGCCCTTTGGAGATTGGTGCCAAAGGAACTGGCTCCCTGTATTTTACCTGTACTGGGTCTAAACCACCTGCCAGGCTGCTCATTTTCCAGTGCTGTGCAGACTTATCCGTCTGCTCTCCTGAGGGCAGACAGAAAGCCAACACACACAAAACACAAAGACCAGAATACCCGTGGGCCTTGACCTATCACCAAGAAACAAAGACTGTTTTTTTTTCTATTTTTTTATTTCTTCCTTAAATTGGGGCTAGTCATCATCTGTAACTCTTGCTGACCAAAACAGTGCAATTTGGAGGTCCTCTGAGACCCAGTGCTCAGCAACACAGGAAAAGCTTCCTGAGCAAAACCTGAAACCCAGCAAAGTCACCACAATTTAGTTCTGAAGGCATCTTCTTATTCATTTCAGTGGACTCTGCAACAGAGCCTGTGAAAGCAGTTTGGTGGTGTGCATTGCCCTGTTCTGGCAGCTTCAGCATAACTTAGTGGACCCTTTGAAAGGTCACATCTACAACAGCACTGTAACAACAGGACTATTGCTGCCTTCCACACATCTGGTCTGAAGGATTAAAATAGAGGCTACTGCAGTTCTGCAATGAACTGCTGTGTTCGTTATCTCAGAGTCTGTTCAAGGTCTCATAAATAGCATTGGAAGGATTCCACTGAAATTACAAATAAACACAGATTTCACTCCACCCCAAAAAGATAATTGTTCTATTATCAGTGCTTCACACTTACAGAGCCAGAATCCGAGGCACACGCTGCACCTGGGTTCAGTGGAGGACTAGTGCCCTCTTTTGATGTCAGTTTTACCCAAAGACTAATAAGGATTTCATTTTATTGCTGTACCTGCAAGACATTTTTCATTTCCCCATATGCTACACTTCACATAACAATATTTACACCCAAGCTGGTTTTACCTGACAGGACCAGGAAAATCACTAAACATTTGAGATAAAACAACACTAAAGCATTTGTAATTCAGCTTCAAAGCCATTAAGGTATGGCTTCAACCTGCAACTCCAACAGGTGCAGAGTCTCCACTGTTACTAATGGCTTTGTCTGAAAGCCAGCAGAATCCATAGGAAGTTTTGCCTTCACTTCCAAGGGGCTAAATCAGGCCTTCAGGGATAAATGGCAATTGCTTGGTATCACACATGGACAACACCTGACCTCTAGAAGGAAGAAAAAGAGCAAGTGTAGCCAAAATACTCATGTTCTACACGAGCCTGAAGAGTCCCATCAGCTCCAAGCTAAGCCTTGAACACCTTCCAACACAGCTCACACAAAGCAAGTAACTGAATTATTTGCCACTGGTTATTTGTATTGCAAACCCAGCTAAACTTCCAACTGAAGTATCTTTTTATAAGCAGTATCAATATGATTATCTGTCATGTTTTTGAGTCTTAAATCCTTAGTGAGAGCTCAGATGTTCACTCTGACTTACTATGCAAAAGACAAAACTTACTTGATTAACTTAAAACTGCACCTTCTGCTCTGCCCTGGTGGTTTGACACCCAGACTGCAGAGCCAAGAGATCGCAACGTATTACGAATTTATGCTTTCCCATAGCCTGAAGGATGTTCTCAACAGACTTTCCAACAAGTGATTTTGGAAAAAGACAATAATTTCATAACAAAGTTACTAAAAATAAAGAAACATTTCAAAGGCAGCCATGCTTAAACCAGAGCAACCACACATCTGTTCTCTGCCAGGGAAGTGAGCTGCACAGGTTCTACTAAAGTTTCTTCTGCCAACATAGTTTGGTACCAATTTTACTGGTTTTAAAGTCTTATGCACAGTTCCTGGCAGATCAGGGCTGGAATAGGAAACAATATGGGGTAAGATGGCAGTAAATTAGCAAATCAAAAGACCTGAAACTTTTCAGGGAACAGAGGAGGACAACAATTACAAAAGGGATCAAGGCGAAGTCTTTAGCAACTCCCTATCCAGATTTTGGATGGATCCAGACTTTTTTCTTTTGAAGTCACTTTGAGCAACACAGCTGCACCACATTGCACCAGAGGACCACTCTTCATCTTGTAACAGCAAAACAGAGCAGAGGTCCTGCCTTAGGATCACAGAATGCTTGAAGTTTTCTGGGAACATAAGGACACTGAGAGTTCAACCCCAAGATTATGAGTAATCCAGGCATTTTTTAAACAGTTTTGCATTCTCTCTGTGTCCTGTTCATGAAATATCACTATGTGATTCAGAATAACTCCTTCCCTCAAAAGATGAGTGCATTTGACATTACGATTCATGTATATAAATAACTGGTGAAATTAAAAAAAACTTACGGAAAGGAAAATTTCAGGTCAATACTTGAACAGTATTTCTGGTATAAATTAGTGCAATGTGAGAGCAATGATGTTTGAGAAAGGGATAGAATTAAAAATAAAACCATGGTGCATTGGTACAGCTGAAGGTACCAGGACCTGCCTTTTTATTATAGTTACTTTACTAGACCTAAACTCAGGACATTCCTGGAAACATTAGAAGTGTCAAATAAGAGAACTGAAGTCAAAACTAAATAAAAATTTTAGATGTAAAAATTCAAGCTTTTGCTACACAAATATGAATTATGTAAATATATAGGCCTTTTCTTGGCCTTCTCTTTGGAGGGTACAGTGTATCACACTCAGTAGCCTGCAGGATATTCAGTAAATATATCAGGGCAATCACCCATGACCAGGTATTTGCTCACTTCTTCGAGCTGTATTTATACCTCTTCACAGGCATGCCTTGTTCATCAACCTAGGACTACTGAAAATAAGAAGAAATGCTTCTAAAAGGAATGAGAAGAGTTAACCAAAGCCATTGCATTTCTGTTTTTTCTGGTCACGTAGACAGTGACCAAAAATAGACAGAGTGCTTTAGCAGCACTCATGTCTTCTTGCTAATTGGCGTGTTTGAGATGCAGATGTTCTGCACTTCCAGAAGCTGGTATTTTTTTGAGGAGCACAAAATGTGCTGTTTTGGCATTTCTGAACCCAGTAAGACTTTGATTTTCCATACTGCAAGAAGTATCCAATACCAGTAAAGAGCAGTGGTTTTGTTTTCCACCATCTCTTATGAGGATCTCAATTCCCTTAAACTCTTCTAAACACCAGTGTGTGCCATATCGGGCCTTGAGAGAGACACCTCTGAAATTTGTCTACTAACAGACTGGGCGTTGCAATTTATAATTCAAATAAGCAAGTCAAGATTCCTGCTCTAGTCCACAAAAACCGGTGCTTTAAAAACCGATAGCCAAAAGTGTATTGGACACAACCCCACAATGTGCTCAGACCTCATCACATGGGACAGCTGGGACAGATTTTGAAAGACCAGGTTTGTTTCCATTGGCACCCACATGATCAGACACTTATCTCACCTCTCTGAAACCCCAGTCTGGGTAGTTGCAAAGCTTTCAGTATTTTCAGAGTTGGCAAAAGAGTTAAAGTCAGGTGTTCTAGCATACTATATACAAACATTACCAAATCAAATGGAATATTTTGCTCTAACAACAGATCAAATGGGAGCCAAATGAGCCACATTTTCACTCAATTCAGTTTTTAAATCAACCTGAATATTACAGACACAAGTGCAATATAATAATGTCATAATAGAGAATAAAACCCTTTCTTTTCTGCTAGACATTTTATGAACTAACACTTACATTCATGGTTCTGTCTGTAGCATGCTCAAAATTACCTAAACCAGACCTTTAAATTGTGGACACAGCTACTAAAATTTGCAAATTATTGGCCTTTGCACACCTAGACAGAATTTGTGCTTGTTACTCAGAACAGGTAGAAACAAGGCAGATAAATGTCCACTCACGACTGAAAATGATCATGAATCATTTTTGAAGCCTGGCTTAGGTAAAGACTGAGAAGCCACTTTAGCTGCACCCTAAGCCAGTGTTACCCGATTGAAAGAGTAATGTTATTTGCAAGTGTGGACAGTCTTACTAAGGTAAAAATGGAAGAGGGCTTTTAAAATTGAAGTAGAAGAGCAGAAGTCTTTCAGATTTGCTTTAAGGCAGAAGAAAAGCAGTTGAAGAGCAATAAACAGACATGTCAGTATTTCTTTAAAAAGCTAATGCCAAGTCATATATATTTTGAAGTTCATAAGAAACATTAATTACAATGGCTCCTGCCATCAGATCATTCAGAAAGACATACACGCAGTTCATATGGAATATGAATATATGGAATATAGCTACAGCTTCTCGTCTTCAGATTGACACAGAGGGAAGAATTTATGCATACTGCTTGAAAGTACCCTCAGAACCTCCTGATTGCCATGTTTTTAAACCCAGAGAGCTGAATGCTTAGGTAACCAACTGCATGCAGAAAACACTCAAGCAGCCACCAAATTAGACATGGAAATTATATCCAAATTGCATAAAAAGCTGTAATCCAGATTCAGATCTCCTCTTGGAAAATGCCAGCGAGGATTTCACTTTCCAAAGCATCTCCCAGCTCCCATTCAGTTCCATTGTAATCAGTTGTCCTCAGGACTTTGCAAAACAACGTGATCGCCACTGAAAATGCTTTCAAAACTCTGTCCTTTGTACTACATTTATTCTATATGTTGAATTATATGCCATAAAGTGGCTCTGTCAGGCATTCAGAGCACAGCTGTGATGAGCAAGAGCCCATTATTAATTCTGTCCTTGCTCTTCATAAACTATTTGCCTTGTCTAATTAGAAAAAAACACAATAGAAGTTACAAACATTTTCACCATTTCCAACTGGCTGCCAAAAACACAAGAGAAGCCAAGTCGCCTTTCACGAACCATGATGAATAATGTATAGAAAGACAAAGTCTCAAAGTTTACCCCATTTTGTATTACATTGTTCCCATTGCCTTCCTCCACACCATTTTTATTTTCCAAAAACTGTTCTAAAAGCCACTCTAGCCCCACTACGTGGGCCTTTAACAAACTCACAGGAACAATTTTTTAGCCTTTTTCCTGACTTTTCAAGCTGTTTTTTTCCTGTCACAAGCATCAGCTCAGCCTCTGAAGTCCAGTTTTGCAGAATTCACATTGAAAAAACCATATAAACTACTTGTCCCAAAACCTGCACTCCCTTACATGCAAAACAGGCACAACATGCAAAGGCATTGATGCACGAAATTATCGGAATTCGGCACAAGGGTAACTTTGTCACTTCTGGAATAACTAGGAACAGCTCAGCAGCACAAGGATACAGCAAAGCTCACCACTTCATGTTCCTGAGGTGCATTAGACCGTCACTGGCACAACGGGGCTCTTCGAGGAACCCCAGTAACCTCCTCCAGTATCTGATGCCAGAGATAATGCACATCTCTCCCATTATCCACATCTTTATCACCAGCCATCATGACAGAACTGGAGTAAAATAAATCTATTTTCAATGATCTTATTGGTCTAATATACAGATGCCAGACACTACCTAAAGATACCACAGGGAACAGCACTAAATCTGTAAAGTCCTAAGACATACTCAGCTTTCTATAAGTATTTTGCAATGCATTTAGAAATCTAACTCAGGCAAAATTTAAGCTACTAGAATAGTTCATTGACTGTTACCTCCTTTTCACTTCAGAGAGCGTGGGACAAGCCCCCAGTGTTTCAGCTCCATCACTTACAGGTCCACCTGAGACCTGACAACTCAGAAGCACTATCTGAGCAACATACATGTAAAATATCCTCTTCACATTACAGAAGGATTTTCAAAACCCCTGAAAGGACAGATGCAGTATAATTATCATTGCTTTAAATAAAACACCCAATCCATCATGGTTCCCTGGCAAAGTGGGCTTTAGGGCTCTCTCCTCCTTGTCTCACATTTCTCAGCACCCAAAATTTGAGCTGTTTATGCTAGGAGTCAAAAAGTCCCCATGGCAGAGCTCTGCTTCTGCTGAATTGCCAGAGGAGCTTCAAGTGCTGGTGCTGCCCACGAGCATCGCTGAGCTGAGGCAGACTGGCTCAGGGTGACACTCTTGACAACAAAGAACACACAGCCCAAACAAGTTTATCAGAGCTAAATCAAAATCCTTCTCCCTTTAAAGGAAGGTTTTTTTTGAAATTGAGTATTTTTTTGCTTGGTTCATTGGGGCTTTTTGGTTATTTTGGTTTTGGTATTTTTTGGGGTTTTAATTCAAAAAAGAAGACATGATTATTCTTTCTTGGGCTTCCTGAACACGGAAATCTTTGCCTGCTGCTAAGAAGAGTCCAGAATGTTCCCAGAGTTTAAGTAGGTTGGTTGGACATAGGGCATTTATTCAGCTCCTTAAGGAAGTCCGGACAAGCTGCCAAGTCTGGATCCTGACCTGCACTTTCCAAACAAACAAACAAAAACGTTCAGGATGTCTCAAATAATGTGCATCCTTTGTTAAGGGAGAATGTTTTCAAGCCAGATTTCACTTTCACAGCTGGGGCAGCATCTGGGGCAGCAAGGGCTCAGCTGAGGTACCACAGGCCCAGCAGCCACGCAGGTTTCTGCCTCTGAACCTTGCAAAGCTCTTCCGAGCGGATGGTGTCAGGCATTCGGGCTTGCAGATTGGCAGATCACACATTTGCAGGCAGGCCTGTCACAGATGAGGCAAACAGAGCACTTTGCAGTGACTCTGTGCGAAGCACGAGGTACGACGCGCGCCGGAGCCGCTCACTCGCGTAAGAGAGCGCAGCCATCTGCCGGCAGGAGGGCAGGCACCGGGGCATCCTCAAACCCAGCACCCCCAAGGGCAGGAGAGAGCCACCTCAGTGCCCCGGGAGCAACCCACGCTGCTTCATTAAGATGACATCCTCAAAACAGACACCAGAGATAAATGCAACCAGGAAAACACACTCTTTAAAAGGAGGAAAATACCATAAACCTCATCAAACAGTCCTGGAGAACTGGATCTAAAGCCACAAGACATTCTTTGGAATTCTCAGTCTTATCTAAAGAAAGAAAAATTGCCGTGTCTTTAATCTACAGACGAAAAGGAGCCAGCTGTACATCTGAAAATCAGCTGTGTATTGATCCGCTCCCGTTAATATTCATGAAGCTCTATCGTAAGACTGAAGATTTTAACACAGTGCCCCCGGACTCTAAATCAATTCCCATTGATTTCAATTGGCTTCTCCCATCCATGCATCGACCTTACCCCTCCCTTGGAAACATGCTCTCAAGGTCCTTTGAAACACACTTGCTGTATAATGAACTCTGAAGGATTGCATGTGCTCATTGGGGTGTTCTGCTCTTCTCCGCCCGTTGAGCCTTTGAGGGGGTGGATACCATTATCTCATTTTATGTGAACATTTAAAAACTTGAACCTACGCCCCACAGGGCTCCCATCAGTTTCTAGAAGCCAGAATAAACTCTTTCTCTTCATTTAGATTTGTCTGAAAAGTTCAAGGCTAATGCGGTCATCTACCAAAATTGCATTTCTTGATGCTGCCTGCTTCCAAGAGAAATACATACTGAAATGTTTCTGGTTCCTGTTTGTCAGACTTCTGGGGACCACAGCTAAAACAGGTTACAGAAGTGGCAGATTCTCAGAGGAGAGTGTTGAAGCGTGAACTTAATTTGCTCCTCTCTCTGAAAATGCTGGGCCCTCGGGTCTGACCTTGCTCTCTGCTGAACTCTCCAGCACCTGACATTCAAGTCTATTCAGGGTGAGTTATGAGGAGTTAAGGAAACTCACCAAGTAAGCAGATCCATGCTGAAGCTGAGGCCTCCATGAGGAGTTTATATCTAGATATGTTTATTATTTCTTTTCAACACACAAAGCAGGGCTTAGGTATCTGCTCTTCCAGTCGTGTCTCAGATGCAAAAAGAAGGAAAGCACGTTTAAAAATCAGACCTTTTCCTATCAAAACATGTAGTTTTCTGAGCTTTTACTTCCTCAACTGATAGAAAAGAAGTAGTAATACTGACTTAACCATATGTAACTACTGGAAGGCTTAGTTAGCTGTGTGACCAACAGTCCCTGTGTGAGCGCAGGGCTGTCCCTCAGCTTCATTTACAAGAGCAATTTTCTATTATGACATCACAGCCAAAAGGACGACCCTGTATATCCAGTTTGTTAAAAATTCAGTTGAATGCATGCAAGATTTTCTTCCTGCATTCAGCTATCCTCCCTTCTCTGGTATCAGTTAGCTGTGCCTACATCTTACTTGTTTGCACATAAAGAATTTGAAAATTTTGCATTTGGCAGCTATTCAAAAGAAAGATTTTTTGGTTGAGAATACTATGATGACCAAGTAGCCTCTCAAAATTTAAATATATGGCTTTTGCCATATATGTTGAAGCCTCAATATCTGAACTTAATGTAAAATTGCTTTCTAGCTGCCCTTAAAAGGCTTTCATATGTTACTGATTGAGATACACTTTGTCAGTTCCAATCAAACAGTAGACTTTTACTTGCATCTTTGAAACAAATGAATCAATAATATACAGGTTTGCAGTGGAAGAGTCACATCTGAGATTCTCCAAATGTTACAGCTCCAGGCAGGGCTGCCATCCAACTCAAAACAGCAAAACACATCATCATCGTTCCAACATCATATCTACAATGAAGCTGACTAGTGTGGAAATTTAGAAAAACCAACACTAATCAGGGTTGTAAAAATAAACACACAGAGGAAAAACTTGGTTTTCCTCTACAACTAATTTTCCTTCCCAGTCTTGATACTGTGCACTAAGGCAATGCAGATGCTGACCCTTTCACAAAGGTTTGCAGTCAACCTCTCTTTCTTTCTGTAGTGCTATTCAGTTTATCATTATGCAAAATCCCATGTCCCTTGAGAAAAGGCACCTCAGCCTGAGTCCTGCTCTCTCTGCATAGGAGTATAGGCATACAAACAACTGCACTGTGCCAGGGTGAAGGAAAGGCAGGATCCACAGCAATGAAGCCCCTAAATGAAGAGGACAACCTCCTCTGCACTCAGTGAGAGCTGCGTGAGGAACAGCAGCAACATGATGGGCTTGCCTTGATTTTTAAACTCCACTAAGCTTCAGGGAGGAGCTGAAAGTTTGGAGAAAATACCTCACAGAATAGAGCTGAAAGGGACCCACAAAGACCGTCCAGTCCAACTCCTGGCCTGGCACCTCCCCAAGAGTCACCCCCTGTGCCCCAGAGGATCATCCAAACCCTCCTGCAGCTCTGGCAGCCTTGGGGCTGTGCCCACTGCCCTGGGGAGCCTGTTCAGTGCCACCCTCTGGGGGAAGAACCTCTTTCTAATATCCAACCTAAACCTCAGCCAGCCCTGTCCTCAGTACAGACCGGAGAATGTGATACCAAACCAAACCTCTGTGCTTGGTGAGAACTTCTCAGGCCAAACCTGTTGGTGCTTCAGCCCCGTAACCCCCCAGGCAGAGAACTGGGCTCTGGAACCGCAGGTCTCCCGTGCACAGCTCCTTGAGGTCCCAGTGCAAGGTGTGCCTGTGCCCTGCTCCGTCTCACTCTTCCTCAGTGCAGGGCACACTCCCCCACCATCCCTCCTCCCTCCCAGCACAGCTCCTTCCTGTCTCCCAGGGGCTTCTCCTATCACACCCGCAATCAGAGGAGGCCGGACACGGCTCTGCTGAATGGCAGGAAGGCTCTGTAATTAATGGGATCCTTTGCTGTTTACACAAACACTCCAAATACACTGACACCGAAAGGTCAGCTCAGCTACAGAGGGCAGATTAAACGGAATACGAGGGAATTATTACAGAAAGCCATTAACTAAGGAGGTGCTGCTCCTTTAGAAAAATATTTGAGTTTTTCCTTGAATACTATTGCTATTCTGAATTCTAAAAGAAAGTTCAAATGTATTTAACAAACCACCCTATAAGCAACACCCAGAGCACAGCTGGTTTTTGAACAAGACTCAGCTTGGATAGAAGAGGACAAGTCAGAGGATTATTTGCCCACTGAGTGAATTTTCATCAGTTATGAATTATCTTCATGCTATCTCCAAGCACTTAAAGAATTTCTTTTATTAACAGGTTCATTTTCTGAAACAAGTTATTCTTAGGGGTATTGTAAAAATAAACTTATAATCTTGTAGGTGAAACAAAAAATGGATGGAAAATTATACATAGACAACTGAGAATCAAGAAAAGAGAACCTTGTCTGCTTTGTTGTCAAATTGCCATAAGGTTTATCTCAAAACAGCCCAAACATTCATGACAGTATCTCAAAAAAAGCATTGTTTCAGATTATTTACGCACCCAGAAATTTAATAGAGATTTATTCTGAATAAAATAACAAATTAGAGTTTAATTACCATTAACTAGAATCTGGAAAAACCATCTGTTCTTATTTATACATCAACCACAGCGAGCCACATTCATGTCATCCATCTTCAGAACACTGAAGCATATACTCCAGCTTTAAGGACTTATTTAAGCACGTCTCAAGACTACAGGGTGTAAGCACATGCAAAAACTTGCTTCAAGTCAGGTCCTCATCAAACCATTGCTGACATTTATGACTCAAAATGCTTCACAACATTAATGGCGCACAGCAGACCCCAGGCATGATCAACCTTAACCTCCAGGAGTACATTGCTGAATTCACTGAGCCAGTCTTAAGAGAAAAGGGGCACTGAAAATCAAATTAGAAATAAAAAAAGCACATTAACTGGAAACTAGTTCAAAATTAATAAAGAAAACGGTTAAACACCTTGAGTCTCTTGTGCTGCGTTTCTACCGTGAGTTAAGCAGTCAGGTTTACCAGTGGAATAGTTCACAGAAAAGAAATCATCAAGCTTATTCAGCTGAATGTTAGGTAATATTTTAAAAGTTGTTTTGAAATACCTCTTTTAAAAGGAAAGGCATCAGAAAACCTACATTTCACTGTGTTTGATACGCAGACACCAAGTAGAACAGAATCTTGCTTACCTACCCACTTAATATGTTATAATTAGAGATGAGGAGGCAGTGTGAACATCTAAGCTGGGTTTGATGGAGGATATTAATTAAAGCACATGACAGAGCTCTGAGTAGAGAGAGAACTGGGATTTGGAGGCCTGAAGCTGCCAAATGAAAAATATTTAGTCACAGATTTCCTTCAAATCAGGGGTTCCAATGTCCCTTTTCATGTGGCATTTTAAAGAAAACACTGGTTTGCAAAGTCAGGCTGTACTCAAAGCAGTGAAAACCTTCATTGTTTTTATTCTTCTCTCTAATGGATCGATCTGCAGGGAAAAGGACTTCAGGTGGTAACACCATCACCCCATTTTTTTCTGACATGAAACAGCAAGCAACTCTCCTGGTGGAGAGCCCTCCATGCTGCTCTGTCTGACCCAGGTGGGACACACAGAAGGAAGATTCCTGCCTCTGACAGATGCTCAGGGGCTTTGCAGCTCTGCCACTGTGCCCTGACGGATTTTAAATTTTGATAATCCCTTTTTAGCCCTTTCAGGCTAAGGCCATAACATGCCACAGCTCAAACAAAGCCGGGTCCTGTCTGCCCATGTTCATACAAATAGCCCAAACCAAGATGATTTATTTACAACAGTTAATACAATTGGTAGTAACGACTTTATAGGCAACCTCTAAGTGCAGGCGAGATGAAAAATTTACTAAATTGGAGTATAAAAATTCATAAGAAAATGTACAGAATCAATATTTCATGGGACTTGCTTTACCTTGCCTTACACAAATCTACTCCAGAGCTCACATTAAAATTTAAACCAGCTTCGTGCGACAAGTTCAGATGCTGGGGCTGTTTCATATTAGTTTAACTTCGGAGGGTATTTTTTTGGTTTGGTTTTGTTTGTTTCATAAATTGGAAGAAAGCACTTAGGGAGCTGCACAGTTTGAGTACTTGTGTGCTGTTTTTTCTGTTTTCCTCCTTTTAAGAATAAACTAATTGCTGACTTAAATAGGGAGGACATCGCTCAAAGAAAAGACTCCGAAGATACCTTTGTATTCTCTTTAATACAACACAGGAGAGGAAATACTTTTGCATTCTCTTTAATACAGTGTACAGAGACACTGCTTTGAAAAGCTACTGAAGAGTGCTCCTAAGAGGCCCTAATCTGGGAACAAAGCACAAAAACCCTCACAAGCCAGTTTTGGTACCAGCAGTCCTCTAGGAACAGAAAGGCTTGAGTAGGCACAGCTTCCATCACCCCGACAGCTCCACACAGCCCAGGACACTCAGGCACTGAGCTCAGGGGCTGCAGCTCTTCGAACCCCAGTGCCAACCACGGCACTTCATCCTGCTGGGAGCTGAGGCTGCTCTGGGATTGGAGCAGTGGGGTGCTCAGTTATTGCAGGAGGGGTGTCTCTCCTTACGTTAGAAGCACACTGGAAAGAGGCAATTTATTCACATCCACTTCTTTAGAAGGACCAAGCTCTGGGTTCACCTTGGAAGAGTGAAACACCTTTCACTGCAGAGATGCCCATTTACAATAGGTCCAAAACACAACACCATAGTGTGGAAACTGTGCAGCCTGTTTGATTCCAGGGGTTACTCACAGGCATGGGGAAGTCCTGTCCTTTGCATCACCCCACCTGACCCTGTTAGCACAATTCTGCAGCTTTATCCACCTCTTATCTTAGTTGTTCTTCTGGACAAACTGTTTTATGTCAAGGTTTCTTTCTCTTCAAAGACAAGAGAAAGGAACGATTAAAAATCACCTCCTTGATGTTTGCATATGGTTCACAAATAATAGAAGGAAAGGATGAAGCCCAAATATAAATGGGCGAGTAATCACCTACAAGTATTTTGTTTGTACCTGCATACTCATATATATTCTCTTATGGTTCACTGCAAATAAAAAAAAAAAGCTGCAGATGTTTCTGGAGGACACCAAATACACTTGGAAAAATATATCTTTGTTCCTGCACTCTCAAATTCCACAATAATATTTTCATCAGTTTGAAAATGTGGGGCCAGATTTTCAGGTTGTGCAGTTGCATGTGAAAACCAGGTTAATTATATCGGCAACTAATTGGAAAAAACAGACAGATTTGCACAATTTACAGGAAAAATAAGTTTTAAAAACTTATTCAAATATATGACCTTTAAAGGGCAATCTCAACTTTTTCTTGTTGGCATTATCCTACTGGACAATAAAAAAAAAAAGTCTGTATTCTGACAGTTATTTTGCTACTTAAATGTTACCGTGCTATTAAAAATAATTATTTCACTGTCACAAGCAAGTGTCCTAGGAAAATTTAATATTCACTTTCTTAAGTTAACAGCAGCCTTCAGCATGTTAGCAAAAACTAGTGATCATTTATTACTTATTGTACTGTAATTCATTAAGGTTGAAAGAAATATTTAGATACTTAATTGGCATTTAACAAGATAACTATAGAGAGTAAATGAGACATTAAATCCTCTTCTAAAATGCCCATTAGGTTAGCTTTGGAAATTAATTGATCTAATTCACTTGCTGTAAACCGCTGTGGTCTGTGCCAGTTTAGAACTTTGAGATATTAATGACCCACAAACCCAAAGCTGGTGGATGTCCTGACACAGCATCAGCCCCGAGGACAATACACTGACCACCTGTATTTACAATCCCAGTGAACAGGCCGGCAGGAAGCATTTATCTCAAATGGCTGCTGTTCATCCCCACATCTCCATCCCAGTCAGGATTCTCCAGGGCACCATCCACGCTGTCAGAAGGGCTCTCTGGAGGCTGCAGAGCTGCCAGCCCAACTTACAGCTTTCCAGTCTGTTAGCACCTGAACTCGTCTGACAACCCCAAAAGAAACTGTAAACTTAGTGGATTTCTACTTTGAGAAGCTCCCACCCGGCCTTCAGATGTCCTCAAATTTTTCCAAATGCATTTTTTCATAAAACTTTACATTTTCAGAGTCCATTTCCTCCTCAGTAAAACTGTTGTCCCTTAAATGAGTATATACAGCAGGTGAGAAAATGCAACATCCTTTACAACTTGCTGCTAACTTCTGCTTCTCCCCCGTGCAAAGCAATGTGATAAATCCCCAGGAGAGCCCTAACTCTTCTACTGAAGCCTCCATTAGTATTTCACATCTGTACATGGAGACACTCATATCAATCACACCAGTATGTGGGAGCTGTATTCCTTGTTAATAAAGTGCCTTGAGGTCCATCAGCTTCTACCTAATAGATATTAAATACTTTTTACATTCTTGCTGACTATTTCTAGGCAATTTACTTCTAATGTTTAGGAATACAACAGCCTCACTATTTATCCACTATTAAATATCCATTTTGATCCTTATAAAATGTTGAGCATGCTTTGGCTAATTCCCAAGCAACAGGGAAAAGCACAGGGGGCTCTAATGCTCTCGTAACGCTACAAGCAATGTCAGACTTGCACACAATCTATATTTGGGTTCACAAGGCATTTTTCAAACAAGACCTGTGACTATCACAAGAGAAAACTCAAAATATTTGCTTTAATCTACATCTTTATCAGATCTAAAACTAATATTTAAAAGACGTATGATTATCTCTTTATGGCCAGAATGTAATGTTTTTTTCACAGCTCTGGAAACATTTACAAGCCTTGGGAATAAAGCTAAGTTCACTGAGACAGTCAGTACTTCCAGAGGTGGAGTTGTGACATACATCGAGTCACACCTACAGTGCACAGCTTTGCTAAGGATACAGACACTGAGAAATGCAGTGACACACAATTCCTAACCAACATCACTGTGCCACAGACACAACCCAACAGCAAAATTCAGGTTGGGTCAGATGGCTCTTTAGGTTTCTTACTGCCACAGGAGGCGCTGGAATACGAGGCCAGGAAGGACAAGATTTTTCTGGCTCTGCTGGAGGAAGTTTGCCAGTACATTTACCAGTGGACCAACACAGACAAAACCTTTGAGAGCTGACAAGGCCATGGGTACATATTTCTGTCAAGGACTGTTTACAATTCATGAAGGTCAGCTCTTCCTCTGAAGTAAATAAATCTTGCTCCAATGACTGCAGTAGGGACCCACCAGCACATACCAGTGGAGGAACTGGTTCCTTCCATTCCAGGAGTCACACTGCTGACACTACAATAGCACAGAAATTCAAACACAGGCAACTGCTCTCCTTGACTATCCTCAGGGAAAGGTTCTTCCCCCAGAGGGTGGTTGGCACTGCCCAGGCTCCCCAGGGCAGTGGGCACAGCCCCAAGGCTGCCAGAGCTCAGGGAGTGTTTGGAAAACGCTCTTAGGGACAGGGTGGGATTGTTGGGGTTGTCCTGTGGAGAGCCAGGAGTTGGACTGGATGATCCTTGTGGGTTCATTCCAACCCAGCATGTTCCACGATTCTCTGCTTGGGACCTCCCAAGACATTGCCTGAAAAACATGACGTGGCCTATGACTCCCAGGAAGCACTCCTTGGGGGCTATTTCCAGAGCAAATGCATCCTGAAGAACCATACCACCCTAAGGAAAAACAGAGAGAGCCAACAGAATTACCTGCATCCCCTCCCCCAGTCTGAAGTTACCATTTCTGAAGACAACTTGCATTTAGCTGAGCCTTGCAGGTTTTTCCATCTGCCGAGTCCTCTGTGTGCCCCTCTTTTCAAATGGCATGGCCTTTGCCTCCCAGGGCATCTGAGGGTTAATCTTGCCATCTCAAGATCTTTCTAAGATGCCAGCCAAGCTCATCATCAATTTGACACAGATGTCTTTTGGGGAATCTGGGTTGCTTTTTCTGGGAGCACTGACCATTTGACAGACAGGAGGCTGTGCTGCAGCAGCCCCACCAGAACCCTTAGCTGTCTGCTGCTAAAATCTCCAAATTAAACATTTAGAGCTGCAATTAAATCTAGAAAAATAAAGCAGCAAACATGTTTACAGCACTTCATAGCTAATTTATAAACTTTTCTATTCAAGCTCCCATTTTGCTTAACTACTTTAATTTGTAGAAGAAACACATCTCTGATTGTGCAGGGTGATGGATCAGAATTTGCTCAGGGACAAGTAGTGAAAAATGCAAAAGGCTGAGCTGACATCACTGGGGTAATTTTTGACATGTATCTAGTTTTAAACAGCTGCTCAGAAAATTAGGGACATGTATTTTTTAAAAGTTTGTCACTGTGTGTGTCTGTCATGAGTGTGCTCTTTCACAAGTGCTTGTCCTTTCTTTCAACAAGAAATTCAGATTGAAATGTTCACAGGGTATGAAAATGTATTTCCTACTTCACAGATAAGACGAAACAAACCTATTCCTCTCCACACTCATGTTTTAACATTTTTTTCATGCTGGATATACAGAAAATACTTTTCAGTTCAGATGGCAAATAAATCCTCACTACACACCTATGCACATGGCTGGATTTCCAGCGATGCCAAAAATAAACATTCCCAATAGTGTTACAGCAAATGCTCTCTCTCTTCTGGAGTCAGTGCAGTTCAGGGCTGAACAATTCACTGTAAGTTTTGCTGAAAATAAGTGGCTTCAGTTCACTGTGGTTCATGGAAAGTCTGTTTACTTTTATCTGATCTTGCAACCTTTGAATTTCAGAGTCTGAAGGAACTTGAGGCAAAAACCAGCCATCAAGTCATGTCGAGCCCATGCACAGGCTGTGGTTGCAACATGGGTCGACATAAAATTTTAGTGTGTGTTTTCCACCAGAAACTAGACCAGGGTTTAACTTCATGCACACAAAAAGATTTCAAGAATTATCCAGGCCTTGGGGTTTCAGAACAGAAGCCTCTGTGTTTGCTGGCACACACTCACACACTTTCTAAAACAGTGTTATTTGCAATACAGACTGTGATTCCAAGAAACATCAGTGGGATTATCAGAGAACCTGGGATGCATGGGAAGACCAACTATAACTACAACACAAGGAACAGATTTGCAGCAGGACCAAGCTACAATGAACACAAAACCCTCTAGCAGAAAAAACCAAACCAAACAAACAAAAAACCAAACCAGAAAAAGAAACAAACCCCAAACATTCCTGTACTGGTTTTGTGCCCTTTTTGGCTTTAAACTATACAGATTCATTTGAGTCCCCTTCACTCCCCAAAGTTTCTCCAGGTGAACAAGTGCCTTATTTGCGGTTTCTGGCTACAGCACATTTCAATCAGCACCACCAGCTCAGCCCCACCTGGAGGCACAGCTGGGGAATGAGCAACAGGTACAAACCAGGAGTCAGAGAAAATGAGAAGCTTTGCCCTTTGTCAGGCAAAGCCAGAGAGATGATTCCATAAACTTTTTACATTTGCCCAGATTTCATAAGGCTACCCCTGCTGTCCAGCCATTTCACAGGTCACTGTTCTCTCCCTCCACAACGTGGCTGTTTAAATTTCTTCTTCAGGACCTTGTGGATTCAGAGTCTCTCCTGGCAACTCAGCAAGCTCGGTCTGACAAGAAAACTGAAGTATTTTCCCAGCAGCTCTTATCAGGAAACACTGTGTCAAACAAGATGAAACCAGCTCTCCATTGTGGGAAGATTTACTGCAATTCCCCCAATGCTCACAGGAGCAGTGTTAACACTAACCAGCTACACAGTGTAAATACGGGCTGCTCTCCCACAAGGAGCAGCTCCTATGAATGCTGCCTGTGGAAAGCCTGGCAGGGTTTTTCCATCCTGCCATTTGCACTCTGAGAAACATCTCCACAGGGGTCTATACACTGTGTTCTTCCACACTGAGTTCTTCCTGGGGAAAAGGGACACAAATGGAGTTTCTCTTAGGAGCACCCTTGGTTTGCCTCTCCCTTGACCTGCTCTGAGACAGCAGCACCACTGCCATGGATGGTTTGGGTTCTCCTACACAGACCAAAGGCCAACATGAAAGCTTGGGATATTCCTGCAGGGAACAGATGAGGTGGGCTGGATAAAGGGGTGGCCACTCCGTAAGTGACTGAAGAAGAAGAGGGGAGGATGGGAAGAGAGTTACTTTTCTGGCATCCTGGAACATCACCAACACAAAGGAAGGTAAATGGAAAAAATATGTAGATGCTCACCTGGCACCAAGTCTGTTACACTATTTATGACCAGTGTTCTTCCTGCCTGGAAGCAGGGATGTGAGTGATTATTGACTCCTTTAAAAATAGATGTCTGTTGCTAAATAAATAAAATAAATGCAAGTGTGTTCTGTTCTATGAGATGTCCCCAGATTTTGGCTTTGTTTTTTTAATCCCATTTTCAACAGTGAGACACAGGGGAAAATAACAATTAGGGGTTAAATGAAGGCTGGTAAACAAAGCAGAAACACCTAATCTTGTATGCATCTTGGTTCCAAAGCTTCCTTCTGAGATTTATTTCTCTGTTTGAACACTGGGGTCTTTCTAAATCCAAGATCCCTTGTTTACATCAGCCAGAAGAATGCTAAATCATGATCACCCTCATTATGCCATTGGATAGGGCCTAAAACACAGAACTGGGACAGTTTAAGATCCTAAGTCTCCAGGGAAAATTAGCTAATGCTATAAATTAAGAACTCTGCTCATGCCAGCAACTGCAACTTCTAAAGCAAGCAGCAAAACAAAGCCCCAAAATATTTTGCTAAGTGCTTGTCTGTATTAGACTGTGGGGCTGCAGGAATTATGGGTTGATAACACTGGAATTTACAAGAGACTGGATGCTTTCTGGATTTGTTAGGAAGCCAGGAAACATGGAAGCAGAACATGTATCTGGCCGAGGCTGTTTGCCACAGCAACGTGGAACCCACCAAACATACTCAAATTCCCAGGGTAAAAATGATCTGTTGCCCTATTTCTGTGTGCTGTCAGGGTCCTTGTGGCACACACGTGGGGTAAAAGGACACCAAAATCTTTGAGAATATGGCTCAGATTGCTGAGCCTAAAAAAGTGAGGGCAGAATTGGGCCCATGATGCTGCTTGTGGAATTCCTGTTCCGTTCTCACTAAAACTAGCACCTTCCCTCACAGTGACAGCTTCTTCCACTGTTTGTAAAATGACACCTGCTAAAATTCAAGCTATTAGTGCAGATAATAGAGCCATCACATGGAGAGCATTCATGTTTTCCATGTTGTCAGAGTAATTTGTTTTGCTGTTTGGGATAGGTTCTGCCCAGCATAAATATTTATGTCTGAGTGGATGTCAAATACTTTAATTAAGAAATACACCTAGAACTAGGCTGAATTTAATTGAATCTCTGAGCTAGCTAGACATTTCCAAGTCTTCAACTGTTTGTCATATAAATACATTAGATTAGACCTCTATTGGGATAAGTTTTCTTTAGGAAAAAATCTCTTGTCATTACCTGGGGTATTCTGCAAAATGCAATAGCTGCTAACACTGTAGGGACAGCTACCTGCAGCTAGAAGAACCCATAAGATATATGGAGAAGGAGTAACAAGCCAAAAAGATGCACAGTGAGGTTCCCCAAGTGGCTCTCCTTACACACCTCACTCCTGAGACAAGCTGTGCTGCCTCAGCAAAGCACAGCCCAGCCAGGTCAGGAAGCCATTTCAGTTGCTGGAAATGTCACAGCACTCCACAAGAGCTCATTTGATTGACAAAGAGCTAAATTAGTGCAGGGGTGCTGCACTGCAGAGGCTTCCAGTACTATGTTAAAGCTGGTCTGGATATTACTGCCAATGGCTCCCAACTTAGTCTGCTTGGGTGCTGCTGGAAGCAACAGGGAGTGCCAAAAGCAAACTGAACACCCCCAGCACCCAGCTGCTGGGGTTCCATGCTTTTTCTAAGTTCCCAGTGAAAAACTTAATGTTCTTCTCATCACTGCCCCTCTTCCTCCATTTTATCCACCTCCCTAAACTTGCATTTTTATCCCCTTCCTTAAAACACTTCCTAAAATTGGAGTCATAAAGTCCAGCACAGCCCAACTCACAAAGCCTGGGCTAAGGCTAATCCTGCCCCACATGAAAAACTCCTGGCAAGCTGAGGTTGCTTTAGGCACCACCATTCAGGGCTCAAAAAGAGAAACTGGAGGCAGGAGATGCTCTTTCACACAGCTACAAACTGCAGCCCCACAACAGCCGGCAGAGAAGCTCTTACCTTGGAGCAGTTACGAAAGCAGGGTCTCCAGGTGCCAGGAGCTGCTGCTCTATCACTGCCAGACATCTCCCAGAGCACTGGAAGCAGAGGTACCCAAGCACCACAGCTTTCTGAAAGGGTTTTAAACGCAGAAGACACCGAAGAGGCAAGGAGCGAGCACCCAGCTCTAAAGGAGGGAGGGGACGTGAGCCCCGGGCAGCAGGTGAAGGCAATGAGCACCAGCCCAGGGAGAGTGGTGTCCTACACACACAGGTGCACGTCACACAGACCAGGGCCCACAGATGAGCCCCTCCAGAGAAAGGGGCTGTGGTATCATTCCTCTGTGGCAGTGGGCTTTTTACTGGAACAGATTTTAGGATCATAAAAAATCATTACAACCTTCTAGTCAGGTTCCTTGCTGGGAGCACTGTACAGAGCAGCTGTGGTTTCAGAACACAAAGAGCTGTCACAGGAGGAGCCTCAGAGGAGCTCAATTTAATTTCCAGGTTAGCCACAGAATTTTCACATGTCTGTGGGCAATTCTATTTCATCCCTTTGCCTCAGTTTCACATTTTTCCCATGGGAGATACTGGGAGGGTAAGTTCAGCAAAATGTGGATGGGATGTTACTCAGGTACTTGAACCTGAATAACATCCACTCAAATCATGGTGCTGGGTTCCCAGCTGGGCTTGATGATCCTGAAGGTCTGTTTCAACCTTAACAATTCTATGATTCTATGATATTACTCCACTTAGAAAAAGAATAAGACATAAAGTCTCTACAAAGCAGCACAGTGTGAGCCCTGTGTACAATAAAACAACTCTCAGAATGGCTGCCCCACTCTGCAGATGACAGATTTTAGGATTTAAAAGTTTCATATATCAAAAATAAGATTCCTCCTCTAACGTCCAACCCTGCAAGGCTGAGAGTTTACAGCTCAGCTGGGGATTTTGCAAGGGCCAAGAAGTTAGACAATGACTTCATTTTGAGATGGCTTTGTGTTTGGGACACCTAATCTCTGGAAATTACATAAAACTGTATTAAATGCACTTCACACACTGTACTGAATATCCATCAAATGATAACAGCTGTCATCATACTGCCCTGGTCTGAATTTGAACCTCAAAACTCTCAGTGAAATAGTGTTTATCAAAGATATATCTACAGAATGCTCCAGACAGAGAAAGCTATCGCTGCATAATCGTGGTCTGTAGAACGGCTGATGACTTCAGTATGCTTTTGCTACTCCTGAAATAACCCCCAGTTCCTCTCAGGACCATTCAAATCCATCCTCTGGAAAATAGAGTATTTATAAAAAGTTTGAGCTCTGTGCTCAGTTCAGCTGTGCTTCTATTGACCGTCACACACTCAGGAAACATTAGAGAAGGCTGTTCCTCCAGAGACGCTGCCGTGACGGCAGGAGAAAGCCTTGGCAATTATGGAAAGGCACCGTGCTCCTGTTTTATTTAGCAGAGAGAGGGTTGGGTTTTTTTCTTCTTACGGCCCTTTTGTGCTCCCAGATGTTTTAATTACTGAGGAAAGGGAGCGGATGATTCTGGCCATATGTCTCCATTCCGCATAAATAAATATTGTCGCCAGCCCAGCGAAGTTCCGCGGAGCTGTCGATGATCCCGCTGACACTAAAGCTGTCGGGCCCGATAAGCATCTTCAATCCTTCAGTGAGCATGCTAATTCCAGGAACACTGAGACTGCTATCCCATGAAAATATTCAATCTAGAAACAATTAGGCTCATATTGCTGCAAAATGGTACCTCTAGGAATTTGGGTGCTCGCTTGATTGGAGCCTTGAGTAGAAGCTTCAAGCAGAGACACCGACAGGAACAAGTGAGGAGGGGGGAGCAGGTGAAACAGGCTCTTCAAAGCTGCAGCTACTGCTGTCAGAGTTGCTCTGGGCCAAGTTTGCCTTTCTCTGGCCCATTCACAGAGTCTCAGGCACAACAACTTCATAAATAAAGAGATTTAGTTACAACTGTGTTATGACTTTTGTTGATGAATGCATGCAACATCAATTGTTTTTATTGCAGTGAGTTTTGAAACAAACAATGGTCAGGCTCTGTTGGTGCTAGACAGCATGAAAACACAGTTGCAAACCTTCCCTTAGCAGCTTTCAGCCTAAATAAACACTCTAATATATCCCCCAGAAAAGAATACACAACCACAGTGACTGCGGGTGGTTGCAAACAAGTTGTGAAAGCTGTTAAGCAGAAGGGAGTAATTTAAGAGGAAAGGAATTAGCTAAATACACTGACAAGGAAGAGGGAGGCAGGACAGGGCAGCCAGTGACAATGTGAGGCTGTGAATGCCCCTACTTTCTACTACATGAGCACAGCATCGACGCCCCCCAACAGTTCTGAAACCTCCCACCACAGCAAGGGATGGATGGGCCTCATGGAAGGCACTGGCAGACAGCGAGGATGCTTTCTGGTCAAATAAGAAATTATTTGAAAACCTGAAGTTCCAGGACAACAAATTAAGGTATTAGCAATGTAAGTGCAATCCTAATTTCCACAATCAAGCAAGTAGGTCAGAATCAAAACCTTCTTTTGAAATAAAAATACATTTTTTTAATTATTGTTTTGAGAAGAACCTCAACCCATACCCTGTGAGCTTGTGAGCCACAGCAATCACTGCCATGAGGCAAAAATCCCTGTTTGCTGAGTACTGCTGACTTCACTTTTATTAGGAAACGTGCAAAGCCAAAGAAAGGTGTAGGAGGACTTGTCACCCCACCAAAATGTGATCCAGCTTCTTACACTGATCCCTCTGGGACGGCAGAAGAACAGCCCATCTGCTGCCACACCTGCCCTCCATGCAAAAGAGGCAGACAGGACAGCCCCCCTCTCCAAGACTGGGGAGAGCTGGATGAAAGGGTCCTAACAGGCCTCCAGCCCCTCTCATATTTTATAAACTGCTCAGCTGTAGGCCAGTGGAGTTTTGTTATTGCCTTCTGGCTTAACTATGTGTCCACTCACTCACAGGTGAATCCCAGTTTTCCTTGGCAATACAGAATCAATTGTCTGTTCCGTGTCACATGCAAATAAAACCACAGAACTGGGACGCAAATGGAGAGATTAAGAAATACCGAACAAAGAAGAGGGGAAAAACCTGCAGCTCATCCACTCAACAATTCTGTATTTGTTCTCTGGGTCCTGACATTAGAGAATAACCAGCTTTAAAGAGTACTTGCATATGGTGCACACCTCAGCAGATGCACTGTCCAAAAAGTGTCTATGTGGGCAGAAGTCAGGAAACATTCATTTGTTCTTTTCAGTCAACCTTTTTCCACCAACCCTCCTTTTCAGAGCCAGCTCCCTCCAAGACAGCACACAAAGCAAATCAAGCTACAAGCAGAAGCCAGGCCGTACACGCAGTCTGGAGGAGCACGCCAGGCTCTCCAGAGCTGTCTCCATTAGCAGAATCCACGGGGTTGTTCCCAGAGCCAGTTATCTGTCAATGGAAACACCTGAGGATAAACCAAGATTCAGAAAGTCCTTGTTGAAAATGAAAAGACTCTGAAAGAGCCTAAAGTATTATCTTCACTTAAATCACGGGTGAAGCAGCACATTCTCTCACCTCCCTTGGACTGAACCACTGCTACGAGGCACAGAAAAAACTTGGCTGCTTCTCTTACAGAGGAAAAAGGAGTATTTCTGATAGATTAAAAGGTATTTTGAATCATGACTAAGACCATGACAATAACTGAGAAACTCATGGCTAGGCAAGCAGTGAGTCAAATCTGTTTGAAAAGGAATGATTTTATCAACAGGGTAAAACCTGAAATACATCTACAAATGAGCTTTACCTCTTTGCATCATCACTACTAGTGTGTGCACATAGAAATAAAGGTAGAATGAGAAAGACAAAACAGTTTTATACATAATAGCCTGTGCTGACTGTCAAATGACTGTATGAGCTGTATTAGAGATTACTGAACTAAATTCTGCCCTTGGTATTCTATGGGGGGTAAACATACAGAAAACAAAAATCATTTGTGAGCTCGTCTCCAGCTACACAGCTCTATTTTAAAATTATGAATGTTTTCAGCCACCTCTAAACCAATCAAGTAGATTTTTCCTTAAGCCTAAACACCAGAATGCAAATTCTGTTTTGTACTTCCTGATGTTGTGAATAGGAGCAGAATGAGCAGCACTGAAACACTGCAAAGAAAGTTGCTCCCGAGACATTTCTGACACAGCCAGAATAGAAACCTCCAGCTGGGATTTCCAGTTCACTTTTGCCAAAAGAAGAGACTGAGATAAGCATCTAATTTTAAGGCTCATCCAAAAAAATAGCACATGGAGAAAGAATTATTTTCTGCTGAGCTAAAGCACAGGATGAAAAGTCTGGAAATCTGAATTTTAATCTTAGTGACAGTAATTTTGTATCAAAAGTAAATCTACTGACATTAACAACTATAGAAGATTTAAGATTAGCTTAAGCAAGGTCAGAATCAGCATGTAGATTCTGGGCCCAGCAGTATCACAGACTCCCACTGTGATCTTGGGCAAAATCCATGTAGTGATGGAGTGATTCCATGGAGTGATTTTAGGAGCCTTGAATTTTAGATGACTACATTAAGCAACTCAAAGCAAGCAACCACAAAAATGATGTACTTAAAGTGCTCTGAAAATCCTGAGCTTAGCTCTTCTATGATTTAGAAGTCTTGCCTTTTAAAAAATTATCGTTGTTACAACGATGGCCAGTTTTATAACAGCAACATCCTTCTTAAATTCTTTACTAAAAGCAAATTACTTTAAGATTCTCAGAAGGCAATGAAGAAGCTTAAAATTATATTTAATTTACCAGTACTTCTTCAGATGTATCAATTATCATTAATGTAAATGAGGAAGACAGATGGGGAATGTATCACTTCTCTCAAAGAAAAAGGAAGCACACCATAAGAAAAGTCATATTCCTTTCCTATTCATGTCCCTAGTTATGACAAATGTCCCTCAGCTCAGCTTTGACTGCTCAGAGTGCATTTTTACCCACTTGTAAAGAACATATATCAATATACTTGCTTATGTATTTATCTTGTTATAAATTGCTGGTACTCAGAGATTTGTCACAGTTGGAGATTTTGTGATTACATCTGCACAAATCTTAGAAATTTATATTTTAGAGTGACCAGTTCCTTCCTATGACTTCTTTCCAAAATATTTTTGTTTGGTTGTTGGGATTTTTTTTCTAATTTTGAAAAGGGAAAAACAAGGTCTCGACCTCCATTCACCACTAAAAACTTGCTAGAACTTGAATTCCACTAAGCTAAGTTGTCAGTCTCAGCAAATTACATCCTTGCAACTTGGATGCCACAGTTTCCACAAGAAGGTTCCTAGAAGGCTCCAGGTAAACTGGAATAAAAAACCAAAGTTGATGAGCCACTGGAGGGAACCTCAGTGGTGAGAACAAGCACACTGCAGGTGAAACACACTGTGCTTCCAAAATCCAAGCCTAGTGGGACCCACACTGGGTACATGAGATGAAGAGAGGTCAGACACAGTTTTCCCAGGTAAAGTTCATCTCAAAAGTTGGGGGCCAGTGGAAGGGAACATGTTCTTCTCTTTGTGCAAAACTGCAACAACCCATCTGAGCTTCATGAAAACACATTTCCAGTACCTTCAGCCTTTGTCACTCGTGCATCTCCTCCAGCACATGTGAGGATGGATGATGCCTTCACTAGGAGTGAAGGCCATGTTTCCACAAGGGCTCTTGCAGCATATATTTCACCCAGCTCAAAATTTGTATATAAGGACATTTTCAAATCTGAAATAGAATGAAACCATCTAAAAACTGCCATCAAAGGCACATCACTACCATTCATTCCATGGGATGCAGAGAAAGGAGGAGTGAATGATGTTGCCATAGGGGGATTTTTACTTCTACAACAATCTATAGCAGTGAAACATCATCAGAGAAGCACCCACCATGTTAATACCACACTACAGTCTCTGGCCTGGTTTAAAGTCTCAAATGAATTTACATGTAACTTACCCCCAAAAGACTCGAAAAGTACGGGGGCATAAGGAAGATTTTCCATATAGAGAAAAGTATAATTAAAATCTGTTAAATGCCATGAAAAGAAACACATGATGGACCTTGAGGACAATATTGCATCTTCTCAGCAGTGTAAAGGGGTTTTTGTTTGGTTTGGGGGGAATTTTTTTTTGTTTTTTTCTAAACTGCCTCCTCTCGCGAAGATTTTATACCATAAATTGAACTACATCTCACGGGAGTATCAAGCAGAATACAAACAAAGTAACTGTGCTTTTGATGAGCAAACAACTTCAAAGAGCACTTGCATGTTTATCTTGAACACAGGGTTCCCACCAGAGCCCAGATGAACAAAGTTCAGTTTCCAACAGGACATCTCTCTGCCAGAGCTCAGCCACAAGCATTTCTGAGGGGTGGGGGAAGTTTTATCATCAAATCAATTTTAGAGTCATCATTTTTTCTGTGTTCCAAGTCTGTTTCAGGATGCCACTGGGAGCAGAGTGGATATGGCTTTCTCTTAACCAAACAATAGCTGCCTTCAGGAGGAAATCCCTCAGGAAACAGCCCTTAAAGCCTGCAATGTCTAGTGCCTTAACACCTGCCAGGCCTCACGGACCCCCACTTTGCCCAGAGCTGTGTGAAGTGATTAAACGTAGGTCTGCAGTCACAGTGTGAGGGGCGAGCTTTGAAACCAAAGCTCACAATACAGATTCAAATAAATGGCTTTTTGTATTTCCATCAACCTAAAATTTGCTTATTGTACCACCAATAAATTAAATATCAATAAAGCACAGAAAAATGTCATTTACATGTGTTCAGAAAAAGGAAGTGTGTATTTGGAAATAAGAAAATGCCAGTTTGGACAGGTCTTGAAGCAACCTGGTCTGGTGGAAGGTGTCCCTGCGGGTGGGTTGGAATGAATTGATCTTTAAGGTCGCTTGCAACCCAAACCATTCTATGACTTTTGAAGAAGATACTGCTCATCTAAGCAAACTACTCTCTTAGCCCTGTCCTAGGACACCCCCTTTTCTGGGGTAACAGGTTTCAGAAAGTTAATACAGAAGAGCCATTCATGGAATTATCTCATTCTGTAGACTCAGACACAGACTGCCCTACTCATCAACTATTTCATTGCATAGGGGTGGACAGAAGAGTGGGAACTGTTCTTATCTTGATTCTAGAACAAAGACTGAAGGTGTGCAAAGTTTTTCCATTAGTGCAGTGCTGAGAAGGGCAGTGGTGTGTTAGTCTGGGACATCAAGGACAAACAAGTGTCATGTTCAAACAGATCTTCACACAGTGTTTGCTGTGCTTCAGTCCCAAAACAACTCTCTCTGAAGAGGCAGATGCAACCATCTTACGAATTCATGAGGAAGCTGAAATTTTGTAAGAAGCTGATAGCAAGGAGCTGTTTTAATTATTCTCCAACTCGCTGACTCCACCTTCATCAGAATATATTAAATAAAATGTATGGATGCTGGAGACTGGAATGCTGCAGTTCATAACTACAATTAACCACTATTAATTAATAGCTGAAAGATAAATGAGCCATGGGATCCATTTATTCCTGGGTTGGGAGTATTTAAATTCACAGTAGGATGCCAGCCCATTTTTCACAGTAGTGAATTAAAGGAAGTGTGAATCAAAGCTCACTGCTGTAGGATGCAGGAAACATTCTCAGATCTGTTTGGTTCTTATCCTTTAAATGGTGAAAGAAGAGACAGCCACAAATGCACTGAAATTTCACCAGGAGAACAAAGACAAAATGATAGTACTTCCCATCCAGAGATAGGGTCTGGGTCTCAGAACTTCCTCTCCTCTTACCCACTTCCAGCTGTTCAGAGTGGACAAGGGAGGCAGATTTCCCTGAAGCTGCACAGCACAGACATTATCTGCACTGGCCCTGCCTGCAGATTTCCCTGAAGCTGCACAG
>JAYRBT010000054.1:4023411-4145025 GCA_036023395.1 Myiotriccus ornatus | reverse complement strand
CCCTGAAGCTGCACAGCACAGACATTATCTGCACTGGCCCTGCCTGCAGATTTCCCTGAAGCTGCACAGCACAGACACTGCCTGCACTGGCCCTGCCTGCAGATTTCCCTGAAGCTGCACAGCACAGACATTGTCTGCACTGGCCCTGCCTGCAGCCAAAGCACTCGTGGCCAGTAAGAGAGTTTGCTCAGTGTGTGAGCAGCACATTCAAGCAAACATTCAGGATCTCATTTCTCCTTTGTATCAAGGACATTCCCTGCCTCACATGGATTCTTAAAATTCACTCAAGACTCGTTTTGCCCTCTCTTGTCTACTAATGCTTGGAAAATCCCATCCAAGACTGGCCATAAAACACATGGGTGCTTTCCATGTCCTCTCCAGCAGAGTTAAAACGTGAAGTTTCTCAGAATAGGTTGCAGGATAAAGATGTTCTTTCCAGAACTATAAGGAAAGTTGTCATTCAGGCCTCAGTAGAGCAGTGGTTACCATCATTATCAGCAGCTGATTTGACAGCAGCCTGAGGCTTGCACAGGTTAAGAATGCAGAGCCAACTCCCCATGCTGGAAACGCTGAGTGAGGTTGTCACATTCCCCAGCTGATTATGACAGAAAGGGAAAACTGCCCAGAGAATTATCCTGTGAGGATCCAAAGATTTGGTTTCTATTCTACAACTCAGAGAAGTGTTAAAATGAATAAACAAGACCCTATATTCATGTGATAATCTAAGTTCTAAAGTAGAGAAATGACTGAACCTTGGAAGGTCTGAAATTCAGATCCTTTCCTACATTTTCTGCCTTTCCTAACTGAAGTTCTTCAAACACAAAGTCACGTGCTATGGAGAATCCAGCATTTTTTCATCTCATTTCCCTTCCCGAGATGAAAATAAAAACATTTGTCAAGGGGAATGGGTAAAACAGAAAGTTCCAATACAATTTTTACTGGAGAAAATAAAAACACGTATAGTTGTTAATACAATGCATGTTAATATTCCCTGTTAGAACCAAATTAGATTCCATTCCACATTGAAGTGTATCTTCAAACACTGTGAAGTCTTTCAAGAGTTGGAGTTTAATGCCACATGGCCCCCAATCTTCTGTAAGGACCATGTTATATCTCCCTTGCAAAAAATTTCTGTGTTTCAAATACTTTTCTACCAAAATACTTCTACCAAGAGGCCTTCCACGAAATCTCCTGAGGAGTTTTCTTTCTAAGGCTTCATTCTGAACAGTGATCTCCATATTCTCACAAAAACAGGCTCTCCTGCAAGGTTTATAATATCTCCTGCTTCTCTCTGAGAGCAGAAACAAGAGATTTTCATGCAGTATTTTGGCACTTCAAATTCTGCAGTAATAACGGTTAGTAAATCCCAAAGTATTTATGGATAAATACTTTTCACCACAAGATTTATATGAAAATTTGAGATGGTTCTTCTTACAAGAAAGCCATTGTTTTGTCCCCAGTGCTTGACATTGTAAGATCTTCTCAGCGTCTGAAAATTTTGTGGTAGAAAAACACATCAATGATAAAGCCTTTAACAAGCCAGGACATTGTTTTTTCTCACACAAAACTGTCATTAATTCTAAATAATCTTAAAGTGAGTTACTACTCAGTGATAAAGGACTAAAGTATTCCCCAATAATACACAGATGTTATCACTTCATGCAGGAAATACCTAATCTGCCCATTTGTTATTAGTGTGCAATGAAAAGTGAGGAATATTCATTTAATTACTGGTGAGAACCCTCTAAAGAGCCTGCTTTCATTAATTCTAGACCCAGAGTATGGTACATTCTTTCCCACAGAAAACAAAACAAACCAAACAAACAAACAAACAAAAACAAAACAAAACAAAACAAAACAAACAAAAAAAAAAAACAGGAATACTCTCCCTGCCCCAATATCAAAAAGGAATTATTTTATCAGGAGTTATTTTTTCTTTAATAATGTGGAAATGAAAAAGAAATCAGATTAAACTATTAATTCTTTAGCAGGTTCACAGGAAAACAAAAAGCACAGGGATGGTAAAAATAATTGGGCCATAAAGCCTTTTGCCTCCTAGAAATAACTTTTTATTTTCGGCCCTGGCCTTCCAGCATTAGCGTGAAAACAAGACTTTTGGAAGTCTGAAGAACTAAATCCATGAAAATGTAGGTTTTCTCTTCGGAACACTCATTTTGTTCTGAATACCTCTTGTGCTTACAAATCCTTTGCCTTATCTTACGAATTTTCTGCAGATGGATATGGGCTGGACACGCCACAGAGAGGTCCTGCTGCTCCAGCTCTCTGCTGGGGGGCTCCTGGAGGAAGGGAAGGGGTCCCTGCTGGGGGTGGAAGGAGGAACAGGCACTGCCGGCGAGGCTGAGCCTGTGCACGGCCAGGACAGCCCCCGCTGTGCTCAGGAGCTCTTGCTGCTCTCGGGCTGGGGCAGACCGGGCTCACCCTGTCTGCGGGGACCCCTCCATGCTCAGGTCTGCGGGGCAGAGGTGGGATCTCTCCAGCACTGTTCTTGCTGGTTTGGGACCTAAGGAGCCACAGCTGTCCCCACCCCATAGCCCATGTGACAGGAAGGGTTCAGCTAAGGAGATCAGGAAATACTGCCCCTCTGGAGCCAAAATATTCCAGTATCAGTGAGGAACATCCAAGTGCTTCCTTGTCCCTATAAATCTGAACTACCTCAGGTCGAATTCTGCCATGTTGGCTGGAGGTGGCGACCGGAATTGCTTTCTCAATTCCACCGCTTTTTTCAGTGAAACAAGAATACACTGATTTATAGCTTCTAACCCCACAAGAAACAGCAAATATCAGTTAATGTTTGCACAACTCTATTGTTGGAGCTTGTCTCTTATCCGACCCTGAGTCAATGAAACTCTACTTTGGAGCTGCAACAAGAAGAAGCAATGTAAACTAATAGTATTACAGATCATTAACCCAGAATACAACTCCCTCCACAAAACACACAGGACAAGAGGATGTTAAAAGGACAGAAATGAAACTCTGGTGTTCATTTTTAACCTTGTTGCCTTACCTCCAGTAGCACAACCAAATGTAATTACAGCCAGCAGCAAAAGGAAAATCAAGATCACAGACTCAATCCTGATTAAAATAAATAAATACAGAAAATATAGAAAGCATATGGGCACTGAGGAGCAGCATATGGATCACGTCCTGAAGTACAAGGCCTACCATATGCTTACAGAGCCTGGTTCAAAGGAAAACCTCGCTCCCTCCTCCCAGTGTCTTTGGCTAGGTCATGAATCAGCTGCCTCCCAACATCTTGTGCCACTGGGCAAGTTTGCTTTTGAATGATGAAGCCAGTTTCAGCTCAGCATGGGGAGAATCCCAGGTAGAAAATGGACAGATGGCTGGTCCTAGTTAAGCAGGCACAGACCGAGATGAAGCATTCCCCTTTGCCTTCTTTCAGGCCAATCCTCACACTGTGTCCTACACCAGCTGTATGTATCTAAACCTCTTTACCTCCCATTTCCTTAAGAAAATAGTTCTTAATTTTTCTGACCTCCTGTGCTGACCTGCCAGCCCCGTAGGGAATGTTAATGAGCTGTTAACATTGCTTGGGATATGGCACTCAACCAGTTTGTGAGTTCTTTAGCCTCTTCCTACCCAAGCCCCTGTTTTTTCATGCTTCCCTGGCCCTAACCAACCCCATCTGCCTGTGGATGTCTAGCATATGTTCTGTGCCTGGCAGTGCCCGGCAGGAAATGATGCCTTGCAGCTCTCTCAGTGTCTGGCATACAATAAGGACAATTTAGATCGCAATCAAGGAACAGCACTGCTCAAGAGTGGGGCGGGAGAGCAAGAAGGAGACAGCAACGACTGGTCCCAAAAGAGAGGATTTCCCGCTATACTGCAACTGCAGTGAGGAAGGCAAGAGAGACAGACTGTCCTAGATCGATGCAAAGCCAACGCTGAGGACTTAAAAGTACCAGGGAGCACTAAGGTCTGCACTGCTCTATGAATTCCACGGATGTCCTACAGGAGATGTATTTGCAATTACCAGCAGTGTCACTATGATCAAGGCGAGCAAAGACAAAGGCTCCTGCTCAGGGAGACTCACAGTCTTCAAGGGATTGGGCCAGGGAACCCCGCTGGGACTTGGCTTTTGCAGCGCACAGGAGCAGAGTGTGCTCCAGGCTGGTGGTTCCTGCTGACAGCAGCACTGATGGCAGCCAGCTGTGGGGCCATCGTGCTCCTCAGCCCCAGCCAGCAGCCCCGGGGCCGCGGCTGACACATAAGCTGACCATATGTCCAAGGAGTGCAGCGGGAGGAAGGACTGCTGTCCTGGTGACTGCAGTGTGGACCCAGGCTGGCCAGGGAATTGCTTTCTTCCTCTGGCTTCTGGCAATATTGAGGTTCACTTTTACACTGGACCTACTTACAGAGCCCACACCATGGCAGAACTGGGGTGTTTGGGTCAGCCTTCCCAACCAAGAATGGCTTGCCACTTCTGATTACTCTAGTGTTGTCAAACTGGGCATTCAAAAGTGAGGAGTCAGGACCTACGGTCACAAAGCTATTCCAAAAAAAAAAAAATTACAAACACAAAACCCCAAGCCTTTTTAACCAATAGTCACATCTTTTCAAGTTTTAAATTCCTAGTTTTGCTCTAGGTTCAAAATTTTCTCTTCCACCTGGGATGAGGACCTGATATTCACCTAGTTCTAGAATGCCAAGAACTGTGGCTTTAGGAAAAATACTGAGAAAATCCAAGTAGGACTGACATTTAGTCACACCATTGTCTGGTTTTTATGACAATATTAATGTCAATGTAAGAAAACTTGTGATTCCTGCCTTATGCTGTGTATTCAAATGGTTTTAAATTTCCACTAACACGGGAAGGGGTATTCTTATTTCATTGTCTTGCTTATATTAGAATTTACTTCTAAAAAGAAAGAAGGAGATAGACAAATAAGGATAGAAATGGAAACACTGAAAGCCTCAAAATGAATCATCCTTATGTTATAAAAAAAACCCCAAAACTCAAAAAATAAACAAACCAAAACCACCGCTCAAAAATAATGACCAAACAAACAAACAAAAAAAAAGCCACAACAAAAAGCCCCACAACTGCTCAAAGCCTTAAGCAGCCATGGCTAAAACCAGGAAGAAATCTCATTTGACAGACTTTTGAATCTTGAAGACATATTCAAGACGTAGTGATAGGACAAGGGGGAATGATTTTAAACTAAAGGAGGGGAAGTTTAGATTAGGTGTTAGGAGGACATTCTTTACTCAGAGGCTGTCAAGAGAAGCTGTGGCTGCCCCAGTCCTGGAAGTGTCCAAGGCCAGGTCGGACGGGGCTTGGAACAACCTGGCCTAGTGAAAGGTGTCCCTGCCCATGGCAGGGTGTTGGAATAAGCTGATCTTTAAGTCTCTTCCAGCCTAAACCATTCCATGATACCATGATTCAGAGAGTACTAAACTTCAAAATACAGCTCTGCATTCTCCATAGCTCTTAACTCTTTCTGGAGCAGAGCCTGTTTCCTTACTCGTGACAAATATTTCACTATGCAGATACTCCTAAAGCCTGCAGAACAACACCCATTTAAAGGGAGGAGAACTGAAGCAATAGTGACAGCACTGAACTATGGATTTGGAGTTCTGGTTATTATTTTCAGTTCTCTTGTAGACCTGTCATATAACCTTGTAGGAACAAAACATTAATCCTGTCTTAAAATCCAAATCCTAACTAATCTACCAAATAGAATACTTCAATAGCTAATTAAATTGACTTTCAGGCCCTCAGAAAGAAGAGGGCACAGAAGTGCATTAGTATTTGCAAATTCTAGATTAAGTTCTCAGGGCCTGACTCCCTGTGTTCAGATCCCCCGACACTACAGAGGTGAGAATGCCTGCACACATCTAATGCAGCAAAGAATTTCATCCTGAATGCAAAAATGTACAAATCTGTGCCTGTCAGATAGAGGATTAGGAAAATAAGCATGTAATTGACTGGAAGGCAACAGAAGTTGGAAGGTTTCCACAGGAAACCTTCGTTCAGTTGGGGGATCAGTTCACGACCATTCCTACCTATAAAACAGAGAGGCTTTGTCACTGAAACGATGTTTTCTGGTGGTTTAGGGAAGTGGGTCAAACAACAGCAGTCCTAGAGATTGTTCTCCAGCATGAACTTCAAGAGTTTGAAATTTGCATCGAGTAACCACTAAGTAACAGAAAAAAATATAAGGGGAAAACACCCAAGCTCTTCCCAAACAAAGAAAAGAACTGATTGATGAAAGATAAAGAAACCCATTGTTAATAATGTTCTCTTGGGACGTGGAAGATTTGTGGAAGGTGACAACTACTTCTCACTCAAGGTAAGAAGTGGCCCAAGAGGGAGTTGTGTGTGCAGTGAGCTCAGTGTGTCTCGGGTAATTCTGGTTGGGAGGAGTGACTGGGCAGGAGCCAGACCTGGATTATCTCAAACTGATAGAGAGAGCACACGTGTTTAGAAAGAAGAACGAGTGCCAAATATGCAGCTCCTCGCTCCCATAAAACATAAGGTGTTTTATTTCTGCATCAGATGTTTCAAACACAATTGACTTCTATTAAGTTTCAATGTAAACCACTTTGCTTTCCTAATGTAGCATGAACTTTAACTGTGGCCATTTCAGAGACATTACATGGATACCATATTACCAAACAAAAGATACACATTTGCTGTCTCCCAGAAAATCTTTTTTTTTTTACCCCCTTCCTTTCACCCTGTCAGAGACCCGGAGTATTTTCATCTTTTCAGCTCTTTCTCATTTATATCCATACATATGTTCTAGGAATTTTCAAAAATATTTATTATAAATATTATGCCTTGGTTAGTAGACAGCCAAAAAAGAGAGCTGGCATTGTTCTATTTTATAGGACACAAATAGAAAGGAATTGAAATAACGTGCTGACTAAAGGTATTTAGTCGTCAATGGTAACTATTTTGTGGACACCAAGAAGGGGAATTTCCCTTCCATCTTGAGGTCAGATAGTCAAGTGCTGTTTGCAGAGGGCAGTGCAGTTGTCTTAAAATACTTCTGGCAGAAAAGTCATTGTTCTGCATTCACAGTTACTGGAATATGCATCATACTGATTTACTGATCAAAAGGCAGGACAGTCTGAAGGATTTCATTTAATCAGGTGATGAGAATGGCTGCTGAGTACTTGGCTACTTCTGGCTGACAGGCTAAAACTTGATCACAGGTTTTCTAACAGCAAATTAAAGGTAAAGCCAAGGAAAAGTCAGAAATTTCAGCTGGCAAGAGTTCACGGGACTCCTTTTGATTCATAAGCAACTTTGTGCAGCCTGAGTTCCAGGTTTGCAACTCAAACCTTACAAGCAAAAAGGGAATGCCTTGTTCCATGTCAAGAAAAAAGCACAGTACATTCCTTATGAAGGGACCAGTGATGGTAATTTCAGGCCCAGCTCTGCAGTTTCTGCTGAACTTATGTCTTGCAGGTTGCATTTTGCCTGTTTTTTGGTCCAGCTAATCCCATTCCTTCATTAAATAACCAGAGAGAAACAGATCTATAATAAACTTCTACAAGGCCCCTTCTTAAGAAAACTGAGGGGCTGGAGGAGCGGCCAAGAACCCAAAAACCTCATCCTGTTATTCAAGTTGTTATTCCATCTTGCAGAAAGTTCCCATCCTTTCCTTCACAACAGAGACCCCAGGATGTGCCACCATCCAGTGGGACAGGGGTGGCTGCAGTGCACTCGGGCTGGTTTGTGCTATTCTGGGCTGGTTTCTCCAAGCTGTGCCTCCATGTCCTGCCTGCTTCCAAGCTTGTTCTCCCAGATGGAGCACATCTACACATACCAGCAACAATTCAAGTCAACAATCCTACAATTCAATTATTTCTCACCCTGAGTTGCTAGAACCTTTTCAAAGATTTCCAAATTGGCTGATTGATCCAGAACCAACCAAAAAGAAAAGCTGTAGCTTCTCCATCCCAGGAAGTGTTCAAGGCCAGGTTGGATGGGGCTTTGAGCAACCTGGTCTAGCGGAAGGTGACTCTGCCCATGGCAGGGTGGTTGAATCAGGATGATCTTTATGGTCCCTTCCAACCCAAGCCATTCTATGAAAAAGCAGCCTCAAGCTATTCAGGAGCAAAGACCTCTGAAATAGTATTTACACCCTCTCAAGAGAAAGCAAGAGCTGCCAATGGGATGCACATAGCATGCTCTTGCCCTCTGAACTTGGCTCTTCCAGCGTAGCCCATATCACACCAGAAGAGGATAAGGATGTCCTGTCTCAGGAGTCTGCACCAGCTGTAAGAGCAAACAACAAGTGAACCCACTGCGCACAATGGATGAAGTGTGAAATTAGTTCTGTCATCTCCACACACACCACAGTGAATCAGGCCTTCCTGAGGGGTTCAGCAGATCAACATTTCCAGTTGTTCAGTTTGAGAACAAGGCAAGAGCACACAGGACCCTGCCCCGCTCCCTTCCACTGGGCTAAGCGGCCAAAATAAAAACGAGGCTAAACAATCCCGCTGGAAGAAGAGATGGAGACGTGGGGGGTGGACAGAAATGACCACTTCACCTTGTGCTGCTTTTAGTGGATTCTAATTAGGAATCTGGCAGTGCCACCCACCCAGCAGGGAGCCCACATTATTAACGCTGGCATCAAAAGCAGCCCGACTGCAATCTGCGGGAGCGGCTGCCGAACTGGCACAGCCTCCCCTCCGCTCTTGGCCCCAGCACCACAACAGATGTCTGAAGGGTTGGTGTTTCTTTCCCAAGCCCTACCCCCGCTTTGCATGACCCTATGCCAGAGATTACATGTACAAGTGCCAAGGTAAAGGCCCTTAACGGGTCAAAGAAACATCCTTAAGAGGATATTTCTTCTAAACATCTCTACTTTTAAACGGTACGTGGAGGCTGTGAATGAGCACGGTCTTGTGGGGGACACAGTGAAATATATAACCATTCATCTGTAATTATAGTAATCTAGTATAGTCAGTGCGAAAAAACAATGGCCTTTCCTCTCTTGTTATTCTGAATCATTTGTAGATGTTCATGTTTTAATCATATTTTCCACATGAATCGATACGAGAGAGAGAACGACAGAGAGATAATTATGTGCGCTGAACAAATATTCCACCTAACTGAGGTTGTGCTGGGAAGGGCTGCTGGTAATTAATGAAGTACTGCCACACACTTGTCAAGTACCAGCAGCTCTTTAAGGGTGAGCCATCATTTCTGATTGGGAACTCACTGAAATTTAACGAAATTGGAAAGAAAATAATGAAGTTTCGTGCCATCTCCTTCACCACCAGCTCCTGAGGAGCGAGCAAAGGAGGTTTGCACATGGAATGCGAAAGGTGCCTGGTGTCTGCTTGTGCTGTGAATGCAAAGCACAGCCTTGGCTCATTCAAAGTGTGATCAAGGGGCACAGTCTTCCCAAAGAGATGTGCAACTAAAGGAAAGTGTTACAATTGTGTGGCTCAAACGCTAAAAGTTTATTTCAATTCATTTCTCTCTCTCTTTCTTCACACCAAGGAAAATCTCCAAGGTGCTGAGTGGGATTTTTTAGGATCCATGACTGAACAGTAGCTTTCCAAGACCTTCACTGGTTACAGACCTGAGTGGGGAGGAAAAAATCCAAGCCCACAAAAAAACCTCCCAAAAAACCAAAACCAAAACAAAACCCAACAACAACAGCAAAAAATTAAAATTCTTCTTTTCATGTGGATACTAGAGGAAAGCACAAAAGCCACACTATGATCTCCCAAGCTCTCAAACAGCACCCCAAGCTCTGGGCTTCCCAACCCTTATCTGTTAAACTCAACTTCCAGCATTCAAATGAATGTTATAATCACTGCAGCACAGCAGACATCTAGCTTGAATTATAATATACTACCAGCTCAGTGTGCCAAAAGCACTTCCATCTCTCTCTTTCCACACCAGCTCTCTGATTTCTCAGCTTTTAAATACCCTCTTGTTCTTTCTACGCACTCATTGTGTAACACAATTTATTTCTGCAACACATCATTACAACCAGGGAAGTGTGAGAGGAGGTGGGGACAGCAGACACGCAGAGGTGTGAATGGGTGGTAACAAACTGAGTGCTATAGTGAGCCACCAGTCAACACCTTGAGCTTTCAAAAGAAGGGGGAAAGGCAGGAAAGAGGAAGAAATATATTTTCATGTGCTTTATGACTTCCATGAATATTAGGGAGCTCTTGTGCCAAGGCAGACACTGCATTACAGAGGCACAACACGCCTCAGTTAGGCACAAAACCAGACCTGTACATGTGCCAATATCAGCACTCCACCCTCTGTCCTTTACAGTCTCTTTATCTCTCTTTATCTCACTTCTTTTTGCAAAGCTTGTTCCTCCACAAGAAGGAAATAGATTGTTTAAAAGGGAAGGAAGAGCCCCCACCATTTCACACACGGATCCAAAACAGCATTCCCAGGCACAAGATAAAGATGCTAAAAAGCCATAGGGAAAACCTTTTCCATTTTTATATTCATAGGCTTCTGAAGGAAATTTTTTAGCATTATTTTTCCACCCAAAATGTTCAGTAGCAACATTAATTTTACTGGGGTTTGGGGTGAGATTTGAAGGGCCTCAAATCCTCTCTTGCCAACCCTTTTAAAACCATTCAGGGAGAAAATGCAGCTTAATACACTGGCTACAGATTCAGTGAAATATTTGTACAGAAACAGCGCACCACCAGCCGTCATTTGTGTGGGTGTCACGAGACTCCCCTGTTAGTAACTTCAGTGAGACTACAGCTTCATCCTCAAAGCCCTCCAAAAGCAGCAAAGGAAAACATGTCATGGATGAGGAAAGCAGATGGGGGGTGGGGGGAAGGAAAAAAACCAGCTTAGTATTATTCATTGCATGAAACAACTGTCACCCCAACAGTCAGTGTTAGACCTCATACTCTGCCACCTTGACCTTCGATTGCTTTTCAGACTGGGAAAACACTGCCACCGATGAGGCTGAACCCCAGTCACACACTGTGCCCATGTTGCTCTGGCACAAGGGGCAAAACACAATGTAAAGAAGACAGAAAAGAGGCTTTAGCTGTGAGTCAGGTCCTCAGTGCTGCAGTCTGTGGGCTGAGGCACAGGAACACAAGCTGGGAGGAAAATAACAAGAAAATAATTATACAGTGATGGAGCATCACCGGGAAAAGAATGAGCCCGTAAAATATCCTGCACCTTCCAGCACATGCCCTTGTACCCCACATTCCTGCCCAGAGCTGCTGCAGGAGGGGAAAGGATGCCTTGGCAATAAATGGATAGTTAAGGATAAAATCTATTGTGCAAGAGACTCCTTAAGGAATAGCAGTATGGGACACAAGGAGAAAGAGGGGAATTCATGGATTGGCAGCCTTTTCCTAAAGACTAACATCCCCCCTCTCTAACTGAATGGCCCCATTCTTTCCAAGGGGGTCTTGGTGAGCCTTAAGGGGTCATAATTCATCCCAAAGCATGTGAATTAGAATTAAACTTGGTACTTAATGCAAGTTTACAGCCACAGAAGCAACTATTTTCTTCACTTTGGACTTAGTACAGAAGGTCACATGCCTGCTTTGAAATTAGGACAGTTCAAAGCAACTGGAGTTGATGGTTTCAAATGACTTCTGCAGTAACAGTCTGGGAATCGCATGCTTTCCTATGCAATAAACCCTTAGACGGGCTCAGGAATAATCCAAGGCTTAAGTTGGCAATGCTGCCATTTTCTTTCTTGGGGACAGAATTTCCCTTTAAGTCCTTATCTGGATATCAGCCAAATTAATATCATGTCAGCTGTGTGTGATTCTGAACACAGATTGGGGACCATCGTGCAGGAAGCTGTTTCACATTGGGCACATGAAAATTCAGTATTAGAACTAATACTTTTTTTTCCCTTTTCTAATGGGAAAAAAAAAACCATAAAAAATGTATATTATGATGACATAATTCAGTGAAAGATGATTGATTCTTACAAGGTCATGAAAGCCACAGTTTATGTGTACAGTCCAAATCACATTGGTCGTGATTCCCTCATAACATGCATCCACAAGGAGGGAGAGGCACAAGCATTAGCCACGAAACCCTGCAACAAGAAGTGCCCAGAGAAAAGAGATTTCATCCCGTTCTGGGAGATGAAAAGCATCTTAGAAGACACAGCAGAAACAAGATGGATGACAGAGAAACAAGGGAAAATTGATTAAATGGGCCATTATATTTATACTCAGTTTGAAAAGCACACATCTCCTGTAAGATTAGGAGAAACTGCATCCAGTATTTACTAAAACCAAGGCCTAGATTCCATAACATTCCAGACTTACTTCCTGGGATAGTCTCTTTATGAAAATGCCTACAGCTGTATCTATTTAGTTCTAGCCTTACTGATGTCTACTGTCATCATTCAACTGCTTTATAAGTGAGTCACCCTCAAGAGACAGCAGAAAACACATGTGCCCCTGACAGAACCACAGAGGGAACCACTTGCCCCTGTTTTGCACATTAGCAGTTTACTGCAATCACTACAGAACATTTTCATTTTCTGTGTATTCTCTTTTCCTGCTGTGGGGGTTCCTGCCCCTCCCTGTTATTCCAGTGCTGCAGAGCCACAAGCTTTGCTCACCACTGTGCCTTCAACAGGTATATTCTTTAACGTGTGAATTCTTCCTTTCCAGCTGGGCCATCATCCAGTCTTTACAGAACACACCTTCCAGGAGCAGGTGCTTCGTATTGAGCACAGATGCCCAGAAATCCACAAGCCCGCAGGTTTGGGTAGGAAATCTTGCCAGCACAAGGCTCCTCATTACGCTTCAGTTCTACCCTTACCTAATGCTGCAAAAATGAACAGAGCTTTTCACAGAGCCTCCCAGCTCCTGTGGCAGCCAGAAGTGGTTACGACTGAGATGTGCATGAACAAAAAATAAACAAATCCACTATATTAAAAATAAATAGGAGCCAAGTCCTGTTTTCAAATAGGACTACCCTGGCAACAGCTTATGGATGCCTTCCCTACCTAGCACTCAGTCTTACAAGAGTAGCATATAATTTAACATACACATGCAATATAACTCCTTTTCAAAGTCTGATCATTAGGAATGTCTATGCAGAGGAGGAAATCTGTGCATATGGTTATTTGTACCTGCAAACTGGGCAACAATCAGTTATAAGTCAGCCATCGATGGCTTGTACACGAGGACACCTCTTTGAGTGCCAAAGATGCATGAGAAAATTCCAGCCAAGTACAACTGGAAGCAATGCTGAGGCTCATGTACATACCCTCACTGATATGTTGGCATGTTCATTTCTGACTGGGCCAACACCACATCACCCATTTACAGTACAACCATTTTTTTGGTACTTGCAAAGATGACAGTGTTGAATTTGTGTAGTCTCAGAATTCCAGGAAACCTGTTCACACATGTCACATGCAATTTCTCCTTCTGCAAGGAGAGTGCTGTAGTAATAGCAGCCCTTGGTGTTGCTGTGGAGTGCAGGAGAAGCGGGAAGAGAGACCTGAGAGACCCGGTGGATTTGTAGATGACTTAACTTTAAAAATAACATTTAAAAAGATATAATAATAATTAAAAAATCTTTTCCCTGACCCAGCCTCAGCACTGCTGGAATGTCTTAGTTACTCACATAAAGAGGAGGTGGCTGTGGGGATGTAGCTTCTCTCAGACACTTTCCTACTCAGTTGGCGTGGCTGAGGAACTGAACCACATTCAATTAAAGCTTGTAGTGTGGCTGTTTGGGGTGTTTTTTCCTCCCCCTCCTTTTTTCTTCTCTTCTCAATCCAAGATTCAGACAGGAAAGCAGCATCGCTTTCCACTGAAGCCAGGGTGCTTTGAGAAACATCTCAACTGGCTTTTGAAATCATATTTCCAGGATCTGGGAGAGCTTTCCAAAAGTGCTCTGGCCCACCCACATCCAAACAGCAGAGACTCCAGAGGGGTCCTTGCCAGCCCCAGCCTCTTGCAGGACACACGTGGGTGTGGGCCTCTGAGTTTTGGACACTTGCTGAAAAAAAATATAAAATAAAAAAGAAATGGAAAGGGAACTTCAAAGGGAAGTAGCAAAAGCACTTCAGAAATTAATCATGCCTAGTGGAAAAGATGATTAGTGGCTTCTTGTGCTCTGTTTTTACAGCTATTGATCTTGGACACAGGAAGGAGATTTCATATTCTCCACAAGCCACAGATGGTCAAAAGGGTCCTGAGAGGAAGAGACAAAAAGAAACCACAAGGGAACTCCAGAGAGTACCAGAACTCAAGGTGTGTTCCAGCGACCCACTAAAAAGGATGCACTGGAAAATTGAACCCAGCAGCAGCAGCTTTTGCTGTTCTTCCTTTCTCTCAGCTTCCTCAAACCGGTATCTAAGATGCTTGTCTTTGGAATAGGTAAGCTCTAAAAGCCATTTTCCAGCACATCAAATACACCACACCAGAAACACCAAATAAAATAATTTGCCAAGGCTTTGAAAATTATTTGCCACAGCTTTGGTGCTGTTTTCAGATCGACACACTATAACTACATGGCTCACAAGTAGTAAGGTCGAGGCAGAACCTGTAAGACAAAGGCAACAAGGCCTTTGATCTAAACCAATTGTTTGATGATTGAAAGTAATGGAATCTCTCTACCTCTGGCTAATTTTGGGGACTTTTTGCCAACTGTATTTTCCATACAACAGGCAATTATTTCAGAAAGCACAAACTATAATCCCTAAATTGCCTCCAATATAGTCTTGTGCAGGGTCAAGCTTTCTTCTGGGAAGCACTGTCCATTTTCAGCTCCAGTCAAAATACAACTAGATGTAGGAAATAACCCACATTTCTCCATAGCTAAGATGATACATATTCTAGCTTGTATTATAGAAAAACACATATCTTTTAATGAACTTGTTGAGAGAACTTGAAATTACATTCGGTAATAAAATTATGACAAAGTAAATTGAACAAAATTTCCCACGGAGTAGGTGGTGGTTACTCACAGCAGATCCCTGGAGTGGGCCCTACTGAGCTTCCCACTGTGGCGGGGGAGATGGCATCAGGCTGTTCAGAGGTTGTGCTCCTCACATCATTTTCAAATCCAGGCACTGGGCATTCTTCATCCTGAAATATATGAAAGCTTTTGTTTTAATACCTGTGTATTAGCATACCCACACTGGCCAAAATGAAAATTCAGGCAATTACATTTGTCTGTCTTCTATTTCTCTTAACTTACCTCAGCTTTATGGACCCAGTTCCCTTGTGACAGCAAGCAACAACTGTAATGGCACAATGGTAAGGATGGAGCAGAGAGAAACAAATAGCAGGTGTGTGGGTGAGGAGGGAAAATGGGGGTTGTTTAAGCTGGCAAATGTTCTCCCAACTATGACTTCAGGAAGGAAGGTAGAGGCTCCAAAATGCCTTCATGGAAAATAAAGCATATTTAAACTCCAAACAAGGAACGGTTCCTCTTATCAGAACTCTCTGAAATCAGTTCAAATAGCTGAGGCAACATGGGAGCTCTTGATGACTGTATTAACATCTTGACATTTCTTTGCACAGTCACTGGAACTACATTATCAGCAGGATCTAACAGCCTTATGCTCCTCTGTGGAATAGTGTAGCAGGAGAGTGGAAAGCAAAATAAAATAAAATCCCAGTAGAGGCTTTGCTATCCTTCTGACAATAGCCTTCTTCCCACAGAAAGGAACTGTTTGAGAAAACCAAAAATACAGACAGCTACTGAATTTCTTTTCAATATAAATAAGCAAACTAAAGAAACCCATTTGTGTTTCATCCTACTGTTTTTTTCAGATGCACTTCTTTCCATTTCCAGTATGAAGGAAAACAAGAAAAAGAAATCAATAGCCAGAACACGTCACCTGCAAAATTTTTTCAGTTGTTTGGGAGCAGAGAGGGAAAAGGGAGAATGGAGAAATGCAAAAGCAATAGTTCCAGTCACCTCAAAGCACAGGGTACCAGAGTGCAGGGTGGCCTAAAGTCTCATCTAGGGAACAGTGTAGAATTTTATTAAGAAATTATTACTTCTCTTATTAATGTGAAGGTGTCTAAATTTTCTTTTAAGTGGCAAAGGAAGTCCTGCTATCACAATGTTTACTGATTTGACACAATACTTTTAATGTTACAGAATTAATTCAAACTGAATGATCTTTGCACTGTATTCCTTTGCCATGTGCTTGGAAATGCTTAGGGGAGGTGCCTGTTTCTCTGCTTCCTGAAATGTTTTTTCATCACGGAATCTTTTGGATTTCTATACCTCTATAGGAGACACAACAGCAAATCAGCTCACAAAATTTTCCACACAAGATGCAAATTAGCAATTCAACAAATGAGTTTCCCCTAACTAGGGAATACATGCCCATTCAATCCAAGACCATGAGAGACCTCTCTACTAGGGCTGACATTTCTTTTCCTTCCTGTTTGACACTGGACTGGTCTGTTTGGACTGATTTTCTGCAATTCCTGTTCAAAGCACTCTTCTTCTGGTTTTGCTCTCTATTAAACTACATAACTGGTGTTATTTACACATTAATTACACAGAGTTGTACTGTTAACTCTAGTCCAGAGTTAACAAGAGCCTCCATCCTGCTGTCAGATCCTGGGTGTTAATTCATTATCTCAGCCAACGGGCCTTCCGAGGAAGTCAAGCAGAGTGATCCAGTTGCCTGATCAGGAATAAAGTTCTCATCACTGAGATAGGAATGCTGGTGTGGGACAACATGAGTAATTCTCAGGAGAGGAACAGCACTGAGTGGGTACTCCAGCCTCTTAATTTTCCTTGATCACAGCACTTTTGGTAAAGGATCTCTCAGGGAAGGCTTGAGACAATTAATTATGAAGCTCCCTGGAGTGTGAACAACAGTATTACTGTCATTTGAAGCCAATCTTTATTAATCTCTCCTATTTCTGTTAGGCAAGGTTACATAAACCATGTGCTTTTATATTATACTATTTGCTTTGGGTCTTTCTTCTGCAGGTGAATAAAACTTAAATGCAAAAGGACCCTTTTGCAATCTTTAAAACTCAGCAGTTAAATATCACTTCACTAATAACTTACCCCATTTTGCCATCTGAGCAAGCACTTCAAAAGGTTTAGATAGGCTGCAGTGTAGGAATCAAAGAAGATATGTTGGGTCATTTTCCACAAGATTCTAATTTCCTTTTGAAGCCCAGTAGGCATTACCAAACTGATGACAATAGATGCTATAAAGTTTAATGTTTAAAGCATCTACACTGAAAAAGGCAGAAAAAAGAAAGAGACCTTTAGTCTGGATGTCTTGGCTCTTCATATGGGTGGCTGACAAGCTGGGCTATAGGGGAAACCATAATGTGCCAAGCACCACGGAGCCTGGAGCCAAGAAAGGGATAATTTCAGGCAAGACCCAGTCTCTAAAGCCAAAACCACTGGCCTGAAAGCTGTTCTCAGAAGGTTTGCTGTTCCCATCACTGCTGGGATGAATTTTAACTCGTTATTGATCAAGGGAATTTTAAAATCAATTTTAATTAAATGAAAGATTTCTATCATGGCTTGTTCTGTGTGGAAGTCACACAGATGACATATAAATATATGGAGGCAGATCATGCAGAGTAGATTTGTAGCAGTTAGGTCCTAACCATGTGAGGAAGAAGCCAAAGTTACATTTGAAAGCAAATTTGTTGTAGTGAATTATCTACAATACCTGTCTATTCCCTCCCTATTTTTGCTTTTGCTATTGAAATTTAGTCAGGATCTGCTTTTTTTATTTTTTTTTTTAATACCAAAGCAAGAATTTTCATTAGGTTGTCTGTCAGACCCCAAATTGTCTGGAAAAGGGATTAGAGTGCCTACTACATGTTAACTATTGAAAGCCCCAGTTTGCTCAGCTTACCACAGTCAGCCAAGTCTTAGCAGGGTGACAAGGAGAGCCAGTCCCTCAGCTGAGGCTCAGTCTCTACAGACAACACTTTTTCTTTCATATCTCAAAACACTCGTATTTCCAGGGCAGGCAGGTGATTAGATCTGCTGTGCAAGACGTAACAGAGAGGATGGAAGCAACAAAATCAACTGTTCAGTGAAAAGGCTGATCAACAGCTTCAGGTGAACAACAGTTCCAAGCAAACCCACTTGCTCCTTGTTGCACTGGAGGAGCCTGGGCAGGCAGGGTACGCCTTTGTTCTGTGAGCAGCCTTTGCTCCCCCACTGCCTGAGTTAGACTGGGGACTATCCCTGGGATGCCTGAGGTTCCTCAGCTTGCTCCGCACAGGAGAACAAGGTTTTTGTCTTGTTCCAGGTGCCACTGACTGTCTGCCAGGCTCTGAAGGAGCTCCACAAAGGTCGATGGACCTCAGGAACTTACAGCCCTGTGCCCAGCTCAGAAAGAGCAAACTGCATCTTTCAACACCCGCTTACTATTAAGAGTCCAGTTGCTCATACTGTGCCTCAGGCAGAAGGTCATCACACGGCTGGTGCTGGAGTCAGCAAGTTCAACCCTCAAGCTCAAGCCTGGGTTCAGCTGAGGCCACGAAGTAAATCAATGGGAGGTGACTTCATCGTACACAGACAATGCTGTACAGACTCGTGAGACTCCTGTAACATTTACCGCTAACATAAGGCTTTGTATGTACTGCAGGCCTTACAGTTATTAATTCATTAACATTAATTCATTAGTCACCACACTGAGCTGCCTGAGCAGCACAGTCTTATTCCATTTCTTTGTGTAAGAAATCAAAGAGCCAAAGGGTTAAGTGACTTGCCAAAAGTCAAAGAGAAAAATCAATGGAAAAATTGGAATTAGAACTTAAAAATACCCAATTCCTTGCTTTGTGTTTAATTCACTTTACCTCACCTAATCAAAGGGAACAAGTAAAATAAGCAAGGTCCCACAAGACTCCTCATAGCCAGAAGAGCCTTTTTCAGCTGCAAGGTCTCTACCAAGCCCAGTTAGACTCTACAAGGCTCCATTGTGTTTTCAGATACAATGCACGCTGCAGTAAATAGGCTATTTTACAACCCTGGCCCAGTTTTCAAAGTGGCCTCAATCAGTGTTGTGCAAAACATTCATGTCCAACCCCAAAATGACAATCAGTCTTTGTTTGAGTGCAGGCTGTGTCCCTGGCCAGCGGTGGTTAGTCCCGGCTCACAGGGTCTGTGCACTGTTAGTCAAAGGTTTCTGCAACATTTTTACCCTGCCTGGATTTCTCTGAATATTTATAGGCTGCTGTTCTCCAGTGACTTTCATGTTCAAACTGTGTTGGCTGGCGGGGTGGAAAGGGGATGTAAATAATGGGTAGAGTCACATGTTTTCCACTAGCCCCACTTGTTTTGCTTCCAGTAAGAGACACGTGTTGCAAGAAAACAACTGCAAGGCTTGACTGGGGGACATTTAAATTAGTCTAACAGTATTTCTACACACTTGAATGTTTTCAAACATTCAGCTGTTGTGAAATAAGAGTCTAATGTTTGGCTATTAAAGCAGACCTGTGGAACTAAAATTTGTAGTGTTGCTCATTGTTTTAGGAGTGGGGAAGAAAAATATCACTTCAAAAACTCTCGGTGAAGACCATGAAGTAATAGCAGAAGGAATTAGCCTGAAAAATCTCTACCATGATTTTTCTGCCATCAAAGAATCCCAAAGCAGGATCCATGAAGTTTAGTCACTGCTGTGTGGAAAGTCAGACAGCGTGGATGAGATCAATGGAGAATGTTGAGCACATGGTGGTTACTGTCACTGGTACTTAAGTAACACCAAACACTGTGAAGAAATCAGAAAAGCATGTGGATGTCCAAATAACTTTGTCTGCTGTGCATAAGGCATAAACAAGCCCTTACATCATACCCATCTCCTGCTCACTGGTCTCTTAACCGTGGTATGCTCTGTGTATGATGGAAGGGGTCACAAGTTTCTTGCAGGGTCACTTTAGTTCTGAGACACGATGGGGAGGTTTCCCAATTCTGAGGAACCCAAACTCCCCAGAGATGTGAGTCTGACACCCTCTGTATGAGGGTCCTCACCTAAATGTCTGTACATGCAACCTTGGCTGGCAGACAATTTGCTGCTTAAAACACAAAGCTCATTTTGTCCAGGAGGGAAATAAGCTGATGGCACAATCTAGAGCTGCTTTTGGAAATCAGGCACTTGTGGGCTGCATCTGTTCAAAACATTCCCAGTAAGGTCTAAACAAAGAAAATATCGTGTTTTCTTGTGCTGATGGCAAGATATTCTGTATTCCAAAAATCTGATGAAACAGAAGTCTGTCCATATGGGTGACAATTCACCCTAACTGGAGACACCTGCAAACCTCAGGTGGAAACTGCTGAAACCATGTAAGTTAAGTGTTGAAAAGACACAGCTCAGAAGCAAAACAGGAGAGAATGACAGCCCATGGACATCTCAGGGAAACTACCTACAGTGTCAGTACTCAAAAGCTGAACCTCACTAGTAACACAGAAGTTTGACACTGACCCAAGGCCTTTGGAAAATACCCAAATCTCAGAGGACTGCATGGAGAGATGGTTCTTCTGAGTGTAGCTTTTCTCCAAGATATTGCCAGTAATTCTTGTCTCCCACCAGGGCAAAAATCCTAGGATTGTCTGGTTTATGGTATTTTTGTACTTTTATATAAATCTGTTTCAAAATCTACAGGGTCATAAGAAGACAAAATACAAGGAAAGAGTGTGAAATAAACTGAGTTAGGCTTGTTTTGCTTATTTTCTTTTCTTTCCCAAAAGTTCTGTTACTTTAGGTATAAGTGGTGTGCAGAAGGGAGATGGATTTCCAAAGCTTACTCTTTGCCTGCTACTGCTAAAGTGAGCTGGATAATTACATTATCAGTTCACAGAAGTGTTCTATTAATGCAGACTATATTTTGTTTTCCCCTGGCAATTTTGAACAGACTGTTTGTCCCTACAGCTTTTCAGTTTTGACTGAAAAGAGAAATCTTTGTGTTTTGTAGCTATGATGAAAAGACAACATTTTCTACGGAAACTACTCTTTTTTTTTTTTTTTCTTTTGACTAGATCCCTTCTTTAGTAAAAAATTAATTTTCCATAAAACACTCACAGGAGATCAAAAGTCTTTCATTGTTTCTGGCTCTTTGCTAATTCACTTTTAAGTACACGAGACAGGGAAGGATCTTTCCAGTTGTTGTCTTGTTCTGTCCATCCTTCCTGTATGTGAACAGAAGAGGCTTTCACATTCATTAAAACTGCAACACAGCCTGGCTGAAACATGAGCTGTGTTGCATATAGAATAAACCCCAGTTATATTACAATGACCTTTCATGATTATCTTGTACTCTGTCACAAGTTAAATGAGGTCATTACTGATGTTACTGGCACTCCTCTTCCTTGGCCCTTGACTTCAAAGACTAATGGGCCTCTTTTGACACTGAGTTCTTGTCAAAATGTTCAGTCCAATCAGACCCCTAACAACTGTGTGCAGATGAAAAGAACATGCACACACATGCCTTATACATAATTAATCCTTCCAATGAACTTCATGAATTTCAAAATTACACAAAATGGAACAGATCCAACATGTAGTCTCCTGTGGGCTCATGAGGTCATGCATCCTGCCAGGAGGGTGAAAAGGCCTTATTCTAACATGGATACCCAGCAATGACTCACACAACTTCATTAACTGATTTATTTTCTCTTCCTGCTGTCATCACTATAACTCACCTGAGGGCTGACAGTGTTAATCAAGACACTTGTCTATCATACCAGAAAATGAGCACCCAAAACTAGCACTGCAGTTAAAAGAGGTCCCAGCCTTGCTATCAGCACTTCTATCATCGAGGCAGCAAATCCCTATCTGTCCAGTTCTTGTTGCTCACACAACCAAGAAACCAGATTTCTACCCAGAAAGTTTTCCTCCCTGCAAAGAACAGTATTGGGGGTGGGGTGGAGGGAAGGACTAGTTCTTGGAAGCATGTAAAAGCAGTGGCTGACAATTTTGTTTCTAATGAAAAGTTTGCCTAATTCAGTGCTGGCAAGGCTGTGCACATGTGGCAGCCACATCAAAAGTGTGGGCACTGGCACGGGGAGCAGCACGGCCTGCAGTGGTTTTGGGGGCTGCTCCATGCCAAGTGTGTGCTCAAACCCCACTCCCACACTTGGGCCTGTCCTCCAAGCACATTAACATTGCATTAACGAGCAGTTTTGTTGTATTTGTTCAGGACCAACCATGTGGCCTTTGCCTTCTTATAACAACATCAGTATTCTCCTCCTCCCTCTTGATTCCACATCTGTCTCTCCGGGTGTGATAGGCATCAAAACATGCCTAACATATCAGAATGAATATTCTACTTTGACCTTACCCCAAATTTATGGAGTTTGTTTGAAAAAAAAAATAGTTTTCCTTCTTCATAAGTAGATTAAAATGGTCTAGAAATCTCAATATTTTCGACATAGGAAACTATTATTCTCCATCCAACTCTGTGTCTTCTTAAAGCCAACACACCTCCACAAGTGGGAGACAAAAATCAAACAAATCATGAAAAATAAGGAAAATAAAGTGGGAAGCAGTCACAAAAACACCTTTACACACATGAGGATTTTAGAAGCTGAATTCTTGTAAGCAAAATAGCAGAAATTGATTTTTGAGACAGATTATCATAGAAAAGGAAGACTCAAAAGGTCAGCACGTTCTTCCCCTTGCACAACAGTTGGATAAATATTTCAAGACCGTTCCTGATTGATTTCAATCTAATTTGTTGCTAAAGATGTACAGTAAAGGAAATTCGAAGCCTCCTTGGATACATCTTTCAGTGCTTCGCGACTTTCATCATTTAATTTTCCTAGTGTCTTACACAAATCAACTTGCAACTTTGCAGTAATTGAATCCAATTACTTTTTGACTTATTCCATCTGACACGGAGAAAATTGTCAATATTCTTCTTATAAGAACTTCCTACCTATAGCAAAAGTAACAAATCCCTAAGCTCCATCACAGCTGGACCTAATCCAGTTTTAAAAATTCCTTCTGTTTATCAAAAAGTGTAGAGTTCCAGCATTATGCTAAAGGACATCTGAGACAGAAACTCTTTAGAGTGAGATGCTTTTCTGTTCCATTTCAGCACCAGAATGTCTAAGAAGCTGTAAAAAAATTTAAGGACCGTTCTTGAAAGACAGCATGGGTAGAGGCTGAGGTAAAAGCATTCTGTTGGAAAGACTGTTTTGCAGGAAGAGAGCAATGGCAGATAACTTTCTCCAAAACAAAATATAGCTTCCACTCCTAATAGAAATCATAGGAACTGAGTTTGGTATGCACAAGTCAGTTAAAAGATATATTTTGCCCTCAACAATTAGAAGCACAGAACTATAATCTAGAGTAACCACACACACATTTGCCCTGCAGCGATGGCATGTCAGTACAAGAGCCTGGAAAACAGTAGTTTATAGTAGTCTGCACTTAAACTTGAGGTTTTTAGTTTCTCAGTGGTTAGATCTGATTCAGACAAATAAATTCAGAAAACAAACAGTAAAATACATAAAATCTCAGCAGCAGAGAGGTTAACACACTCCATAGTCATTGGATTTGTCACCACTGTAAGTGAAAAACAAAAGTCTGCTGGTACTGCATTTTGAGAAGCAAGGTTTATAAAATTGACTCCACCTGGCTATGACACTTCTGTAGGAAAGGATGTTTTCAGAACAAAATCCACCCTCCATAGAAAGGAGATAGAAGGTCATAATCCTCCCAGAGGAGCCATAAACAACCCGAGATAAGGGCAGGGAATTTGCTGAACGTGTGCTCTCGTGCTCAGCCCAACAGACTGTTCTCCTTGTTGTCCTCTCCTGCAGATGCAACCTTGAAGGACACCGTCATGTGCCGCTGACTCACGGCAATGCTCGTGAAAAATAAGCAGAGGGGTTTTTCCTCTCTGTCTTGCACTTCATCAATCATCTGCATGAACTCACGTAGAAACTCCTGATCGGTTCCTGGGAGCACACAAGGCTGAGTTCAGCCTCCACTGGGGTGTGCAGTGGATGCCTGACCCTCACACCCCGAAGCATTTGCCTGAATTTGTAGGGAGACAGTTGCACGCTTTGGCATGAGATTAGCACTGTCCGTAGACACCTTCCAAAGCACCTCAACCAAACCCCTCACCTTGCTGGCACATCAAAACTCCACTCTGAAAGGGATCTGACATTCTAAAATGGGCAGTCTGTCTTGAGCTTGAGGGAGCAGAAGAACTGAAGAAATCACTACAAGTCAAAATTCTGGAGTGAATAAAACCAGACACATGACAATAATTAGATAATCCATCTACCCCCAAAATCACTGTCCTCAACCAAAGTATCTGCTTATGTCTTTGATGATGAGGAGTCCTCAGCAGCTGCTAGCAGGTTTTAGAGGAAAACTGCTTCCAACCATCCAGTATCCTGATGAAGCATTTCACCTCAATATTTCAAAAATGCAACGCCAGTCTCTCCACAGATAAATATTACTATTGGGGTTCTATCAATAAACTTTAATTTTCCCCCTCTCAGTCTCTTTTATTAAGGAATATTGGCCTTAGATCTAGAGGGTCAGGTCTAGTGACAAGGTAACCTTTTATAGGTATGCAAAAAAGAAGCATCTCTTCATGGTTTGAACACAGAAACCTTTAGTTCAGTAGCTGTCATTTTTAAGACAAAAATTATAAACTTAAAAAAATGTACATTTCAGGATTTAAAAAGCTGAAACTAGGCCAAGACAAATGACTAAATATTTAAATTCTATTTTAAAAGCAGATTTTTAACACCAAAACCATCGTTTTTCTGATGAGTTGCATATAGACCTTAGATCATATTATCTCCAGGGACAGATTTTCCTTACCACTGTCCCTCTTCTGTTAATCTTTGAGGTTTAGCAAAGAAGAGGATTAACCCCTGAGTTTCCCCAGAGACCCTTACAAAGTGCATAGTGGGGGATCTCAGGAGCCTTGTATAGAAGGGGATTGCCAGGATCCAGAAGTGTAACAGTTCCAGCAGACTTTTAATGGGGCCATAAACAAAGCACATCTCTGTACACAGAGATTTACCAGCACAGTCCCGTGCCTGTTTTCCACCCACAGATTCACATGAAAATCTCCGGAGCCTGAACAGGAGACAGTGGCTATTAGGCAACTATTTAGCTTTTTGTACTGTTTATTTTGGGTGGAAAAGGTCATGTCATATAAGCAGTGACAAAGTTACAATCTGGACGTTTTGTCAGTACAACTACTCTTACACCAGTGACTCTTGCTGGAATAGCTACACTGGCCAAAAAATCACGTGCCAGCCCATCTCTGCCCATCATGGCTCTGCTAGCAGATGGCAGGACTGCAGCACAGGCTCTGTTTGCAGAACTATAACCATAGGTCTTCTGTTACAACACAGCCCCAAAACAAACCTGCAATCAACTAAGTCAGAAACTAGAATAAAAAAGTAAAAACAAAAAACCCAAGTGACTAGTTCTTTGTTTCTTCTAATTTCCCTAATGGTACCAGATTAACTTTGGAAGTAGCCACATGGAAAAAAGGTAGAGAATGAAAGCCTCCCAGTTTAAGTTGTCAGCATTATAATACCTCTGGAAGGGATATAAAATTTGCAGAGCCAAAAATTGGAGCCCATTCAGCTGGAAACTTCTACATGTGAGACTAAACTCCTGCCCACTTGCATTAGAGAAAAACCTGTGTGCCTATTTATTTATTTAAGAGATGGGCTTGGTTTTATCTTCCAGGCCAAGTGCCAGTGATCCTCATTAAGTTCTGCCTCTCAAAGTCTCCCCTGCAATTAGAGTTAAATCGAACCCTGTTCCCTCCCTGTCCTTAATGTTGAAAGCAAAACTGAGATAAAGTGCTTCAGTGCTGTTCTGTGATGGAGGGAAAGGATGCAATATCTGTCTATGAACAATAAATTCAGCTGTTCAGGTTTTCTCAGTTTTCCATGACATTTCAGCCCGGACACTGTGGTGATAAAAAGAACAGAGGCTTTCTGGAATGAAGAGAAACAGTTTGAAACTGGTATTGACGGAGAGAAGAGGGTGAGATGCCCAACACATGCAGGTTGGTGGAACACAGACATGCTTTACTTTAGCATAATGCTCTGTAAACAAGGTTATGAAGTAGCACAGCTGGATTTAGTAGTTGTTATACCTCAGTCACTTTTTTGAAGGCTAGAGTGACACCTGTGCACCAGATCAAAGGAAAAAAGCCACATATATGACGGTACTAAGCATACACAATATTCCTTATAAGTGTTTTAGGAAGGCTTTCTTCCTAGGAAATAGAATACACTTTCTAAGTCTATTCTTTCTAAACCAAGAAGGGGTTCTCAAAGCCAGCCAGCTTCTCTGTGCTATGAGTTCCTATTACAGCCTTCACCTTTCTGAGTTTATGCAGAGCTCAGAAACAAAAACAACAATTTATTTATTTGGGAATTCATCTTTCTAGACCTTTTCCTGCAAAAGCAGGGTACCAAAAAGGCGTGGAAGAGGAAATACTAGGAGCTCCACCTCAGGTACTTCCATCTAGAAATGGATTTAACAGAAGTCACCCAGGACACACTATGAGACTTTAGATGCTCCCCTGTGACAGAGGAAACAGAGTCAAAAATGAAAAATCCCTTTTCCTTACAAGTAGCAAGAGGTGAGTTTCCTAGTTCACTGCTAAGGACAAAGGGGCAGTCCAATAATCTCACTTACAGGGACAAAACATTTGCAATCAATGCATTTATCCCAAACTGAGACCAGCATACTTAAAACAAAGCAGACATGGTGTGTTTAAGATAACAGTGATGAATATTCACCATGCCAAATGCCACCAGAATGAAGGATTGTCAGTAGAGAGATGTCAGGGACCTGAACACTCTTCTGGTGGTGCCTTTTTTCCTTTACTGACTGTGGAAGAAGAAGGACACGGATAATGAGACTTCTGATTCAGGGGAACTGTTTAGTGCCTAAAGGTGTGGTTGTGCAAAAGCCAAAACCCTCCTCCCTCCCCATGATGTGTTTATGATCCTTCCCTTGTGCTTGGCTGAATTTGTAATGAATCAATTCAGGGAGCAACACCAAAAGAAAATTAATCCCACTAAAAAAGCCAACAGTTTGCTGCCAGCTGAGCTCCCCAAAGGAACTCACCAAGTTTGACCTGGTGCAGGGGAGGAGGGTGTCAGGGGGGGTGTGTGCAAGGATGGGGAGCAGGACAACAAGACAGACCAAGGCTGGTTTAAACTGTTGTGGAACCAGAACTCAAGTCAGATGGGATAAATCCAGGCCATTTGTTTCTTCCAGAGATTATCTCAACATCACCCTGACCTTACAAAGCAAACTGGAAGCTCTACAGATGCATCCGTGCGTATGAACTCTTGTGGGACTTTTATTGCCGTCGGTACACGGGGTTTTACACATTCATCTGTGCACCACAACAGGTATGGACATAACTCATTTACACATACAATTTGCCAAAGAGGTTTGGGGCTGCTTAAAGAGTTGAGGTCGAATACATTCCACACTTCAGGTTTTACAAAAAGCTAAACAAATTCTTTTTTTCCCTAAAAGAAGTTGTCTGTTTTAAAGGCTATCCAAAAGAAATGTGTTCCTGTTTTCTCAATTACATCGTGGCTTAAGCAGCACTTCTTTAAAAATATTCTTTTCTAGCATTTGAAATCTTAAATTTGGGGTCATTAGATCCAGATAGGAAATCTAAGACTGAAAGCTTATGGACAAATGGCTAATAAAAATGAAATTGAAGTCCCCTTGCAAAAATAAATAAACAAGTAAGTGGATACTAAAAGATAGAAAAAATCTGTAGGGGAAGATTATTGAAGATATGAAGGGGTTAAGCAAGTGTGGGATAACTTCAGTCACTTGGTTCAGAAAGAAGTAGGCATAAACTAAACAAGAACTTTTCAAAGATAAAATAGAAAAAGAAAACCATCAGAAACCATAAAAAATAAAATGAAGCCCAGTGGAAAATAATGAAAACTTCCAGGGAGTAGTTCAGACTACCTACAAGTAGAACCATGCTGTGGAGTTCTCCTGTCTCTCCTAATGACATCCAGAGAGCAGATGTGTGCACTTCAAAGGGTCAGTTCTGAGCCTTCAGTCAGGTACCTAAATTCAAGCCTGAACTAATACTTCTGTAAAGTTCCTTTTAAACATTCTTATTCCAAGCTCAGTTCATGACACCTTCACCTTTAAAACAAGTAGCTTCTGTACAACTCACTCCAGTACATCAAAACCAAAGCTCCAATCCACTGCAAGGGACAACCTGAAACCCAACAAGGTGAAGCAGCTGGAGAAATGCAGTTTGTAGGGGCAAGCCACGAGTAGCTGCCAGGCCAAAAGAAGGTTTCAGTCAGGGCCTCTACTGGGTCAACAGGCCCAGGCAGAACCCTTTGGGTTGCTGAAATCAAATCTAGTCAAGCTTAGCTTTTGCACATTTGCTCAGCTCCTGTACATCCAAAGGATGATTTCCGATAACACCATCTCTGAAGTGCTCTCAGACGTAAAGCATCCTCACTCCAGCAGCCCTAACAGGAAGATGTTTATATCTCTTCTCATCTCCCATTCAACTGGATTTTTAACACACACAAGCCCAGTCTGGTTGCCAGGAAGGCAAAGAAAAGGTCAACAAACTCCTTTGGTGCAAGTTAGTTTGTCAAACTCCATTCTGGGCAGCGTGACTTTACATGTTAATGGGAGTGTTTGCCTCTGTGTCAATACCCCTATTGTGTGCATTTGTAACACAAGATTTATGGTAAAGCTTGCAACATTTTTCAGGCATAATAAGCGTTTATTCAGCATCCCAAGTCTATAAGCAGAGGCCTGACAAGTACTTATTGACACATTGTGCAGAAATAAAAGCAGTGGGCGAGCTGCTGTTGCGAATGGCAGCGTGGGTAGGGGGAAGGAGGGGCTGTGTCAAAGGAGTGACAGCCTTGGTGCCCAACATTGTCAAAGCCGACATTGACTTGCACTGTTCTGTGTGCCTGACTGTATTTGTGCTCCCTGTCACTTGGGTGTGACATGCCAAAACACGAGGAGCGCTCCTTTTCTCATGCTAATGCTTTGTGATGACAGCTTTGTGATCCCCCGGCTCTGTTAACGCTCAACAAGTCAAGGTGTGACAGGCAGCAGAGCCCTTTGTCAGCGGGGGCTGCACTGCCCTCATCAAACACCCTATTTTTCCTGGACTAAACCAGACCTAATGCCCAAGGGAACACTCAGCATTCCTGGGGATATCGACTGTGCATGTACCCGTACTCACAGCATACGTGCAACGTGGTCCCAGCTCACCTGCCACCCTAACTGACCTCACTGTGCCCATCACAGAGCCTTGTGCCACCACTAGATGAAGTGGGAATGAATCTGAAAATCTACTCCCAAGTCATTTTTCATGAGCTGGGGGTCAAAGCTGCTTTTCTGTGTTGCAAAGGGAACAACTTGTTAACTTCAGGCTAAGCCAAGGAGAGCTCTGCAGTGATTATATGGTGGTTTAGCATAACTAGTAAACCCTGCTCGGGATTAATACAGCCTCTGGACAGCACAAGGTATCACCAGACAGGATTAGGATGCATTAGCAAAGCAGTGTGAAGGAAGGTCGCACGACGCCTACTTATATTGTACTTGGCTGTAAAACTGAAAGTCACATTAGCACCAAGTTCCTCCAAAAAAACAAGGCAGCCCTAAACTTGGATTTTATATGTTGAAAAAAAGCTGGGCAGAAAAGAGCAGAGTTCACGCTGCCTAGACTAAGCAATGAGTTGGCTTCTTGGGATTTGGAGTTTGTAAATGACTTGAAGAAGCACATGAGCCTGGCTACCTCCATGAAGTTTATTCGAATGATCCAAAACTCAATGACCAGCAAAGCTGGGCTAGGAAACTGGCCAGAACAGGCTTTTTCACAAAATTTACGGCGCTTCCTGCTTCTTGCTCCCAGGCATAACCAGGAAGTGAACTGAGTAAAAATGGAAAATATTTTTTAGGAAAGGTATGAATCCCCTTTCCAAAGGTCAAAGGGGTTCACGTTAAAAATTTTGTTTCAACTTTCAGACCTTTCTTTTGTTACTTATCCAAGTTCTACCCAGCAGCTGAGTGATAGATTATTAATCTCAAATGTAAAGGGTACCGATGGGAAAGACAAAGAACAAGTTAACTATGATCCAAAATCAAAGCCATCATATTAGAAAGCACAGGTTATTTACTGTAATTATTTCTTCTCCCTAGTGACACCACTGGGAATCAAAATTCCTCTTACATTAAACATCCTGAACACAAAACGATAATCTGCCCCATACAAGCTTGACCCAAGATTTCAGCACTGAGAATGGGGTGGTTAAAGGGGCAAGAGGAGGGTGGAGAAGGGGTTTGAATTAAAATTATTTCATTATCTGCAATTCTGGCAGTGCAGAGGTTGGGATTTTCAAAGCTGTCTATGACATCTGGAGACCACTGCTCTCCACAGAGGTACCACCATCACAGGAATTCTCACTTACAATCTTTTTCCTGCTCTTCCACCCCACGTGTGAGATGCAGCTGAGCCACGATCTGCTGAGCAGCTGAGTCAGGGAGGGAAATGCCCCAGCACTGCACAGCGGGAGCCACGCTGCTCAAAGGACCCTGCTGGAAGGTGCTTGCCCAGCTGCAACACAGAGCTGGAGCCCAAACCTGCCACAGAGCCCAGGGAACCAGGGGCCATTCCTGCCTGTGACTGAACCCTGCACAGTCGTGCCTGTCTCAGCTCACATCAAGCCTGAAGAGCAGCAGTGAGAGCTTGAAAAATGTGGTCTTTGGTTTTAACTGCAAGGAAAAGCCCTCAGCCTTCTAATGCACGTGATTCCATTAGCAGAGGCTGTCCAACAGAAACTGCAGTTCTGCATTCCCAGTCCTTGCTTTACCCAGTAACTCCGGATTTCAGTTCGCCCTTGGCTCTGTTCTAGCACATACAACATATCTACTCCTGAGATGGGCAGGGCATTTGTCTTTCAAAGTGGGTATAAGTGTTAACAAAGACTGAAAACTTTCATATTTTATATCACATGATTCATTTGCTCTTGAAGGAATCAAATGCCTGTAAGATCTTTGATTTAGTCTGAGCCTGGATTCAACTGAATTGCCCAAGAACTTCATAAAGCTTCATTCAGCCAGATTCACAGTCTGAGCAGTTCAAATGAAGAAGAAAATTCTGAGGTCAGTGTAGGCTAGAAACAAGCACTCTGTGCATGAGGGAGCCCGGGTCTGTTCCTATATCTGAACTACATTTTCATCTTGTCTTTCAGTCCTCACTCTTGACTAGAATTACCCTAAGTCCAATGGCCTTTCCCTGCTTTCACTGCAGATTCGATTGTTCTTCTGACTTCTGAAGTCCTCTCTCTTCCCACAGTGTGCTCTGATCTTTGCAAATAATAACTTGCAGAGAACTATTAGCTGTGCCTGCCATTTCCACTCCAGTACTTTCATACATAGAGAAATTCATTTGAGGGTTCTAAAGGTTCTGCATTGATATCTGTACCTTTCATTTTCCTCACATGTCTAATTACCCTCTACTTTTAGGTTTATCTTGGTCTTCACAGAGCCTGCAGTCCATCAGTAATATCAAAACAGCTAAGTTCCATTTTCCTCTCACCTCTGTTTGCATGTCTATCTTCTCTGCCCTCCTCAAGTCTGAAATTCCTAAATAACATGTCTCAAATGCTGGAGATTTCAGATGGGCCAAGGTACAGGCCTCAAGTTCCTGGTACCTGTAGATTTTCTTGGAGAGAAAATAGAAATAATAAACTCAGCAGGAATAATATCATCAAACAGAGCTCACCTGGCTGGTCCACCAGAAATATGAGACTCTGCAAGTCTCCAGCAACTAATCAGTGTGCTGGTACAAATCTGCTTTTGGCTGTTTGGAACTGCTCTGTTAAATTGCCCTGCTATTGGATACTCATGTTATGTTTCCAGTGAGACCCAACAGTGCAGCTAAACCTGCCTCAGCTCTGCCTAGCAGAGGGCAGGGCAGGGAGGGGATGTGGGACGATGCTCTACTGGGCAAAGCTCAGGCTGGCTTCAAGGGCTCCAGCACTGCCTGAGGCTGCAGATGGCCACTGTGGGATTAGCCAGAAGCCCACACTTTCTGTAAACAGACAGGGGATAATTGCCACATAAATTCTGATTTAATCAACAAAAAAACCCTTTGAATTAGCTTGATTTATTTCCATTTAATTAATGCAAAGGTTCCAGGACAAGAGAGTATTTTACTCTAGGTGTTACTGGGAGAACTACTTCTGGCAAGGCTTGTGTTGACCCTAAACCAGGCTGGAAATGGGATGACAGGCTTCTGCCCTTGTGCTGTCACAAACAGTCCCACCTCACCAAGCTGCCTTGGGGCCAGCAGGAGACCCAGAGCTGCCAGTTTTAGTCAAAACCATTATGACCCCTGAAGTTTCTCACCTTGTCTGGATTTTGGGGGTGCCAAAAGCCACCATTTCCATCAATATGGTACACACCATAAAACCATGACACCAGGAAGAGCAAAGTGATCTTTTCCCCTAAACCTATGGCATCCATAAGCCAGAGAGAAGTGCAAGGGGAGATGCAGAAGACATGAACATTTGCAAAGCCACACAGTGGGAGGATAAACAAGAACACCCAGGTCTTCCAAATCTGAGGTCACAGATCCATGCAGTCATGTGCACACAAATGCACAAGCATGAATGCATATATATTGAGGGCACATACACATGTACTCCTTGACAAAAGTTAAATTCAAACGAAATTTGGATTAAATTGGATAATTATTGACATGCTGAAATAATTTCAATCTTAAGGAAATTCAATGGCTGGGTTAAGCTAAATGAGATCCAAACAAATTATGATCCAGCACACATTTAAAGCATTCTCTTGACTTCATCTCAGCCCTGGAGTGATGCAAATTGCTTTGCTTAAGACATTTTTGTGTTTTGGGCCCAGGCTTACTTATGTTTAGTGATATCATACTTTTTAAAAAAATCCTAATTCGAGTGGGTCTGGCCCCAAACTGCTTTGTACGATGTTCACATTTGCCCATAATATTTAGATACTCTTTAGACTTTTCAGGAAGACTGAAGTAACTTGTTAGTTCATATTTCACACTTGGGAATGACAGGATCACCAGGAAAACAGCTATCTTCCACTTACTAATATTCTGGCCTGGACACACTCTGGTGTAATCTGCTGTCAGAGCTTTTTTTAGGTATGAGCTATCACCGTGATGCTCCACTGCTGGAGACACCGGGAGCACAGAGGGCAAACGATACAGCACCGAAAGCCACCTGGTTTGCAGTGAGAGCATCTGAGTCTCCATCTGTGGGAGCACAGGACCAGACCCTCTGCCACCCCACCACCATCTGGCTGACATTGCCATTCCTGAGGAGGCCTGGAGACAAACTCAGCATGGAAACAACAGCTCCCAAGTCCTCCCTCATTCCAGTGAATGATCAGGATTTGAGCAACCACGATATACATAAGTAGAAACAAGTGTTTGTGTCAGGAGGAGGAAGATCAAGTGTCCAGCCACAAATATCTAGTGGAGAAAATGATATCCTGGTTTCTTTACTAACTCATTGATTTCTCAAGTAAATAAATCCATTCTGTCAGCCCTATATGCATTTTTTGTGGTCCTACACAGCTGCCAGGTCTCATTTCCCTGTTTCTTTTAATAACATCATGCCACAATTTCACAGTGATCAGCAAGAGGCCTTGCAGAGAGACAGCCACACTTTAGGGTAACTTTGAGGGGTTGTTAACTAGCAAAGAGCAGTTTTATCAACACTGAATGTAATACATCTCCAGTTAGGAGCCCTCCAAGCCCTGCTGAGCTATTCTCTTTATCCAGTAAGCAAATGACTTTGAAATGTTCTCTTCATCTGATACAGTTATCTGGCACCTATTTACATGCAAATATAATAAAGAGGTATTTTCAGTTAAAGACAAGATCACTCTAACCTAACTGTCACAGAATTGGTTTCCTCTTAGCAACCTTTTTTTCCCTTTAAATAAAATTATTCCAAAAATATTTTAGCATGTAAGAGATCCTTGCTGAATAGGCCAGGCCAGCCCAGTGTGTCTCAGAAAGGGAAAGGGTACCAGACAAACCCCTTTGGTCAAAGCAATCCACACAGAGGAATGGCTGATCCACCAAGCTCAAAATAAGGGAAGGCAAACCAAGGACATCCTTTCCCTTCATCATTATACATTTCCTTTATTCAGCACAGTCCTCCCCTCATGCCTCTATGGAAATATATATTAAATAGCCTGAGTTTTCCAACCATAATAATTCACTTGTAAACTTGGAGGAAATTCCATTAGTACAAGTTCTTCTTTAATTTAGCTTTGCAACATCTGGTGAACACAACAACAGTGTCACTTGTGAAAAAACCTTTCAAGTTCAACTTCTAGCAGGTTCTTAGGGAAGATGGGAGAGACAAACACTGATGAGCACACACAAAAAGATGCAAATCACCCCAGGAATTCCAAGATGACTAAAACCACTTTATAACTTTTAGTGTCTAATTTATGACAGCTGATATAATTGGTAGCATGAGGAAACAGCTGGATTGGTCAAAGGGAATACAAAGGCTTTGCTTTTGTGTAAGTTTTATTCCCACTGAAATAACTGACAAAACTGTCCTTGTCTTCAGTGAGATGTCCTTTAGATTCTAAGTCTTGTTGTTGGCATGGCTGGGAGCTTTGCCATAACACCTTTTTCCACGTTCTTATGCTCCTAATCCACCCTCCCCCAGGTGATACACTTGGTGAGACTGGCAAATATCCACCCCAGCCCTGGCAGGACCGCACAGCTGTCCCCGTCCTGCCCTGCTGCTGACTGACAAACTCTCTCTTAAATGGGTTTTCACCATAACAAGAACCTGTTCTTTACTGTTACTTTAACCCACACCAACAGGAGGAATTCCAGAGTAATGGCACAACTCAAGCTTACATCTGATCCAAACTTACACTGGAAAAGAGAAAAGAGCTTGGTGTTCCACTCAGTTCCTTTAAAAACCACACAAATATGAAACCGAAATATGAATAAATGTTTTTCTGCTTATCTATTCCTTCAGTGGTTGCTCGGTCTTCCTGGCTAGGACAGTTCCATATACATTTAAAATATCAATCTAATCTGCCCAAAGAGCTATTGATTTATCAGCTCCATCTCAGTGTTGCTATTGAATGTCTTCAGAAATCTGCCAAATATGTCTATCCTTTCCACTACTTCTATCAGTCCTCCAGCCTCAATGTCAGCTCATCTATTGATCTAAAAGCAGTTCTGCTCTTCCAGTCTACTGCTCTCTCTCCTCTCTTCATATTGTAGATGTGCTCATAATTGGTGCATAAAATTTAAGGGTAATACCAGTGCTCCCTCCCCAACAACATTCATCTCCTCAGTCCAGTTCCTCTGAAATAAAACTTATGCAATGAAACCAAAGGGGAGGAAGGATAGAGAGAGAAAATATTTTTAAAAATATATGAAATAAAGAAGGAGAAAGTGTATCTTCCTCCTGTATATATTTCTATTATGAATTTCAGTGAGTATTTTGAAAAGCAGCCTAACTTTACTGGAGATTCTGTTCCTATCAAAAGTCAAAAGAAGTTCAGAACTTCTTTCAGCCTTCCTTGCACAATTTCAACCCTGTGTGCTAGAGCTGATTCAATCTGGATTCTGGTTTTAGAACAGCAATTCCGAAAATGAAACCCAGTTCCTCGAGGTTTGAGATTAACAAGAGAAGCAGCTGCCCCTGCAGAAACTGAGGGCAGCTTTGTATGTGATAAACATTTTGTTTATTTTTTTTGTGGATTCTACGCCTTGGTGGGAACATGCCCCAAGTGAATTACCCTGTTATTGTAAGGTAGTACAGCTAATGCTGCAAACCTGATTGGACATGAGTACAATCAATAGAGATAAGCAGAAGCAGCAGCCAGATTTGTTGAATAAATGAATTCTTGCAAGTTACTTGCTCAGCTGCTCCATCAATGACAGAACTCCCATCGATTTCAGTGGGAAGTAGGATCAGGCCCTGATTTCTGACACTGCTGATAGCAGGAGTTTGTTATATAACAGGTGATGTACAATTAATTAGAATTTGAAATATATATATATATATAAAAGAAACCTGTTTCTTTGTCCCAAAACTTCCATGGTCCCCTGGCCTACAGTAAATCAACTCTCTTACTAATCTTTCCCCCAAACTGTAAAGCAACAAAGCAAAATGGCAGTGCCAGCATTCCTGTTAGGATCTCACAGCCCTCATTAATAAACTTCATAGAGGCATTGGAGTAGTTCAGGTGTGTAGCAATTTACAGACTTAGGACTCTCTTTTGGGTGTAATTTTACGTTCTTGCTTCACACAGAAGCAATGCATTTACTCCAGGATCTTTGTGAAAGAGAGACATTAACCCCATGATTAATCAACTGGCACAGTGTAAAGATTCCCTCCCTCACCTTACAGGTCAAGCATCCTCGTGGCTGGAGAAATTTTGACTTGTGCCCTGAAATTGCTCTTTCCAAAGAAGCAGGAGGCCAACATAGGCAACAGCCATGGGCTGAAGCCAGCAGAGAGCCACTTATCTTTTTAGACATAACTATGTATGGGATAAAGGGGTGGAAACCTAGAACAGATAAAGTTTCTTCTGCTTTCTGCCACTGCCAATGAAAACAAGTCCAGACTCTGAGGGCCTGCACATCTTGCTGTAAGTAGAATGACACATTTGTGTGAAAAAGAGTGTAAAAAAAGAGAGGTTATTATTCTACCTGCCCAGCAGATCACTAAGTGAATAAGAAGGGGATGAAGTAAAGCCACATTATCTTCTTAAGAGAGAAAACGAAACCCTAGAGAGAAAACTCCATGTCACACACAGTTCAGAATAGAGCTTCAGATGAGTCTTGAAAGCACTCTCCTCCCACTTATAACCTCCCTCTGGCTGATGAAAAAGCATCTCTGCAGCAGCTGCAGAAATCCACCCCCAGAAGATCAAAGTTAATGTCCTTTTCAGCTGTCAAACACAATGCAACAACCAGAACAAACCTGTAGCTAATGTGGAATCCCCAAGAACAGGGTGCAAGAGGATGCAGCACTGCACAGGTGTAACAGCACTGAAGGACCACCAGAGTGCTGAATGAACAGAAAACACCTCCTTAATGAGCAGCCTTGCTTGATCAGAGTAAATCTTCACTAAGACTCATTTAATATTATTGCATCAAACGCTGCAGTTGATGAAAAAAACCCCCAAAATTAGGGCACACGTTTCAAAATAGCTCTGCATCAAACAAACAGTTTCCAAGGCCATGGCAAAATTCCCATCAAATTCCTTAGAAGCTGAGTTTGGCCAAATCTGAGCATTTCTGAAAATCTTTTGACATTCATCAAAGGATTTTTAGACATACCTAACACCAGAGACCTAAATTCTGGTGCTTGTTCTAAAGCCATTTGACATTCCCCTCATTCTTTTATTGCTTTTTCTTTTGAAGTTATCAGATCTTACTAGGAAAAAATCAACTGGAGGCAGTGTGAATGTGAAGTAAATGGGGTACAAAAATAGAGGCCAATAACATACTTTTTACTATCCCTGGGGCACAAGAAGATGTGTCCAGCAGTGTTTGGATTAAAAATAACATTTTGAAGCAACATGAATAACCCAAACCCATCAAAATGCAGTTACTTTAATTCACAGTTTTAATGGATTTATTTATTTCAATTAGACCATGATGGCTCCAGTCCATTACCTACTTAATAATGTGAATTAGGGAACGACAGTGCAGCACTCAGCACTGGTGCTTGCTATTTTTCTAAAAGTGTCCAGCATCCATTTATCAGGAAAGTGGTGTTGTTTGCAGGGAGAGATTCAGTAACAGTCTGACATGTGTTTATCATATGATGGGTCACTTTTTTATTCTTTTCTTCCCCCTAGAAAAGGACCAAGTATAAAAGCAATTCCACTGTTTCAGAAAAAGTAATTCCTTAAGGATTAAGCATGATCAGCCAGTACTTTTGAAAACACATCTGGTTTTGTCTACACAAAACAATATTCTATTTAAGGCTTTGATAAATACTGTTCACTGCCTTTCCTCCAACACAGATTGCTTTTTGCAGTATACTGAAATACTGGGAAGGTTTTGCTCCAGAACAGGTGTTTGCCTTCTGAGAGTTTGCAAACAGTGCTACCTACCCTCCCATGCTGGAGGGGAACTGTACAAACCCAACAGGCTCTGTCCCGAGAACTCAGCTGAGAGGGCTCAGGCTGCCTGAAAAGTACCTGCACAAAAATCAAGGACACACATGACTTTCTACGCAGCTACTCTTAATATAGTTGGCTTTTGGCACTCCACACTTGGTTATACTAGAAAACACATTATTCTTTTTTCTTCTTTTTTTTCCCTGAGTGTAAGATTTCTTTGGTGAAAATTTTTACAGTAGAGATACAATTAAGTGTGTAGGAACTGATTTTAATCTCCTTTCTGCAGTGACTGACAAAAGTAGTACTCCCCACTAGAGGATGCAGGAAAAGTGTGCAAGAAAAGGAACAGAATTTAGACAAGTGCTTGAAGATGTTATGACAGTCTTTGCCAGGCTGATTTTGCACAGTTTGTGAATTAAGCTTGTTTCTTCAGACACCCTATTTACATGGTGTTTCCTTCTTTTCAATTATTACACCCTTAACACATGAACAGTCCCTTTACTTTTACCTTTTTCTTGAGCATGCAAGAAATTGAAATGGGCTCAGGGGTCCTTGGTGGAAGTCACAAGTCTTTTCTGTTTGTTTGTCTCCCTTGATGTTCCTCTTCTTTTAGCCTGTGAAAACACAGAGAAATGGAGAAGGAGAAAAAAAAGAAAAATTCTCAATTATCTCCACCTATCACATTCTTTGAAACATGAAAACAACATTAAAAATGGATTTGTAACCAGGTTACCAGGAAGTGTGGAGAGTGAACATGAGTTTTCTCTCTATCGTCCATCCTACAGCTCTGGGAGAGTTCACGCCATTTCTGCCCCTTGTGTGCCAGTTCATGAAGTCTCCCCTCCTCTGCTTCTTTCTCCACAGACTCTCACATGCACACACTCATTCTGCCCTCTGAACTGAAGCAATGACCCATTCCTTGTGATTAAATTAGCGTAAGTAATAAGATATCATAGAGCTGATTGATTTCCCCAGCAATAGTTATTAACCAGCTCAATTCAGAGGAAAGCAGAGCCATTATTCTAAACATTGATTCCTGGGCAGTACTGCAGGAGAGGAGTGTGCTCAGATATATGTACTGTGCATGCAGACAAACGTCAATGCAAACCCAGAAAATGGGGAGGCTCCCAGTCCCAGCCAGAGATAGAGAACTAGACACATGGGGGGTGATAAAAGGAGACTTTGTGCAAGGTGTGCTGAAGTTGCCACAATTATGAATTTCTTTCAAGGCAGCAGAAACTGAAATCTGTTTCAGCCAGGCAATAACTACTGGAGGTTTAGGCTAACAAAACTGGGGAGCTTCACCTTTCTTCTCATGGCTGGCTCTTCCAGGACAGACACAGCTGGCACAGCTGCATCTCTCTGAGAGCCTTGGTTGGTCCATTCAGCACATGGTCATTCAAGCACAAAGACACTTGGTCTCTGAGAACATGAACTCACTATTCACAGACTTGCCCTCTCTCCTTCTGCACTCACTTCTCAAGCTTTTTCTGTGATCCAAACCCTCCTGTAGATCCCTCCTCCTGCCTTCAGCTTTAAGTGTCAGCTGCTGTCTGAAGGATTTCTTGCTGCACATCACCACAACACAGGTGACTGTGCATCAAAATCTACGTTCACTGTAAAGTAGCAGTGCTGGGCTTTCCAAGTCAAGAAGCCTAAATTTTTCTGTAGTATTCAATGTCCTAAGACAAAAGAAAACCACAGTACTCTGTAAGTTCCTGACTGTGCCCTGACCATGGGCCTCCTGAGCCAGGATTCTATCATGCTTAATAGCCCTATCTAGATTTTTCTTCCATTAAACAATCTTCAAGTCTTCGAGCCCATGTGAACTTCACAGGATCTGTGGCACGCTGTGGCAAAGAGTTGCATAGCTTAAATCTTTTTTGAAGAGTATCTGCTTATTTTGACTTTTTTAAATTATTTCTCTCATTTGGAGCCCTCCTGGGTCTTGTAAGGCAGCTGGAACTTACCCTGTGAAGGGGAAAGGTAATTAATACAAGAAATACATGGTGTGGGTAACCTCAAGAAAGAAGACTGGTGTAAACTGAACAAAAAACCATGGTAGAAGTAGGAGGAAGCTCGTGGAGCCAGTGAATGAAGCAGTCATACACTCAAGCTATTAGGACCACTAAGTATCAACAAATAGCCCCACAGTAGTTCAATTTACTGCCATCACTTTCAGTTCTGGGCCAAATAGCTCTCCCCTCTTCTGGAATTCAAAATGAGATGTATTACACTTTAAAGAATCTGTGTGAGTGTCTGTGTGCCTATGGGACTTTTCAAGTCACTTATTTGTCTGAATGCCATTGATTTTTCTCCTAATTGTTATTCACTATGCTAATTTCCCTCACAAATCTCACATGCTATTGATCAAAAAGTAATAAACTCTCCAGCAAACAAAACAAGCATTATTGCAATGTTGGGAAAACATCATTTAATATCAATACCATATTTACAATTATCTTTAACCCAAATTTCACCCGCGATGCAATGCATAATCAAAATCCGAGAGCTACAGGCAAAAGGGGAATATTAAAAGACTCCCACTAGACCGTTTGCTAGTAGATTATAAGAAGAAAGGCTGAAACAGGACAATCTCAAGGAGTTTAAGATATGCAGTTGATGCTATAAATAAATACTGCTGAATAAAGCATAGCCTCCCTAGTCTGTCTCCCTTCTGGTTTTGGAGACAGTCACCATGAAGATAAAATTCAAGTAAGGGCAGCATCGGTATCTGTGCCAAAATATCAACCTATGGAGGATCAGGCCTCATTTCAATTGTGGTTTCTGCATTTCTTTTTCTTTTTTTCTTTTTTTTTTTTTTTTTGATAAGGACAGACTGGATTCAATCCAGTTTCCAGTGCATGTCTGCTGATTTTCCTCCTCTTGAGTGGTAATGGTAGTAGCAACTAAGTGGTAGGAATTTATGATCATTGCAGTCCTGAATCTTGTTCCAAACATCATGAAAAGCCCCAAACTATCAGTCTTCCTTTTACCCCCATAATTTTCTGAATTTAGCCTTTAATTTCTTATTTTCTTCATGTTAGCTTGACAACTATTACTCCTTTTCTTCTCTACCACACCTCCAATTCAAAGTCCAGGCAAGTTACTGCAAAGCCAGAGAACTTAAGCTGGTGTAAAGTAAGTATAGAGGAGAAGATCAGGTCCTGTAGGCGACCAGAGAACTATCCCAACTGTTAAATCAGATTTTTATTAATCCAAATAGAACCCATTCAGCTCTTCTTCTGTTTCCTCTATCACTGAAGTATTCCTAGGTCTAAAATCAACTGTACATGTTTCAGCTCACTGTGTACACTTGTGATCAACTCATGGGAACTCCACCCTGCACTGGGTTTAGTGAGCAGGGTTTGATTGCTGACTGCAGAAAAAAGGCATCACTGGAGGCAGATCCATAACAAATCTGAAGGTTGGAGGGTAAGGCAGCTGGACAAGACCAAGCACACACAAGTAAATGCCAGGAGCAAGACACATAGTTGTGGGGAATTCAAAATCTGATTGAAATCCCAAAAGATATCTTTATTTGGCACTATGGCTCATCTTGATTTTCAGTGTGAGCATGGTGTCTCATATTTGGGTCTGAATCTTCAAAATTCATGGTTTGGATCATGTGTTGCAGCTCAATCCTACTCTAAGGGAATCTAAGGTTCCCAGTTATTTTCCTATAGTTTTTTCTGCCTGCCCTTTCTGGGCAGTTCAAAATCTATCCTTTACCAGTCCAAGCACACTCAGATTCAAAGATATTATTTCCAAGTTGCATATTTCCAAGAGCTACATGTCACAGAACGTGACGAACACAGAAATCTGTAGCGTGGGTGGATTTGTGAAAGAGGAGCTTTTGAGTGTGGCCTGCCATTCAACTCTGCACCTGGCAGAGAGGGAAAACAATCCCAGCAAGCCAACTAAAACAAAACAGAAAGCAGGAATGGAATCAGCAATCTCAGGGCAACTCTTGCCACAACTCTCCTAAAGTTTCACGAATCCCACATTCCCTCCAGCTGGAAGGGCAGCCAGGTTTCTGTCACCAACCAAAGCCACCAGCATTTCTGTGACTGGCCGTCCCCAGAACGAGGGTTAGTGAGGTAACAGGCCAGTTCCCTCACTGGTGTAAAGTGGCATCATGCCAATCATGACATACCAGCTAAGGATCCAGTCCACGCTTTTTTGCATCTTAATAGGCAGACATGGAATTATTTTGTCTCTGCAATTATTTCTGACTGATTTCTGCCATTATACCTCTTTGCATCCAGCACACCCCTGGGAAAAGTAGATGATTTCTTTGGTGTTATCAAGCTAAGTTGCCAATCAAAACAGAGGTTATTAATATAACAGTGAAAACTATATCTAATTAAGTTCACAGTATTTGAAATACACATTCTGCTCCACACACACCCACTTCAGTAGTATTTTGAAAATAAGTCAATTTTTGGAACAATCTGCAAACAGTGATATTAATAACATGCAGTAAATTGATGGCACACCCTTCCTTGGATGGCTATGTTCACTCCTCACTGCATTTCAAAACCAGATGTAGCGGAAATAAGCAGCTGAAGAATGGAGAAGGAAAGACTTTTTGAGATTCAGGGAAAGACTTCCATATGATATTGGTAAAAGGACTTAATTTAGTGAGAAGATCAGGAAGAGTGAGCAGCAGAGAGCACAGTGCATGTGTTCTTTTTTACCCTTATAAAACAGAAACAAAGAAACATCAGGTAAAGATGAATGAAAACAAATTCAAAACCAACTAAAAGAAAGAAGTTCTGTTTCCTATGCAGCCCACAGCCAAGTTATGGCATTGATTGCCTCACATAAATTATCATTGCATTAAGTATTTGTAAAGATCCAAAAAGAATTAGTCATTGGCACTGATAATCAAACCAGTAAGTTACAACAAAAGTTAAAAATATGGTTGGACACATGCCAAGTATTAACTTCCTGAGATAAAAGTACCTCACTCGTGCAAAATGCAGTTCCCCAGTTAGAGGGTGTTTGGAGGGTTTCTTCTGGAGTGTCCTGGCTGGCTGCTGAGGGAGGCAGGATATTGGAATAAGGGGCTTATGGATCCCATTTGCTGAGGCAACTTGTAATTTCTTACTCAGTGATTGAGAGGGCAATAGGTGAAGCTCTGGGGGGCTGCCCACCAGGGAGGCACTGAACTGGGCACTGGGAGCAAGGACTAGATAAGGATTAGACACCTGAGAATAAAACATTCTTGGTTTGATTTTAAAAGGCTTATGCCATGGAGGAGGGTGAGAAATGTGTGCTGTGCTGCTGCTGCTCAAACTGCGTCCAATCACCATCTCAACCCAACTTTGCTAGACACCAGTTCAACTTTTAAAACTGCCAGAAACAATCACAGGTTCTCATTACGAGACATTCCTCACTGACTGATTCAAATAAACAAACACAGTTTGGATGAAAACAGTTTGTGGTAACTTTTGCCTTAAACACTCACATTGTGTGTTCAGCACTGAGGGCCACCCTTAGAGCTGGATATTGCTCAGCAGTGCTGCTACTGCCCAGCCACAGGTGATAACAAAAATCTCGGTGTAAACATCACTCCCTCATTTCTCTCAGCAGTTCTGAGCATGTTGGTTCATAGCACAGAACATCCCAGGCAGTGCTGAGATGGACACACACCAGCTCTTCCCATTAGTGCACTTCCACCACTAGTAAGTTAATAAAAGAAAAGTTTTTGTTTTGTTTTTCAAAGTGACTCCTGGTTATGTTACAACCTACAAGTAAGATTTTTGTACAGTTTGTAAAATAAAGAAATCCAAAAGTACGTATAAATTCATGGCAAATTTGCGTGAAATAATTTTTAAGATTACATTCACAAGTGCAGAGGAAGAACAGTGATGGTGATGGTGACACTAATTTCCACTCAAGAAGCCTCTGCAAGGGTAAGGTGCTCATCAGGAACGTGGGAGACATCTGGCTTGCCTATCGAAAGGAACACTAATGGTCAACTCTCACCACCCAGGATGGTACCTTCTCTCCTGTGTTACTGGGGGCTCCTATGGAATTTTCTTGGTCTTTCTTGTAGGATCTTGCCTTAACAAACACAGTGTGTCCAGAGTTGCATCACAGGTGGCCCCCTTGCCTTAAGATGAACACCTTAAGCTTACTTCAGAGAATAAATTTTGTACCCCCTGTGAATAAAACCCCAGTGCCAGCAGGGGAGAGGCACAGAATTTTCCAATGGTTAGAATGGGAACAACACTGTCCCCAAAGCTGAGGAAGAAATCAAATATGGATCTTAGTCATCTATTGTTCAGAAAGCCTCTCCCACCACAAATCTCTCCCTTCCAAAAAATATGCAAGTATTTCATGCCTTATCAAAACAGTATTCCTTTGAACGTAAAAACAAAGCCAGAAAAAATACATTATTTTTCCCTACATCCCAGTCATTTCTCACCACATAAGATTTTTGGGTACCCAAGACACAAGGTGCACTGGCTCCAGGGGCAGAAGCAAGGGAGTAGCTGTACTAACACAAGATAAAAACCACCAGTTTTTCGAGTGAGTGTACATGGGCTGAGTGCTTCTGATAAAATGTGTCCTTAGCAAACCCCAGCCTTTCTTCTCCCCACCCCTACAACCAGTTGTGAGAGTGTCTCCATGGATGTTTCCAGGATGAATGCATTCACATCAAAACACTTCCCTTTACAATTGACACAATTCGAAAATCTGTACAAGTCCCAGGAAACGGCCACAGCCACTTATTCGGACTGTAACGAGTGAACTGTTCTACGTGAGGCCACTCAGAAACCACATTCCTTCGACCTCCCAAATCCTGCTGTCTCCCTTGCCTAGAACCTGTTACCCTTCCACAATCACCCTGGTACAGAGTTGTGGGATTTTTTTACAGAACCAGCTTATTCTGTTTTTCCACTCCAAATTCAGTCCTCCTTGGTCAAAAGTTATCTTCAACACAGTTTAATAGCAAGAAACATTCTGCAAAGGCTGCACAGCATTATTTTGTTCTTTACATACTGGGAAATGAAGTGTGTGGGTTTTGGATTCTAGGATCCAGACCATCTGTTAAACCTATCAGAGGTTTGAATTCTAATTTACTGTTGATTTAAAAATAGTCCCACCATTACCCTGTCATTTTCTGTAAATTATATATTATTTAGTTTGCCATTTTTAAATATTATAGCATCTTCTCTCGTCTCTTCTGGTTTAATTTAGGTTCCTTATCATCTGTACTAGTACCATTCTTCCCTCCCAGTAACTGATCCTTGGCTCTGTTTGATGCCAGGGAACCTACCAGAGTTCTCATAAACTCTTTCAAAAAACAGTGCTAATGTTATAAGCTGAACACAACTTTATCACTGCTGCAAGATGTCATCTCTGTATGAAAAGCAAAAATCAGAAGTTTATTCTGTTTATTTCATCAGTTTACCTATACTCACACTAATAATATGTCTTGCAGTAACTTGTCTTAGCCCTTAAATGACCAGCAATTAAGATATTACTGCCGCTGTATTAAACTGACAAGCTTCGGAAAAATTTTCCTAGAGAGCCACAATCTGCATTTTTTCAGCGTGAAGATGGCTCTCATTCTCATATTTTATCTGTAGCAGTGGACTCAGCACATATCAGTGTGGACTCTGCCATGGTATTGCCTTCTCAGTCCATCCCACAAAGTTAAATGTGACCTGTTTTCTTGGACTATAAACTAAAGGGCTTTAGTTCCCTCCTAATGAGGATGCAAGAAGCTGGTTCTGCCCACTGTAATACTGGCTTTTTCTGCTGAAAGGGCCATGAACTCAAGCAACAAAAACCTGATGGTTTAGTTCTACTGCAGATTACCTAGATTATTCTGTGCATTTGTATTACACACATCTCAGAAATGAAAGTTGCTGTTTTCAAGCTCTGGTTGCAGCACATTCCAACACAGACTCATCCAACCAACAGGAGCAAAAACTGGGAGTGATTTAGGTTTAAGGAAAACCTGATGCTGAAGTTGCCCAGCTCAGCTGCGTAAGGGATGGTGCAGCAGGGCTTTGTGAAGGGCAGGATGTCTTACACTCGCTTGTTGTCTAACCCCAGACAGGGAAAGACAGACTTGATGCTTTCTGAACACAGTGGCAAATACAAATATTTTATTTCCTGGTACATTCCTGCCCCCTCACTTCAGACACCAGCTAGGCAAGAGCACTTGGCACAAAGGGAAGTATGTGCATGCTCTATCTTATTAATTATTTGTAAAACACACACGCCTAAAGCAGTGATTCTCAAACATGGCCAGTGTACAATAAATTTATTTCTCATTACTCAGTTGCATTTTGGTTTAGCTATCAAAACTGCAGCTGTCATGAATTTGTGTGGCTGCAGATGCGGCCACACTAAAAATGAATTGTGTTACATACATGGATTCACAGACTGAGCAGGACGGTAGACGGGTGAAAAAAAGAGAAAACAAGGAAATAACAATCTGACAATTCTTGGGAGTTCATTCAACACTTAAGCTGGTTTATTTTTTTCTAACAGTTATGAATCCCAAACAAGCCCATCTTGGAGTTATCATCCCTGCATGTGCAGAGCAACTCTACCTCTCGGCACACAGAAATCAAACTCTGAACATCTGTAAATGACCAACCTACTGCAAACTCTGTAATCCTCAAGAGAGTCTTCCCCAGCATCTAAGTTCTCCAATTAAAGATGTCTAAAAATTCAGAGATAATCACCAAAAATCAAAGTAAAGGGATGTTATTAGATGCTAAACCAGCCCTACACCCCTCCCTGACTGAAATGAACCACTGCCCCAAGTGGTCAGTACCCCTAAAGACCTGGCCAATTTGTCTCATTAGAGTTAATGATGGTTTATAATTCAATAAACTTATCATATCTTAAGAATTATAGATCTTAGTCCTTTCAAATGGCAAAGATCAAACATCACAGTTTGGTCCTCTTTTCTAGGGTAGCCTTAGAAGGGACATGTTTGTTATTACAAGAAGTGTTTTGGGGATTACAGCCAAGAACTACCATCTACTGACCCTAGCACTGGGAATGCCAAAAATTCCTGCCACTGAGCCTCTTAGTCACAGAGTCTCTGGACTGCAGACAAAGATCGGTGCATCTCCCACAAGTTCAAATTACCATATTCTTCTACATAATTTTATACCTCCGGTTTCAGTTTTGAAAAATCTGAACTCATTCTTCAGCCACTTTGTCTTTCCATGTCATAAGAACACAAGGCAAGCTGACAGAAGTACTTGTGCACATTTAATGAAGATGCATATGGAGCCTGAGGCTTCTAGGAAAAGTACCACAACAAGAAGTTCAGCGTGGCTGGCCCCTACTTCAGTGAGGCTCACGTGACAAAATACATCTATACTGACAAAGACATTACTAAGGAGAAATCACCAATGAAACCGTCATCTCACCCTGCCAATTATTTCAGGGAATTAAAGCCCAAGAATGTAACAGCAAACACTGAATTGTGAACCCAAAGAAGAACTGTACCGATAACGAGAGCAGAGAAAACACCCCATGGCAATGAAATGGACAGGGCAGGCATCTTCATGGAGAAGCAAACAGGACTTTGCAAACTTCTCTGAGGGGTTTTAATTCCCTCCATGGATCAACTCAATGTTACAGGGACATCTCCTAATACTTGATGTGCCAAACTTCACTGAATGCAGAAGGCTGGACCCATGAAAGCCACAGGGACTGGTGCTTGGCAGGGCAGCTCCGATGAAAGCTGTGCCTGGGCGGCTCATCCCGCCATCCCTCCCGGCTGGAGTGAGCTCCAACAGCCACCCCCAACCTCATCCCTGGGCTGGGATTGCTCAGTGTCAGGCACAGACACAAGAGGGCTGGGGCACACATGGTGGTGGCCTCCGACAGCCTCTTTAAACCATAAGTGTACATTAAGACTTTGTTCTGGCCACACTTGCCTTTGGGTGGTTTATTTTTACTAATTTTTAATTACTCTAATTGAAGGGGGAATATTTCCCTTCATTTCTCCCATTTGGCTGCTTCACCTCCTCCCACCCGCTGCTCTGCTGGAGTCTGTGCCTGCAAACACCACTGATAGTCGTATTTCTGCTACAGTGAAGGCTGGTTGGACCTTCCCTTTCCCTTAATTCTGTTGGAAAATAGAGAACAGATGAATTTCATTAACTTCCTTGGCTTGTAGGTTGACACACCCTGCGACTCATAAACACAGGGATTAGTTAAGTCCTTCTAATAAACAGAAGAGAGAAAAAAAGATCTGTCCACTATTTGTTTAAGGGATTTTGTGTTTACAAAGGAGAGGGGAGCATATGGGAGCAAACCTGATATTTAGCCCTGATTGAAGGAGAGTGAGAGCGGTCCAGATTGAGGAGAAAAACTCCCAAGTGTGTGTGAGGAGAGACTGAGTCTCTACAGAAATGCTGGACCATGCTCTGACAAGTCCCCTTCACAATTCCTTATAGAACCATCATCTTTGCAACTCTTCCAAAACTTGTCTTTTGCCACCTAGACTTGATAGGTAATTAACTGGGTGGATTTAATTGCTTTTGTGTATGCATTCATCTAAACAGTACAAAGCAGGACTCCCCATTCTGATGGATGAAAGTAGGTGACACTCAAATGCCTCCATGCTCTTGGATCTGGTGGGAAGGAGCAGGATCTTCCAGAGTAACTTAGGAAGCATTCAGCACCTGCTTCACTAACGCAGAACATGCGTCCAAATCCCCTGCAGATTTTTTGCTCAACATTTGATACCCATTTTTCACATCCAATTATTAATCTGCATATACTGAATTCCTTGGTTTCTGCAGATCTGCCTGATTATTTAAGCCCTGAAATAAGAAGGCAGAAAATGAGAGAGAAAATTAAGATCTGATTCCCAGATGGATGCTAAAACTGGGAGAGAGGTGGGGGCACACAGACTAAGTCATTATAATTCAGGATTTATTTCTCATTCTGCAGCCTTACAAAACAAATATTTGGATCAGAAAAGGCAGGGTAGTTTGGAATTTAGCAGTGATTTTTGTGAATGGCCATAATTATTCCAAGTTCTCAACACTAAAGCCTCACATTTCGAGGTCTTCCCCATCCTGCTATTCTGGACCACTCGCCTCATTTTACATTTCAACTCTCAGAGGAAGAACCATACTTTAACATATCCAACACTACGGATAAAATGGAATGCCTTTGATTTTAATGCCATCAGGATATGCACTGTTAAAGGCATTCTCAAAAACAGTGAAAGTGAAGAAGTCTACAAAATAACCTCAGAGATCAGTTTGTAAAAAGACACTTCTAGCCAAGGGAATAACTTGTATAACTTTTTATGTACATCTATCTTTTCGCAATTTTCACTTCCCAACACCTCATCCCCCCCAGTGTTTTTAAAATGTTTTCATTTTCCGATAAAGAACGAGATCCTGAAAAGGTCAGAAGCGGCACCAGCAGATTAGTAGGTGCTTCCACTGATTGCAACTGGGTTATGCAAAACACATCTCATTTCCTCTGAGCTCTCAAGCCAAGGTTTGAATACAGAGAGCGAGCAAATATAGCAGCACAGCTGCTTTAAGCTTCCTCCAACCCTCACTCCTAAAGCACAAGTGGTGCTCCTGCACCGAACTGCTCTGTGATCAAAACCAGCTGATCCCGAGTTTATCAGGACACCACTGTTTGAACTGCTCTTGAGTTTTGACATTTTCCCCTGGTATGTTTTATGGGGGCTCTTGTAAATCTGCTAAAATGCTGGGGCAGCTATAGCTACTAAGTGTTGCTAATGCTTCCCTTCACCATTTTCCCTGATGCTCTCCACTGCCTCGTGTGGTCCTTGGGGCTGACTGCCTCTAACTCTGCTCCAAAGGAATCATTTCTCCTGTTCCTTCCTTATTTCAGTCGGTCTGAGATGGACACATATAACACCCTTCACATGCAGATCTCAGAGTGCTTAGCACTCATTAAAATCAACTGACATAAGAGGACATAAATTGCAAAGCAAGGCAATTTAAATAGTTCTTTAAGATTTGATTTGACACACTCAGCAACTCAAAACAACAACTGGGGAATATCCACTACTAGATTAATTCAACTGCTTTATCCTATCAGAGAAATAAGAAAAAGTGGGGGTAAAGGCCTTGCTGGCTAGATAGCCCACAAAGTAACACCCTGACTCACCTTGAGTAGTTTCAGGTCACTTAGAGCCAGCTTAATTCATGGAAAGGATGACAATTTTTAGTTCTGAGTTTCAGGAGCTGTGTTAACTGCCTAGGAACTCTGCAGTGAGTGTCTAAGATCAGCTCCCCATCTCCTAACCCTGCCTGTGGACCCAACTCACTGTACTTCCATCACCCAACCACCTGACGGGCTGTGAGCCGATCCCTTCTGCAGGAAGGGCTCAGGAGAGAGTCCTCACTGACCTCTTGGTGAGTTCTGGTTTGATCATCTGCATTCAACCCAGGAGTGCCCACCACATGCAAGGTGTTTAAGAGCAGATATTAACAGTTCATGCTGCTTGGAAACTCCTTAAGCATCAGTTTTGGAGATCTTTCTTATGGTTAAAACCCACTTTAGCTCACAGGAGGCTCCAGTGATAAGGTTGTCTGCCACAGACTAGACTGCAGGATTTTCTGATGGCAGTGATATGAAATGTGTCTTTTCAAGGCTATGTTGTGTTCCAGCAGCATCTAACAGGTCATATTTCCAGGAACTGCTGTTTTAAGTGTGCAGTGATTTTGTCTCTGTTACTCCATAGCACTGAGCGTGTGTGGTTCAACTGATACAGCAGAGACAACAAGCAAAGCTGTTAAATTGCCCTCCTTGAACTTACAAACCTTTCCAAAGCAACATCTCTGCACATGAGCAGCTTTCCTCCAGCTGAAATGGCCCCGCTTATCTATGTTAAGCCTGCCATGCAGGACACCATTTCCACTTATTTTCTCCCCATAAAAAGTTAAATTATTTAAAAAAAAATAAAAGAAACATTTTCTTGAGTGGTTGCAGGTCACTCTGGATCAGTGAGGTTTAACTTTAGTGTGTGGTGATGAAATATTAATACTGAGTCAGTGTGTTTATTTCTTCAAGCGTCTGGAGCCACTGAGTGTTTATGCCTCAAGATTAGCAGGAAGTGTGCCCATGCATAGCAGCCATGTACTTAGAAAGTCTGAGATTTCAACATTTGAAGACTGTCCACAGCAAATCAGCTGCATGGGATTGTGTGTCAGTTCTGCTGTGAGACAGAGCGTCGTTCCCACGAGACTTCAATCCCATAAGGAACCAACAGATTGTCAGGTTAACAGCAGGGCTAGCAAGGCACATCTCAGTCCCTTCATTTCCACTGCAAAGTGTTCAGACTTATCTGGAGCAAGCAAAATTAGGACATAAACTTACTACCAGCAGCCGAGATGGCAAGAGGGTCCCAATTTATTCACTGTGACAGCAAATCCCTGCTGGTCAGGTATGGCTTGCTTTGTGTTTCAGCATCTAAGACATCACCTGTTCAAAACAGAGAACTTCAGTTCTCCAACTTCTGAAGGAAATGGATGAACTGATCCTATGGTAAATGGACACGGTTTGGCAGCTTATAAAAGCCTCCCCCAGCAGCTCTCGTAAGGCACAGCAGCAGCAAATGCCCGGAGAGCTGGGGCCAGGGAATTGTTTGCACAGAAGGCTGGGACACAAGGGCTGAACGAGTGCCAGGAAATCTATAGCCTCCCTCAAAGCCACCACTTCACTCCATAAACATGCAGGACAGGAAGCCACTTGCCTTTCCCATTTGAAAGGTTAGAAGGGGCCTAAAGGAAGGGCAAGCGTAGGAGCAAAGGCAAACGTAGAGGAAAAAGGATACTGCAACGTCCCGCCCCAGTTTCACAGTCTGGCTGGGGGCAGATCCACTTCCCCTGCAGCAAGTGGAAACAGGATTTGTGTTTGGCTGAGAGTTTCATGTCATTTATATGGGACCATCTCAGAATGAATCTTTTTAGGTGGGTATTTCTCTAAATGGATGAGTCACAAAACCAAGGTCCTGGCCTCACTGCAAGGTTCAGTTTAGATTTCCTTGCTGTAGGTTTCAGTCTGGCACTGACAGTAAGTGCCAGAGCAGCTGGAGTTGTTCACAAGGAAATGCAAGTGACTGGACCAATTTGCCTTTGCTGCACAGGAGGAAATCCAGCACAATGCATTACAACTTACTATGCAGAGCAATTTTCTTGCAAACAGTAGCCTGAGATGCCTTTCTGAGAGAAATATAAAATGTTAGTGTGGTGAGAGTTCACAGACACTGTGATTCTTCTGGGATATGGGGAACCTCTACACGTGCAGAGATTGACGGGGGATGCTGGTTGGGCAAGGCTGCTGAGGAGGTGGCTCACGCTGACAGTGATGGGACATGACCGAGGGGACAGAGGGAAGCCAGCTCTAGTTGTCATGGGAGGGACACACAGGTGAGGTTTCAGAAGAAGGCTGAGGCTTCAGAACATCTCTCTCTCACACAGGGAAGGATGAGGCAGCAGCAAATCAGCCTGTTTGCTCCCATGTCTGTGCTCACATTTGGTGTTCAAGCCTAGCATAGAGGTGATGTGAATCTGGGATTCCAACTGACTGAGTTCATGGCTAGTGGATCCTTGCTGATGTTATACAGCAGTTTCCTAGGATACTTGAAGATGACTCAATGCTCCACCAACTGCTGTCTAGTCCGTATACATACTGGTGTAGAGGATTTTTAATTCTAGTCCAATTATGTAAGAAAAAAAAATAAAGAGCATAATTTAAAATTGATCATCTCTACTACCAGGAAGCCACAGGTCAATAAATATTCCTTTCTGAAGAATGGTGTCAAATTCATGGACGTTATACACACCTCAGTATCTGTTAAACTAATTTATAACTGCAGTATACAGCTGTGTAAATTTGAGAGCAAACAGAAATGCTGCTGTGACCCTACAGAACTGCAGTCATTAGGGCAGCAGCGTGGTGTTCAGAATGGGGACTGGGTCTGCCCTTTTTAGGATTCTTTTACCTACTTGAGAAAGGTGGCAAAGGCAAATATCCATGCCCCTTTAAGATCCCCTCCAAAAATAAAGATATGTATGTACACAGAAGACACACAAAGAGATTATCGCTGCTTGACATAAACACTGGCAGTGGAAGTAGTGACACACACACACATACAGAGGGAAAAATAAATTAGATAAGTCGTAATAGTACTATAATAAAACTATAAAGCAGGAGACTGCTCCAGGCATTTGACATGCAGCTTGGCACTTTTAATGAGGGAAAACAAAAGACTCAACATGCATCCTCAAGAGCTTGTGTGTGTGTGTGTAAGAAGGAGGGAGGGCAGCGCTGGCTCTCCAGGGGAGGAGGATGCTGCTCACTGAGGCCCATCAGGTAGCAGTAAATCTGCCCGGCGGCGCTCCCGCCTGCTCCTCACGCTACATTAGGCATGTTGTACTCCCTCTGCTTTATGGGGGCTGTGGTGCTAAATGAGCTAGAACAAGAGCTGCAGTACCAGGGGATCTAGTGACTGTCTCCACCAAGCAGCTCCACTAAGTGAGCCTTTCTCCTTTTCTCTCCTCCTTGCTCAGGATTGTGCCAGGAAAAGAGTCAAACACCCACCCACCAAATCCCTGTGTAAGTGATTTACGCACACCCCGAGTTTCTGGTTCTGCATCCTGCAGTCCAGTTCAGGGAAAGGTGTTCTTTCTCTCAGCTGTCACTAAAATACAGTGCTGTGACTTCTCTCACTTTGTTAGCCTCCACTTTGCAGAGAAGTGGAGCATCTGCAACTTCCTGCCAAATCACTGGCATTTTTGGATGGACAGGGGGCACAGCAGCATTCTTTCAAAACGTAAAAAGATGTGCAAGCACACCTTAAACCCATGGGCTGGAGTGTAACACAGCTGCTGCTGCCCTCTGGCATTTTTAGCCTCTCCTGGAACCGGCTTCCACCTTATCTCGTCCTCACTATCCTTCAGCTGCCTCCTGACCTTTCTGTATTTTAGATTGCTTCATTTTCATTTTTTATTATCTTTAACTAACAGCCATAGTTCAGCCATCACTGTATTATTTTCATGCCTTAAAAGACCAAAAGCAAGTTTTGCTCAAGTGCGTGGGCCGTGCAGGAATATTGGTGGGCAAAAATCCAAACCCAAATCATTTGCCAAACATTCATAACATTTCAAAATATGTTTTCATGTCACATTGGGGCAAAAATTCGAAATGTTTTAATGGAAATGTAAAAATGAGATGGGATGTTAGAATAAACCATCACTGTACATTTTTAATGTACTGAACATGGATTCAAGTTCCTTCTGGAAACTAAAAATGCAGCTTCAACCTTTGATTTTCAGAGCACTCCATTATGGGAATGGGATTTGCCTGATAGCTGCTCAGTTCTGACCAATATTATGAAATTATCACTTTACCAATCACACTATTGTCTGCTTTAGGAACAGGTATCTGCACTGACAAAACCACATACAAGAAGGAGACACAATCTGAACTCAATCTACAGGATGATCATCTTAGTATTGACTACCACGTCTCAGAGAATTCTTTGTGTTTTTCTCAAAATCTAACCAATTCTTAGCTACAGGTAAAAAACAAATAGAAAGTTAGATACTGAGAAAGTTAAAAAACCTTTCCTTCTGTGACCACTGAGCCCAAGATCTTGAACTCCATCACGTGAAGTTCTGGTTGCCTCAGGGAAATGTTACAGCAGAACTGCAGAAGGTACATCAGACAGAGAAACAGAGAATAGAGACAGCCAGGAAGGACTAGACAGACTCAACAGACTTCTAGCAGGGAGGGATGACTAAGGAGGGATTACAACAGAGGTTTGCAAAAACAGATCAATAACAACTGCAAGACCATCCACACTATGGAAACATTCAGTGGTTCTAATCAACCAAGAACTAGGATTCTCCAGTGAATTACAAGGCTTCAAGCTAAAAAAGAATGGATGTTTTCATCCTGTACGTATTCAAACTGCCACTTGTTGCTAATGGATGTTCTCAGTCCAAAAAATGTGAGCACTTAAAAAATAAAAGGAATTAAGGGCTTCCAAGGATAGGTTGGCCCACGTGGACAGTAACAGGTGTTTGCTGGGAGCCTGGGGTACTCTGGGACATGCAAACATCGCCTTGTTGCTGGACAGGAAGCACCTGTCTTAGATGTCACATGCTATTGCAGCAAAGCTGGGTGTAAGCGCAGGACCAAAGCAACCAGCCATACCCCAAACTGCCTCCCTAAGCACAGGCAGGCACCTTCAGCTGTCCAGGGCAAAGTCAGTCACCTGTGGGACACCTGAGTTCCAGCTGATCTGAGGAGGTTTTACCTTGTCACCTCCTGCCCATCCCTCTTTATCTGAGACCTTTATCTGCCATGACCTTGCTCAGCAGAAAGCCTGTCTGGAGCTGGGCTTCACTGGACACATGTGGCTTTGGATCCAGAAAGTCAAATTGCCAACCAACACCATGGCAAACTTTTAACACAGGAGTGTGTGTATACATACATATACACACATATATACATATATATGAAATCACAACTTCAGGAATAAAAAAATTAATATAAATCTTTAAAATGTCTATCCTTACTCTGCTATGAATCCAATTTTGTTGATGTTGGGAAAGAAAAAGGAGATTTATTTAACTGTTATCCTAATACCCTGTTAAATAGTCCAAAGATCAGGGTGGAGAAGGCCATTACAGAGGTTACAGTTACACAGGTTACAGCCATTACAGTTCTGGTTTCTTCCCACTCTCGCAATGCCATTCGTTGACACAGAAGAAACGTTCTCTACAAATATCCAACTTACTGCATATTCTGTTGGCTATAATCACCCATATGGAGGGCATTATGATACCACCAGCACAAAAATAAAGAAAATGATTTAGAGGCAATGCTTAGCAGAACATACACTATCCCACCCTCCTGCTTCCTGACCATCTTGGTAAGAAAGTATTTGCTTGATTGCTTTAAGAAGTTCTTGGCTACACCTCATTTAACTTATTTTCCAGATCAATCAGGTCAGCCCCTGAAAAATCCCCTCAGGTTGCCTTTTTAAACGTTGACTTGTTGCCTTTTAAGCAAACAAAATAGAAGTTTCCTTTTCAGCTGGCATGAGCTGGAGTCCAGATGCAGGGCTCCAACCCAAAAACAGCATTCAGTAAAGGACCCACATACCAAGCAGGATGACTGATTTTTGCCTGCACTTCCCCTCCCCTTTTTTTCCTGCCTTGGGAAATATTTGGGATGCACAAGGAGACGGCCTTTTTTAGACATCGCCTGCTTCGAGGAAGAAAGGAGCGGGTGAATGGACACAATAGGCCCAGAAAGTAGAGCTGTCTAATCAAAAGCAGTCACGAACAAAAGAAAGCCAAGGAGCCCAGAAGGATAATTATATTTCACACATCAATTAACATTCTTTCGCTGCCACTTAAGAAATCCCATTTAATTGCCCTGCCCAAGTCCTGACTGTATAAGATGTCGTAGGGAAGGTGAATTGGCTCCAGTGGAGGGTGCCACGTTACAGACAGCACACAAAGCTGTATCAGTGCAAAGTCTGTCTTTCTGGCTTTGTTAAGCCTGCCTGTTCCCTCACATAGCACTAATGCATCCTTAGACTTACCAGGATCTCAGGCAGCGATCCAAACCCTCATCCCAGCCACCCACAGTACTTACAGCATGAGCTCTTTATATTCATATCACAATAGCAGCTCAAGGCTTCGACAGATCTGGATAAACGTAACAAGACACTTCCTCCAGGATAAAGGCAAGGAAAAAGCAGCATGCCTGCAGTGAAGGCAGCGAACTCAGCCTTGGACAGACAGCAATTTAATTAAGCAAAGTCACGAGAGAAGAGCTGGGAAGTGGCTTCAGATCTCTGAGTCTCAGTTTCTTAATATCAGGTATTTTTCTTTCACTGGGATTTCTAAATACTACAGTAACTGGAAAAAAAGTCATCATCATCATCGTTATTCTTAACTCCATTTTTCGTTTAAAGAAGAGGGAGTTTGGGAAAAGGTCAATGTGCCAGTGCTTTGCAAACATGAAATACATTTCTCCAATGTATAGAAATATTTTTAAAAAAAAAAGTTTGAAAGCTAAGCAAACCATTTCTACTGGAAAACCCACAAAAAAAGCAAGCCAAAATACTTCTATGGTTATTTATTGGAACACACTGAAGCACTACAGGGGCAGCAAGTCAACAAGCAGCCTCTGCCAGTCCTCTGGCTCCCACCACAGGCATCCTCAGCAGCCCAGCAGGGAAACTCTGCCCAAAGCTTCACTCCCATCTCACAGCATCACCTCCTTCTGGGGCAAGATTTTGGAGCCCTTTTTTGGTTTTTTTCACTATTAAGATACATTTTTCAGAGTCCATCCTGAAACCCTCATCCCCATAGGAGCACAGACCTGCTCACACCAGAGTTAAGCCAGGATGGTTCATATTTGCCATTTCTTCTCCCTTCCCCCAAATTCTGTTGAAAAGGACTTTGATCTGCAGGAGCACTCCTACTGCATAAGTGTTGATTTGACTTCCAACTCCTACTTCATCCATCTTCTTAACCAGTTATGCCCACAAAATTTTACATTTAGAATAAGCCTCAAATATAGACTGGATAATACATAACTAATAAATTCAAACCATGCTGACACCAGGATGTCTGCAGAAATACAGATTTTAATCCAGTCACCCAGAATAATAATTTTTAAAAGTCTTATAAGAAAAATAAATTAACTTCTCTCCATTTAGTAAGGATAATGAAAGCTGAATTCTTCAGTGTGTCTTTACTTGGTACTGTATATCTGATAGAGGAAAACCATATTAAAGATACAGCATGTTGCTATTTTTAAATCATGCAATTTTCTCTGTCACTAAGAAGTAACAGATTTTATTAAATAAAATAGTTTAAAATATATGGATTGTGACAACCACAAAGAAATGAATAAACAGGAAATCCTGAAGATTTTTTCCTGTTCTTTGAAGTGAAAACACGTTTTTCACCTAAAAAAATACTAAATTAATTTAGATTAACTGCAAACACTACTACTTTTTTGATTAATTGCATGATCCTTCCACAAAGTATTTGACTCCTTAGGCAGTCTCACCATATGGACTTAAAAGTCCCCATGGATGGACTGCAGCTCCACCATAGATCTGTTTCAAATCAGCTCTCTCTGCTGAGTGTCTACAGCAGGAGCTATTTATGAAACGGGACTTAGGAGCTTCTAATTTGAACACAATGATTTCTTTTAAAGTATTCAGCTGTCACTAAATTTTACTTGCTATTATCAAGTAAGAATTAATATTACAATTATTAATTTCTTATTAACATAATCCGTATAATTTTTTGTAACTAAGGGGTATGGGTTTTAGACCAAATTAGGGGGGAAAAAAAAAGTCTATTTTTGATTTATAAACCACATCTTATACAAAATTTAACTAGCTACAAACTTAAGCTAAAGAAAAAATACGTCTCCACTTTGTTCCCAAGGAGAGTGACACAGACTCTTTTATTCAAACCCCTCTGGTAAATTTTTTTTTTTGACAGGAGCAAGGTTGTAACTAAGGAGCTCATTGCTCCCCATCCAGCACTTACTCTGAATTCATGCTGGCCTCACAAACTTTATGAAGTTCCACTGTGCGGGGCAAGTTTGCTGATTATCGTCCTGGGCACTCACAGGCTAGAAACTGCCTTTACATTTCCATCCTACAACACTGTGTAGCCACAGCAGCGATGTCTGGATCTCCCACCTCTACACTGGAGTGCCCAGATCCCTTCTGAGTCTGACCTGTTTGCTGCTCTTAATGCCACCCTGCAGTCAGCAGGAACTGAGCCCCTGCTTAATGTTAAGCATGACCTGAAATGTTGTCTTTCAAGAAGGATCAGATCCTTCAGGGCTTTGGATCTGATTCACAGAACTACTGAGGTGCTGGCTGTGCTGTTTAATAAACCTGGACAAAGTCAGATACAAGGAACTCTTCCCTGTGAGGGTGGGTTGCCCAGAGCAGCTGTGGCTGCCCCATCCCTGGCAGGGCCCAAGGCCAGGTTGGACGGGGCTTGGAGCACCCTGGGACAGTGGGAGGTGTCCCTGCCCATGGCAGGGCTGTCGGGATGAAATGAGCTCTAAGGCTACTTCCAGCCCAAACTGTTCTGTGATCCACGAAAGAGAAAGAAACCTCAGGCATCACTTGAGGAAACTACAGCAAAAGATAAACTTTTATGAAGGGTTACTATGGGGTTCTTTTTTCACTGGACAAATGCACACAGCTTTAAGGTGATACACACCCACTACACCATTAAAGTTTATTTTCATATGTAGCCAACATTTTTGTGAATGCCATTTTACATCCGCAACTTCCTTACTGACACGTGCAAAGTCTTGTCTTGCCCTATATATACCCACCCCTCACAGTCACAAACCTCGTTCCTGTTATTTCTGAAAACAGACTGCAAAGGCAAAAAGGGAAGTACACTTTTTATGAGTGCAAAGCCATGTCCTGCAGAGCTCACGCAAAATTAGTACTGGCAAAGGACAAAAAAGGGAAAAAAAGAACATTTCTTTGAATCTCAAGTACCAGTGATTTGTTAAATCAGCATTGTAGTGCATTTGAAAGAAGAGTTTCTAAACCTGAGCTGCAACACTGACACTGGCAAGAACTTCACAGTAATAAAGTCACTTTCCTCAAATCCACAGCAGAATTTTACAGGGTCTCTCAGCAGTAGCACAGAGTATTGCCAGCACGTCAAACACATCCTCTGTATCTTCAGTGACTTTCAGTAGAAGATTTAATCAATCTATGTCTCTGTCCTCACTTAAAGGTGCTCAGTGCCTTTGAAAAATCTAAGTATTTGAAATGAAATCTGCAAAGGATAACAAATACCACCAGGAATTAAGGACCACCACAATCCTTACTGCCTTCAGTACTACTTCAGCACCTTTCCACCTTCCTGCTCAAATATAAGCAGTGACACCAACATTTAAAATCAAGAAAATAAACAGAAAGCCTCCAGAGAGGCTTCTAAACAGTAGAGAATGCAGGCAGATACAGGCCCTTCCAATATAAGGATAAAACTAATAAACCCATGACATATTAGTCATATCTCTCCAGGCACTATAGGAAGACACTTGGAACTATACTAATGAGGGATAGAATGAATGGGACAGGAAAGAAGGATGGTTTAGAAGCTGAAGGACTTTACTGGGAATCACAGCATTTGTTTTCTATTTTCAGTTTGCCACAGACCTCCTGGATGATACCTTTCCCTCACTCTTGCCTGTGTAGAGCAACAGCCAGGGCTGTAGTCAGCTCAAGACCAGCGAAGGCTGGCATTGCATGCCAGGAGTCTGGACCAAAGCCCAGTCATGTCTGAGCTATTAGAGATCTAAGAATGTAAAAGGAGACAGAAGCAAATGAAAAGAAAAATAAATAAATAAAAGAAAGTGTTTAGAGGAGGGCTGGGAAAAGAAAAAAATATGGGCCCTACTGGAGATTAAAACTTTGTTCAGTGTCCAAAGCTGGAAAGCAGCTCTTCTGAGGGTTGGCTCCAGCTCCTCTACAGACAAGTTGGCCCTGCTTCTAACCTGTATTAATTTATACAGCCACCAGCAGTGCCAGAACCCATCCCAATCCCTGCCCTGCTGTTTGCCCAGATCATTGGGAGCCAGTCGCTGGTCAGTCCCTGTCAATGAACTCCTTTCACCTCTCCACCTCCTCCTGCCCGTCCTCCTGCCCAAAGCAGTGCCACCCTCCTGCCTGGGACAGCCCTGGCTGAGGAGCCCCCGAGACTGCCGGGCTCACCACGGACTGTCCCTGACGTGCAGAGGGAGCTCGGGCTCATGGCCAGACCCTCCACATGTCCTGGAGCAGCAGTGACACACAGGGGGGAGAAAGGTGCGCAGGGAAACAGGATGGGATCACTCTGCTCCCACACAACAGACACTCTTCACTTGTAAACCAGTTAAAAGCCATTTTCAAACACCCATCCTCACTCAGAATAAACAGTGTCATTCTAATTAGCCCCCAACACTGTTTATTCACTGTGGTAGAAAAAGATAACCTTTATCACATGGCGCACTGAGGTCACCGCTGTTTGGATTACAGGGCCATGTGAGCTGACTGCCTGATGGATTCATGTCAGGGACTGATCTCCGCTGCTGAGAGCTTTCTCTCTCTCAGCTGGAAGCAAAGGAATTTACAGTTTTAGCAGGGAACTGTAAGCAAATTTATAGAGCACTCATTTAGTGTGGGCACGTGCAACTTGAGAGTTACAAGAGTATAATGTAGGTGTAACATTACAAGACTTATTACCCAGAGGTTGAAAGCCATCACGTTCTTCCCACTTTATGCAAAGACATAAGAAGATCGAGCCACTTGCTTTAAAGTTACCAAACAGGTGACCAGCCTCTTCCACTCCCACTCTGCTCATAGAGGTTAGAACATCACGCCCACCGATGCCTTTGAGGACACATTTTATAAAGCACCTCTCCCTTTGAGATCAGAGTCTGCTTTCTCTTTATCCCTGCCAGCGTTCTGCATTTCCGTTCCTGGCACACCTGACCAGGGCTGCAGTTGAATTTATACAACCAGACAGTGTATTAGCAGTTCTGCTATGCCCTAAGTTCCACAGAACAATTAGCAGGAAGAGAGGGCGGGAAAGGAGAGTCACCACACTGTTCTCTAGACTGATGTGCACCCCTTGGAGCCAAGAGGGTATTTAGCACGAGAAATCCCTGGGCACACGCTCCACGTGTGCTTGTCTGCGGCACTACTCCCAAACCGCCCTTCTGACACAGCTCACAGTGTCCCAGGGATTCCCAGAGCTCCAGCAGGGATCAGAGCTAACACCAGGCATTTTCAGTCTACTCTTCACACACTTTATGTCTGTCTTATTTTTATTTGGTAACCATGTTTCTAAAACATCACTCACAAACTTAACCCCTTTGCCAGAGCAAGTACTTATGGCTGTCACAGGGTACCCCATGCCTGAGTACTCAAATTTTGTGACAGGTCATCTAAGTTGGACCTACATCAGTGTGAAGTTCATGAAACTCTATAGCAGCAATTCAGGGTTTGGGCATTTGCACTTAGAAAATACAGTTTATTCCTATTTGTAACCAGCAGTTTCTTCAGAATTTACACCACTAAATAACTTCTAACGTTTGCTGAGACCTTATGGAGCAGAAGTAGCTCTGGAAAATTTCTGCACTTACTTTAACAGCCTTTACACAGTTGCAGGCCATAAAATTCACACTTTGCTGATGCTGTTGTGACCTTGGAGACAGCATCCTGCAAAACTGGATTGACAGTGCAAAACCATATCTGCTTCTATTATATATATACACCTATCTTCACAAAAGAAACACTTTTTCCCTTTCAAAAGTAAAGCCTCATAATTAGAATATAAAGCAAAGTGTAGTAAAGTTAACACAGGAAATGCAGGCCTGTGATTAGCAGCTCCTTTTAATATCTTCCAGCAGGAACTTGGAAGAAGTAATCCCCTAAGGAGCACAAACTGCACAAAGATACATCATTAAGAGCATAAATGGGGCATAACTTCAACACAGATCCCGTCCCAAGTACCATCAACATATTCATTTCTTAAAAGAAATTAGAAAAAAGCAGCCTTTTTTTCAGATGTAAAAGTTGCAGTGCTCAATGAGAACTTGAATTGTGCAGAGTTTCAAAGGTTTAAAATACTTCGTAATTGCTAGAAATATTTACTGTGCGACTTGGAAAGCATTGGATTGTGTATGTATTTTCATTCTACAACGTGGCTTTTCAGAGGTTTTTTACTCTCACATAATGCAAGAGAAATTGCTGGATCGGCTTTGCTCAACATTTCGGAGAGACCATAATTTTTGACAGTCACCAAGAAACAAAAATTCCAGCCCAATAGGTAATTTTTTCCAAAGGCCCTAAAGCACTGAAAACAGGGTCATAATGGAAGATGTTTTGCAACCTTAACTGCAGAGTGGTTGTTGCTCCTGGCGCCTGCACTCTTACATGGACCTTCAGAGATACACAGCAAGAGGCACTGGAGATTGCAGTTGATCTTTTTTCTTCTCTTTTCAATGAAAATTATATGCTACAGTCCATCAGATGACTTCCCTGGCTAGGGCTGCATCTGAAGGAAACTTTGTCCTCATATTGCAAAAGGAAACCAAAAATAGAGGCCTTGGCAGTCTGGGGCTTTCGTAGCAGCCCACTCGTAATGAATGCAGGAAAGGACAGGGTGGCCTACTTTTCAAAGGTTATTTCTGCCAAGGCACAAAATAATAAGAGAAAGAATTTATGGCATAACAAAAAAAAAAAAGAAAAACCTTTAGGTTGTGGAAATTATGACTGATGACATCTCTTGCCCCTGTCGCCTGTGATCTATCTAAACATATACAAGGTCTTAATTACAGCCTTGCAGTAAATGATCAGGCTTAAAGCATGCTCTCAGCCCAAATGGAGGAGCAATCCAGGCATAGGAGCAGTGCTGGATTAAGCAGAAGTGTCAAGGTACTGGAGGAGATGCCAAACCTGGGAAAGGGAGAGACTAAAAGGCAACAACACTTGCCCTGTTGCCTTTTACAGGAGGCAACGTGTTCCCACATGCCAGGTGTTTATTAATTCATCCTCCTTGGCAGCTAAAAAATGACCCTTCCCTGATCATACACTTGAAAAGCTGAAAGTGACGTAAAAGAAAACAGCAAAAAAGATCAAGTTCCTCCATATAAATATGAAATACTGAAGCCAGCAAAATTATTCCACATGCATTCCCCTTCCCAAGCAAAAAAAATCCTCTATCTCCCTCACAAAGTAAAACATTACAGAGACATGTCACTGTCAAATAAATGGGGCTCTCTTTTCCAAAATTAAGCCATTTGGGAAGCCTGACTCGGAACACCTTGAAGGAACATGTCTCAAAAATCACATGCTCCTTCTCTCTAGAAATCAGATCCCTTTAAAGCATTACTTTGAGAAACCAAAGATCAAGGTGCTTGAGCATGTAACTTCTCTAAAAGTACCAGAGCTCATCTCACAAATGGCCAGTAAATATGAAAATGAACACACAGCTGATGATGTATAAAAAAAAATTTTTTTTTTTGGTGCATCTTCAAGGACCAAGAAACCCATTTTCAAAAAATATTATCTTTGCAAAGAGAGAACGCTATTTTGAAGCAAACATACACTTTTCCTCAGACTAAATGTGATTATAATTGTTGTTCTAAGGAGTGGAGATGCAATAAATGTTGGCTACCACTTCCCAGGTGAGAAAACTTCCTTCTTCCTTATAAATGTGTGACTCACTGAAAAAAAAAATTGCTCATCTTTCAGGCTGGGTTTCACTGCACTAAGTCTTATGTCTTGTATTTCTAGAGAAAAATGAGTGGCTTGCTGTAAGATCATCTCACAAAATCAAAGACTTGCAGAAACAGATTTCTCAAAACTGACTCAGTTGTGATACAATAGCATCTGCCAGCAATAGCATTCCAGAAAGTTTTACTTGGCACAATTACTTATTAACATTATTTTACCTTAAAAGGGGTGTAAGAGACAAAACTAAACTCTATTCTTACCCAAACAACAAAATGGGGAGGAGGGAATCTTCAACAAGAAGATGACAAAGACCATCTTCAGATCTTTCACAAGAGTGAAAGAACACTTTCTAAGAAATCTAGAAAGCAAACAGTATAATCCTACATTACATATGAGTGTCTCATGTTCCTGACCCACTCTTTGAAAGGACCAAATAAGACCCCTGTGGTATGGCAGGGTCAAAGGAAAGGCAAGTTGGGGTGGAAAGTGTCTCTGTCCAAGGCAAGCCAATTGGAAGCAGATAATCTTTTAAGGTCCCTTCCAACTCAAGCCTTTCTCTGATGATTCCATGGAGTGAAGCATTTTTCCACCTGCTCCAGACCAAAAAGGGCCACATCCCAAACTGTCCGTATCACAAACAACAGGCCCAAGGCCCATTTAACCAGAGGTCACCAAGTTCAGGCTCACAGATGGAGGTACACCAATGTCACCAGGCTGAAGTATTTTTACCATAACCACGAACCCCAGAATTGCCTTTAGATCCCAGAATTTCCTAGGGAATCTCAAACATCTCTAAGATGGTCCCTCAACATCACTTCAATGGTACCAAATAGATTTTAACAGATATTGAGTTTTGCAGCCCAATAAGAAAGGTCAGAAGTAGCACTGGATTTTTTCAATATCTTAAATTTGACAGAAAACATCTAATTCTGCGTTTACTTCAACTGAGACACAGAAGATTGAGCAGAATATTGACCGAAGCTTATAAAATGGTGTCAGAAATGTCACACAACAGCCCAGACCAAAAGGTCACAGTGAGGAAACACAAGGAAAAACTGTCTTCACACCACGTGTAGCCAAGTTCTTACATTCATGGCTATGCAAATTTAGAGTTAAATATTGTACCTGGACTGCCAGAGCTAATTCTGTGACCAGTAATAAGATGTGTGTCGGTAGAAGCTAAGCTGGCTGGATTTCACCATGCACCAAACAATTACTGGAGGAACCCTCTCATCCCACATTTATTGATACAGGTAACTACCCCAACGTTAGGTTAGACAGAATGCTTCCACTGTCCTCTGAAATATCAAGTTTTGGTCAGTTTAGACATCAGCATGCAAAACTGGAGTGGCAGGTTCAAAGGCAAAACATATTGGTGCCCAGCATAGAATATTCTTTCTTTTTTTCTCTCATTTTGCTACCAAAGCAAGCTCTTTAAAATTGGAGTGGGGGGAAAATAAGTTGTAAGACCAAAAGTGCACAATGAATATTCTAGTGCTACCAGATACACAAAATAGAATCCCACCTCCGGTGGGGAAGATTGTGCCTCCCTTCCACGTAAGTAAATATGATTTTGGGCAGTATCTTGAGGCTGAACTACAGGTTTTTTTCTAAAAAAATCTCAAGTTAGAATCCAAGTGATGATGGATTTATCACTTCCCTTGGTAAACTGCTCCTATAGTTAATTATCCTTACTATTTAAGTCACATCTCATTTCCAGCGTAAAAAAAGTTGCTGAAGGCCTCATAACATTTTTTCTACAGTGTGTGTATGCATGTGTTTTGTCTGTGCACACCCACATACATACCTGTTTAAAATAATGCCACTTTAATTCCTAAAGAAGGGTTCTTTTTCTACATGCAGTGTTGTACCATCACCAGATCTGAGAACTGGGATTTTATTTCAGAGCTGCTGCTGGACTGATATCTAGTCCCATGGCAATATATTCCAGTCTCCTACCCAAAGCCAGGCTTCCTAAGGCAAAGAGAGCCAGCACTTGGATTTCCCTTAGGAAAATAGGAGTTGCACGAGTTATATATTTTCTCCAACGCTTTCAGGCATAGAACTGAGTGCATGTTTCATCAGTTACTGCTGCACATTTTACATGGTAACTATTAAAAGGCTGGCCACTGCCTGTGATATCAGATATATCCTTACAAGTGTACTGGGAGCTACGAGACATCTTGAGAAGAGACTCTCGAGGCAACTTACGGTCAACATGGATTTTTCTTGTTTTTCTAGAGGTCCCAGAATTTTTACAGTTTTCTTTTGTGACCCCATCAAGCCACTATTATTAATTTTCTGACGACTTTTGGAAAGGCTGGAAGATAGGAAGCGGTATCAAGGAAACTGCAGGGAAAGAGAGCTTGCTTTGTCTCTCTCCCTGCAAAGTTTCTGCTGTCCAGCTGCAGGCTCTCTCACAGACAATGAATCATATGCCTAGAAAGAAACTACATATCTGAGTAAACCACATTCAGTTGCTGTCTCTGTTTGGTTATATATTAGGTAAACCCAACCAATCAAAGCTCATCAGCTGACACAGAAGCCAGTGGAATTAAAACACAGACATACAAAAATTCTTGTAAATTATTAGTAGGGTCATATGAGGCCTTAAATATTGAGCAAAGCAAAACAATCTATTAATAACTGAAACACTGATAAAGTTTCTGCACAGTCTATAAAAGAAGAGACAACCAAGAGGTACCATTTCCAAGTTTCTGCGGTCGGTGAATTTTTAATCTGATATGAAAGTGCTTGCGTGCCTCCATGTCCCAGGACAACCAGGATCTGGGGTCTGAGAGACAGTTCAGCTGGGGATAAATGTATTAAAGGGTTATGGACAAGGGGGAGAAATAAAGGTAAGCAAAACACTGTAAATTATTCTAATCACATCGAAGAGAGACGTGTTTATGCAACAGCACAAGCAGTTGAGTTGGCAAGTGTTAGGCTGTGACCTGACTGGTCCAGTCTCTGTCACTCCTACATGCCCTGCTGTTTGCATCACATCTCTGGGATTTTTGTTAGGAAGAGACCAGGAACACACTGTCTGGAGATAGGAAGTTACTGGGAAGGTTATCCTGAAAGAACCAGCAAAAGGCACGTCCTGCAAAGCCTCCAGCAGCAGGATGAATGTCAAACTCAGTGATTCAGAGATTCCCTGTGCTGCTGCACTGCCGGGAGCCTGGCACAACGCATCCTGCAGGATTCCAGTCTCCCAGAGCCCACAGCAAGCCTGACTAAATGGCCCTAGCCTGCTGGAAGCATCTTCAGGAAAACTATGGCATTACGTGCAGCACTGCAACCTGATCCACTCACAGCTTGTGTCATCTCAGGTCAGAAATTATAGAGAAAGAAGAAACTGCGGGGTTTGTTTGTTTATTTGGTTTAAATATGTGGCCAGTGCAAAGATCTCTTGTCAAATGGAAAACATCAGTTGAGAAGTACTGAAGAAAGAAAACAGTCCCAAGAGAAGACTCCTCTGAGCCACAGTGCAGAATCCACAGGTCCCCAATTCCCTTTAAGGCTCTTTCTGAGCAGGATTCCCCACAGATCCCAGAAAAACTGCTTTCTATTGTATCCAGATCCCAGCATTAGGCTGTAGGGCTGCAAGGCAGGAGCCGGTTTGTAATGAAAAGAAAGAAGTCTCCCTGAACACCAAGTTATCTGATAACTGTCCTTTCCAAGAATATATAAACTTCCTGCTGAAGTAGCATCTGGTTCTGGCCACTGGCTGGAATGAGACACTGGGTTACATGAACCAAGTGGCCTGAGCTGGTGACAGTAATCCTGATGGCTCTGTGAGTGCCCAGTAGAGACGCTGCTGGGAGCAAGGCATTTCCCCAGTCAAATGCAAGCCATATGTCGGGAATGAAAAATCAACTTCAAAAAACCCCGCGGCATCCACTGTGTGTTTAGAATAACAGCCTGGCCATCAAGCACAGGCAGCAATGGCTATCAGTCCTGCTTCTTTTTCCCATCCCGAATCACATCCAATAACTATCTGAGAGACATCAAAGCCCTACCCACAGCTCATAAAATACTTCAGCATCTTTCGGAACAAGGTTTTCTTGATAGTGGATGGGTCAACACTGTTGTGTCCGACCTGCCTCAGGTCCAGCTCCAAATCCAGTTCACTGCCCAGCTACACACTGACTCAGTAGATCATCCTGTGTGCCAGCTCTGGGAAAACCTGCACAGCTCTTTCAATAGCCCAAATCTGCATTGCCTCGAGCACACTCAAATGCACATGATCCCTCTTCTCAGGGACCACTGTGGATTTATGTTCCTGGTCCAAAGGTATTTCTCTCTTATCAGTCTTTGAGCTGTTGCTACAAGAGCAGCACTGGGTGGATAATGTGGTCAGGAATTTTCACAGGACAGCACTGGCACTAAATGTGATTTAAAGACTATGACTCTCTAGAAAGAAAATGAGAATGCAACATATAGGACTTTTGGAGTGCACTGAAGTTCTAACCAGCTCTTGAGATCACCCAGTACAACCAAGTGCAGCCACTGATCCTCAGTCTCTGCAGTGATAATCCATCTCTCCACCATTGCAATGGGAACTTGCAAACAAGCCTTAAAGTGAAGTGCTGAATGCCTCTCACATGAAAATCTCAGCCTCATTACAGCTGTCAGCCTGGAACACCAAAGTATCATATCACTGGGGTGGGAAGCAACATCAAACAACTTAACAGGGATTAGAAGGTAACAACAAGAGTGTTCTTCCTTCTGTGAAAGATCTGGCCAAGTGAGATAATTTAAATATGAGACTTTTGCCAAGAACAAAAAGCAGTGAGTGTTGCAGAGCGGTGCTGGCCTGCCTGCCCAGCCAAGGAGCCACAGGAACGTGGAATCAATGCCTTGCATGGCTGGTGTGTCTAAATATACATTGAAAAGCAATGATAGCACTTAATTACAGCAGCTGAATCCACACTGCTGGGCCTGATGCAGTTTCCATCACCCCCTATGCAAAATGCAATGCAATTCATGGCAGCTTTAAATGTAGTGAAGGTAGAGGAGATGTCAAAATGCAAACTCTCTTTCCCTGCATTTGGAAACACAATGTGAGAGGAAAGGTTGCTCAGTTACTCTGAAAATTCGCCCTCCAGTTTGAATTCAATTACCTTTTCCAGTTACTGAATCAAAGATGCAGCTTCCTGTTTCCCAAATGCAAGGTAAGCCTGCCAATCAAATAAATTATTTTTATTTTTAAATCAAATGTCATTGAAAAATACCCCATTTTTCAAGCTCCTCTGATTAAGCATATAAAGCACCCATAACTCACACCTTTTCCCCATGACATGTACAAGGAACACAGAGAATCACCCACCATGGCTGGCTTGTCCCCTTCCTTGGTTCTATATGAAACAGAAACAGTTTCAGTTCACTCTCATTAACATTTCAGCCCACCCAGTCATCGGTGTTTCATTGTTTTCATGGGATTTGGACTGGGAGCGAGGTGAGGGAAGGAATTGAAATAATACAAACAAATCTGTTGACATGTTAGAATGGGATACCACCCCAAACGAAAATAATTACATGTCAGTGATGGACTGCCCTTACTTTCTTGGGGTACAAATTACAGGCAGGATTTTAGTTCTTAGCCCCAAATTTCACGTGCTGTAAGCTCTCATAGATCCACACTGACTTACACTGCCAGAGTGTCCATTATACATACACCTACGACTAATACATTCAAATGGAACTTTGAAGTCCAAGAAAGTTGAGGGAAAAACACATTATTACAGTGAAAGCACCCAGTCCACAGGCCAGACGAACAATCCTTGAATGAAATCCAGAAGAAAAAAACCTTGGACTTAGTCCATTCACAACTCCCATGGGACAGGAGAACAAGTCACAAATGCCAGATTGAAGCTCAACTTTGCTTTTATCTCTCCTACCTTGTTCCTTTTCTCAAAACGGCACCAACAAGATCATGAATGTTATTCTGCAGTGACCCCTGCTCCGTAGAAACAGCATGGCAATCCCTCCCACTCCTTTCATTCCCAACCCCTTTTCTTCTCAAGGATCACTTTGAAGGTTCATAACATTCAGCCCCGAAGGCAAGAGGGTTTTTCCAATGTAAATTTCTTTTGGTCACTGCAATATGAACAGAAATCTTGGGCAGTTCTGTTCCACAACAGGGTTTTCATATTCCCTTTGCCTGCCCAGCTATTTATCATTTTCCAATAATCCTATGCCCCGGAGACAATAACACTGAGCAATTGGCCTCATCTCCCCTCCCCCTTTCCCACACACACAATAAAGTTTCCACGCCTGAAAGTCTGTCCGTCAACGCTGATCGGAAAGAAAGATGTTTATCTCTACATATGGCAAGCCACAAAAGTTAGAGATGGAAAAAGATCTATTAGATCATTGAGTCCAAAACTCTGCTAGTGCAGGACACAGCCCCCAGAGAATACAGAATTGTTTTTAAACAGATGCAATAAATCGTCCTTCATGATGTGGTGGCCAACTGAGATATTTCACATCCTTGACTTTGAGGTAAGAGATGCTGCAACGTGGAAGTTTTTCTCCTTTCCCAATAGATTCATGACACAAAATTTGCTGTTGGTTTTTGCTAATATGCTCTAGTTTCCGAAAGACAGACCAACCACAACCAGAATTCTTCCGTCACTGCTGATCCTAATTTATTTAAGATACTTGCTGAAGTCATCACTTGGACTGTTCTCAAATGACCCCAAGCTAGGATCACATATGGAAATATGGAAAAGCAATATGTTGCAACAATCCAACAATACCCTTCCAATTAAATCTTAAACTTTGGGGGGTTCAGTCAAACAACACCTCTTTGCACTCATAAGAGTCTCTTGTTTGGTTAAGAGTTCACACTCAAATTCAGCGCTCTGAAAATGCCCTGGATGCACCAGAACCAAACCAAAAATGAGGCTCCACCACTAGCTGGTCTTAACATGCCAGGGATAGGGAGGACACAGACAGAACTTTGCCCACGAAAAATACAGAAGGACAAACATCTCTTAGAGTAACTCAGGTGTCTAAGAAAGCCCCTGAAACACAGTGAGTCACTCAGCCTGAGAGCATTCATGTCCAGGCTGGTTGGATCTAAATGATCACAGCTGACAAGGACTTTTGGGAAAAAAATAACCCCAGCAAAAAAAGTAGTGCCAAGGTCAGAATGTGGTTCTGTGTTTGGGTACAGTTCCAAACAGGTATTAAATTACAGAGCACATAGACTAGACATTCATTATTATCAGATTCATTAACATATTTTAGAAATTAGAAAGTTCAGTTCAATGTTAAATCTAGAGCTATAAACAGTTTTATAAAAGTGAGACACCTCATGGAAATGAATTCCACATTCCAGGCTTATCTGAGACTGCGTATCATTTTATCCCAAAGGAAGACACAAGCAGGGACAAGACATGCACATGCACCTACTGACAGTGCAAATCCTAAATCCATGATATTTCAGTAGCCCACTGGGTTTAGCTGCAGTGGAACAAGTTGGCACATTTTGGAAACACTTTAACTGTTTTAATCAACACATTTTTACAGCAATAATTAAAAGACAGGTAGGAATGGTCAGAATAACCTAAGGCAGTTCCACCTCACTGTATGCCCATGTAACATTGAAACTGGGCATGCAACTCCTTTCACTCCATATGAAAATCCAAGCTTTAACAAAGAAAAAAGCCGTAGTTAAAAGTGGATTCTGAAAACATTTAAAAATATTCCTCCTTTAAACACAACCATCTGAATCCAGAAAATCAGGATAGTTGCTGGTCCTCTGTCAACAGAGAGGACACATCTTGTTTTGTGCTGAACTCAGCTTTTCTAGCATCCTGTGAATAAATGCAACACTGGACCATCACATCCTTGCTGCCTTCCACACCAAGAGCAGACTTATGCAACCTAATTTTTTTTATAATACAGGCAACAGCAGTGCATAAATTTAAAAATAAATAAAACATATTGCTTTACTGGGGAAATAGAAAATAAAATGTGTGTGACAGATGCAAGTCACATCAGCTACCAGACAGTGCTCAGATTTGACAGCAGTGAGAGCAACTAAAAACTAGGTGGGTAGTTTGTCTGAGCTAGGTAATGTTTCACAAAAACTTCTTCAGACCATTCAGTTTTCATTTTTTATATAAACCTTGATATAAAATTTGACTTTATATATTGACATGCTGGATCCCAAGAATCTGGTCAAAAATGGCTCTCCCATCTCCCCCCCCCCGCCTCCACCCAAACACTTTTAAAAGTAATATTGACACAACTGCAAGTAGTAGCCTTTCTAAATTATTAAAACTGCTGTTCACAGCCTGGGCATACAGTGCAGAGCTTACATGGCTCTGTCAGGGACATCAAATACATCTTGAAAGACTGTGGTTATCCTGTCTGTGGTGTTAGTCAAGTAACACACTGCCTGTCTGGAACTTGTGTAACAAGCACTAGCAAATAAAGTGCTCCAGCTTATCCCATCTTGCAGTCAAGTCTTGCTGGGTTAGATTGGCAAACAGAGGAAATCCCTCAGACTGTGCCCCAACTTATGTCTCGAGGGCAGTGCTTGGTCAAATCACATGATTTGTTGTTTATCACAAAGAGAACATCAAATACTGGCTTTGCAGTTTGCTCTTGAAAGCCCAGAACAACGTCCAGTTGGGCCATCTGTGCCCCCATTAAAAATCTCTTGGGATTTGCACATTAGGAACTGGTTTTTTGCAAAGCCAGAGGACTAAGAAGACATTAAATACTCAAAATTGAGATTTAAATGTTCAGTACCAGATCCACTCATCCCTCTAAAGATTATTTAAGGCTTTTCAGGCTTGAAAGAGAGCAATGAAATCTCCATGCCTCAGTCACATTTGGCACTGCCTGATTCCAGCCAGGAGCAGAGCTGCAAATAACTTCTTGCACTTATAACTGGCCTATGGAAATTCTCATTAACCTTCCCTAAAAAATGCAGAAGGTGACATTTCCCAGACACAAAGAGCTGGTAGGGGGAAAGGGAAAGAACACATTCACTGGGAACATCACAGATGATGAAATTTTCCCCTGAATTCACACATTTTCTTTACATTTCATTTTTGCTACACGACCATTCCTAAAGATCTTCATTCTCAAAATAGATAAAATTAAGTCAAAAAAGACAGCAACAAAAACCTGTCAAGAATAAAAATCAGCAGCAAGACATGATTCCTTTGTACTGAAAAACAAAAAGAGAAAAGAAAAGCCCTAAAAGACTGAAAAGTTTCAAACTTTAAAGAAAAGAAAAAACTATCAAAATTTTTAAAAAGTAACAACTCAAAAGCAGGTTATCTTCTGTTATAAGAAGTGCAAAAGTATCTTGAAGTCATAGGATGCTAAAAAACAAATAAAATAGCAACCAGAAACACTGAACCAGATCTATTTCTTGTCTCTCTGCCTGACCCAAAAAGCATAAATACCTTCTGAGATTTTCAATCTCGTTTTACAGTCCCAAAAGACTTGAACCATTAAAATATTATGTAAGCTTTTATTCAGACCAACTACTTTGAAGTCCATCTGTTTATATCAGAGTTGGCCTCAGCTAAAATCTGAGAACAAAACACACACACTGTGTGATACTGAAACCAGATCCAAGTTTTCTTGGTTGACCCCTTTTCTACCATTTGCTTCAAGTCCATTATACAAAGCAACTCTCTCCAAATGATGTGGGAGAGTACCCCTTTCATGGTACCCCCTTCAGACCTCCAGTACAGAAACAGGCTTGAGAAATTAATCTCATCTTGATATCAGTGAAGAACAGCAAGAAGTGTCCGATCCTGTGTTTCCCCTCCATTCCTGTTTCACCCTGGTACATTTAGCTGCTTTTCCAGCAAACATCCCACCAACAGCCAAACACATATATCTAGGAGAGCTGATTGTTTTGTGAAGCACTGCCTGTCCTCTGTTCCCTTTTGTATCCAATGCAATCAGCGGGGGGAGGGCGCACTTACCCATCCCACACTACAGGCAGGCATCAGTCCACTTGCAACTCCTTCGTGTAGACTTTTGGGTTTATTTCTCTGGTCATCTTAACTGTTCCACAATAAAAAGGCTCACAGCCTCCTCTTTCTCTAATTGCATTGGGTGTGAACTGCAAATGCTGCTTTTTCCAGCAGCTTTTCCCTTCTCCCCAGTACAACTCTCCATGTGAAATGCATGCACATTTCCAGTCACACACACACACACGTTTGCCTTTGGAGGATATTTCAAACCTACTCAACCTAAATAAGGAGAACTTTTAAATGTATTTGCTTTCCCCCTTGATGTGGTGAGATTCACAGGCTGTGGAAAAAGAGGCTGGGACAAGACACGGTTGCATCTGGAGCGGGGGAGGCATTCTTTTTTGTGGTCGTCTGATGAATTATCAAAGCCGACTTGTAAGGAGTTTGGGGCCCAGAACTTTAAACAGATAGAGATTTTCCTCTCTCCTTCCCTTTCTGTCTCCAACTGTCCTGGGGATTTGACTGAGTCATGTTACACTCGCTGTGACTTCAGATCAGTGATATCTGGCTTTAATAAGGTCTTTATTTTTATTGCTGTTATTTTTGGCTGCCCGGGTATTCTTCAGAGCTTTGTTGTTGCACTCCCAGCAGAGCAGCAGCAGGCACCCGGCGATGGGAGTGAGGAGATGGGAGCGATGCGAGGACAAGACGGAACTGGAGACGTCTGTGTGGAGTCTCTGAGCCTCACTCAGGGCCAGCTTGGAGCTCCCATGGAAGTCCAGTTAGGAATGCCTGGCATTCCCATCCCTTCCTGCAAGATGGCTTACGGCTCCCCACCTCAAACATATCCACAGCCATGCACAGAAATTTAATAGGCATCAAGACACTGGGGAGAGGGAAGGGTGGAGGTAAAGAGCTCCTGGGACATGTGAACTCCATGTCCAAATGGTGCAGCTCTGATTCAAAGCAAAACAAAACCAACTAGCAAAGGTCAACCTCAAAGGCTGCAGCTGACGGGAAATCCCTCTAGGGAGGTCCAGGTGTAAGGCAAGAAAAAAAAAACCCAAACCTCCCCCATCTTTTTTTCACCCTTTTTTGTACCCATTTTTAGAGCCTGCAGTTACATGAGCATGCCTCAATAGAGACAGGGGAAAAGGAAGGAAGGATTTTCACAGGTCAAGTCTCTTCCATTACATATTTTATATTTATTAATTTAGTTCTAATAAAAGAGACAGTACATCTCCAACTTTTACAGGAGTGCAAATATGAAGCCAAAGAACTTCCTGCCCAAGGCAGGAGCCAGAGAGGGGGGAGAAAGAAATGGAATGGCTTATTAGTGGCTACATTTCATCTTTCAAAGGAACATCTTGGAGGCCATCCCAGAAGAATCCTGCTGTGATTCAATAAAGTGACTACGGTGATCGAAAGCCCAGTCAAAGCACCTAAAGAACTGAGCCAAGAAGGCAACCTAAACCATTAGGGATTTATTTTATTCATGCACAGAAGATGCAGAAGGCCAGGGGAAGATTTCAGGAACATATCTTGAAGGCACAATATGATGGAATACCATGGAGACCTTTAGGGACTGAGGCTCTATGCCCATTTCATTGGTAGAATATTTAAAATATATAAATGAGTTCTAAACTTCCTTGTACAAATCAGTTCCACTACTAAAACCTTAGATCTTAGTTTTAAGGATCTCTGAGAACAGGCCTTGGAAGAAACAAAAGTGTCTTTTATCTACAGACATAACTTCATTTCAGTTACTTACCAAAATATTCCACTAGCATTCATACTACTTTTTCTTCTTCGTGTCAGCCATGCAAAGCAGAAAGGCTACAACACCTGCAGAATGTCCCCAGAAGCCAGACTAACACATATTTATAAAAGAGAGAAGGGGAAGTTCAAGACAGGAAGGAAAACATAAATTTCAAATATCTTCTTGCAGAGCAGAAACAATAATGTGCAAGTTATGCAGCCATTGCTATACCACATATAATGAAAAGTCATAGAGAGGAACAAAATATTGGGGGGAAGAAAAGAAGACACTAGAAAAGCAGAAAGCTTAGAAAATCTGGACAAGGAATTTTCATTAAAATCAGCAGTGGCTTATAAACACGAAAAGCAACACGAGTGGCCTCAGGTCAGTCACTCAGAGACAGCTGCTCATCCCATCTTTGGTTGGACACAGACATTACTCGAAGCAGCTGAAAAGAACATCATCCACTCACTCATCTCCCATCAAGAAATTAATGAAGACATTCAGTCCCACTGAATCAGACTCCCAAAAACCCTTCAACACTGGTAGTCCTGCCTTTGCTCTTGGAGCCTCATCTTCTTTCCTCACTTTACTCCCACCCAACTCCCTCTGTCAATCTTCCTCAAATAGGTACTTGCACAAAGGTAGGGGATGGAGACTCTGCCTAAATGGGGAGACAATTAGCAGAGATTTTTCTGTGGCTCACTCCCCAAACTGATCTGAAAGAGCAGTGCTGGGTTGCAAAGGGAACATGGATCGAGCTCTTCCTCACTCTTTCACATACTCTGGACAGAAAATGCTGTTGCAACCAGAGTCCAGCAGCTCAGCCTAGAATGTTTCTTCCCAGATGCTCAAGCCTCTTTCCATTTTCTATTTATATGTTTGTATCCAATGAAAGCTCTTTAGAAAGGCCCATTTCAGAAATCAGACACAGAATTTTGCTTTTCTCTGAAGGCATGTGAGAAGTTTTGCAGAGGGAACTCTGAATTCATAAATAGCATCACTTTTCCTATTTATTTTCTGCTTTAAGAGCTAGAAGTAAGAATATATGTGCAAAAGAGCAAGACACCAGAGAATAAGCACCACAATATAAATCTCAAAACCAGTGTAAAGCCTGTACAGGTGTGTGTGCAGCTTTCTTACTCCAGCAGAGAGGCAAGAAAAGCAGAAGTCAAGAAGTCAAAGAATTCAAAAATTATGTTAACTCCAGAAGACAACAACACTGAAGAAACACCACGGTTTAAGAGTTTATAGATAGTGTCTATAGTGTTTCATTCAGATGCAGCTATGACAGGCAATTACCAGTGCAGAAAAAAACAAGAATCTACTGAAGACCACCTTGTACAGCAGAAACCCAGACGCTCTCTCAGCCTACTTGGCAAGAAATACATTTCAGCAAGGAAGAGGTTGCTTTTCTTTATTCTGAATATGAACTTTTGTACCCACAGAAAGTGTATTCTTGACACAATTTTAGTTTAAAATAAACAACCTTGGATGCACACAGTTCAAGGCTGAAACAGGTAAATGGTCATGGCCAGAAGTGCATTTCAGCATATCCTAGTAACCCATGTCCAATTTGCAAAACTTCCTGAGCATCTTCAATGGGAAAAAAAAAAAAAAACCACAGCAAGAAAGGTAATTCATAACTACTTACCCTCAACAGGTTGTAGAAACACTAAAGGATTTTGGAAATCAGCAAGAAAATTCATGTTTTTCCTCTTCTCTCTACACACACCAGCGTTTCAGTCAGGACAAACTTTTATAATCGATTAACATATTTTGCAGATTCATGATGAGAAAATCTCTGCTGATTTCAGGCAGAAAGCAGCTGAAAACCTGTGAAAGGCTGTCAGAAGAGGGGGCTACTTCAGACTATCGTTTCGATTCACACAGTGATTTCAAAGAATAACAGCAAGCAAAGATTATCTATTAGGAAAGTCTGTTTTGTTACCTTGGAATTTGGGTTTTTGGCCAAGCTGCAGTACTTGTAGTATAAGAAAGTGCCACAAATGGATTAAATTGATGCAGAAGTGTTAACCTCTCAGCATTTTCAGAGTTGCATTTTTCAAATGTATAAGCTGGCTCAGTGGTAAAAGTCTACCAGAACTGAAAAAAACTGAATCAGGTTTTATCCTGATTTAGCTAAACATGGTGATTGTAAAGTCTTGGCCTCCCCACAGTTTAATTCAAGTAAAACTCTCTCATGTTGAAACCATAGATTTTACATCATAATACATGCGTAAAGTTGGTTATTCCAAAGTTTAAATGATGTTTCATATATCTTTACCAATGTTCTCTCTGTTACAGAGCTGCTTAAACAGCTGTTCAGCCATCTCAATAACAATTTCCCTCAGGTGAAAAGATAAATAGTTTTTACCACTGCTCAGAAAAGTACTACTTATGATTTACTGTTCACCAGACAGAACTTTGATCCTCAGGAAGTCTAATCTGCTGCACCAACTAATTGTAGGAGCTGGGGAGGCCTGAGACAGACAAGCACCAGGTATTTTATAAAGAAACTCTACACAATGATACGCAGAACAGAAAGAATAACCTTATTAAAAGTTAAGGTTTTGCAAACTGAAAGCTGAGGAAGTCCAAAAATTGAAGCCTCATTTTTCCCTTTATCAGAAATAAGCTTATGCTCTGCAGCTTCAGCTGTATCTGAGAACATTAATAAAGTGTTTTTTTCATCCCTATACGTTAATTTTTGTCTCAAGATAAAAATCGCTGGTCTAGTGAGAAAGAAACAGCCCCATGCCACCATGGCATGGACTTTGGCAGGCAGGACATTTATTTGGACAAGGAATAATGATGCCAGAGGGGCAATTTGAACTTGGATCTCTGAAAAGTAAGGAAAGCATCTTGGCTTACACAACCTCGGGTTACAGAGGAATTCAGGAGTGGGGGGGAAGAGGGCAACAAGTTTTAAAAGGCCTCGATGCCATTATGATACACAGTATGTATTTCTTTATAATTCCAAAGTGTTTTATGGGGTCATAATCCTGCCAACCTTTACCTGCTGCTTTTTGCCAGCAGTGCTCCAGCATCCCCCTAGATCAGACACAGATGCTGCACTGACTTGGAGAAGTCTATCTACTGAATTAGTAATTACCACATCCTCCAGCACCTGAGTTTTCCTTGGAGGTCTCCCAGCCAAGCTCTGGCCATGCCCTGCACACTCAGCCAGGGAAAGCTGACAGGTTCTTGGCCAGCGGCGCAGCAGCGCTGGCCGAGTGTCTCCAGCTATTCAACCTGCAGAGACCAGAGCCAGAAGGGATTTCTAAATAATCTGGCAATTCCACTCGGCCTCTTACTGATTCCTTCTCGTGTTCCTCTTACGCAAAGAGAAACTACACGACTGGTTCAGTTATTTTTGTGTGGCAGCTGGACGGGAAGGGCAGAAAATTCAGCCTGCGGACACAGAGCACTGCTGAAATCTGGCTCTGGGTTGTGAACTTACACAGGTTCACAGAGACTCCTGGATCCCGTACCCTGCTTCCAAGCTGCTCTCTGTAGAAAACAAGGGCATCTCACTGGCAGAAAAGAAAAAAATGTACAAAAGAAATAAAATCATAATAAACAAAAGAAAGCCCCAGCCCTGAGGAACAGCTCAACACTGAATGAATGCGACTGCAAGCTGGTTTACATGCTTTTCTTGTCTTCCTTCCCTCTGTTGTCATTGGTTGTTTCATTGTTTGCAAGGCTGGAACAGAGGGGGAAAAGCTGCATATCAACTACTGAAACTTCTCTTTGAAGGTCCCTTTTTCAGATGGAAAAAGGAGCCTCAGACAGAGCTCCTGAACCCCACTTCGACCTTCAAAGTTTGACTAATCCTTTGTCAGTGAGGCTTTTGCCACTTAAGGCATAAGGCCCTTTTTAACCCTTAGATTAGGAGCCTGTTTTCATACCTCCTTCTAAAAGCATATCCACAGCAGACTTTATTCATCGTGAAAGTGTGGAAAAGGGTTGTTTTGTTTGTGCTTTTATTTGCCAGTTAGGAGGCCAGGAATTCCACTCTGTGTTTCAGGGAAAGACACAAAACTTGTAGAGCATCAGCTGCTGTGCCTGTGCTGCACCAGGACCCAGAGAGCATTTGGAGTCAAAGAGACAAGGTGAGTTCCAAGGTTTAAATTCCCTCTTAGATATCTATAAAAGCCTAAAGTAGCTATAAAATATTACTCGCTGCAATACCAAATAAAATATGAATAATTCCTTATCTGACTGAACTAGTCCTGCTATGCCTGTATGTTTATAAAATTCACAGATGCAAAGTGCTAGACACATTTAGTGTAGAAGGATTCTGGATCAAAACCAGGAGAAACATTACAGATAAGTATTCTCCTGCAAGAGAAGAATTCACACACCTTTCTGGCATTGCAAGCATGTGCTGTTTAGAGAAAGCACAGCCTGTTCCTACCCAACCAAATTGAAATCTACGCAAAAAGTGAGGAAGATTTTTACAAACTGAGAACAAAAGCAAGGAAGAAGTGGTGGATCTCAAAGGATTTCCTGCAGGTCAGGAGTCAAGTTGGAGTTCAGATTTAACAGGAAATTTTTAGTCTGAAACATAGACCATAACATATTTTGGGATGAAAACAACAAATGTGAACCCTCACCTACAGCTTAAACCAGTGCGAAATCAATCTTTGATGAAGTGCAAAGGTACCAACATCTAATGCTTCAATACTTACAATACTAATAGGATTTCCAAAAATTATACTAATAAATGCAGGATTGTCCATCCATCCTCTTTTTTAATTCTTTTTATTCTTTCACTTACATACTGACAAAACAGGCTGGTTGATCTCTCACACCTGCTTGGGAATAAAGAGAAGAAAAGGACTGCAAGATCCCAGTGGCTGAGCATAAGAGAGGAAGGACATCACTGCTCTGTCACACCCTGTGGCTGAGTCACATAGGAGAGCTGTCAGATGGCCCTGGTTTGAAACACTCCCCTTGGTGTTCCTGTTTCAAAGAGGCTCCATCACATGAGCCACGGGACAGAACAATCGCGTGCCAGGAGGTGTTCGAAGCAAGCACTGAGAGCCAACACCATCACTAAAGAGATGAAGGGAAGTCACAGCACAATCAGCTCTGTAGATTACAAGTATTTTCACTCCAGATCATCACAGAATCATTAAGGTTGGAAATGACCTCTAAGACCATTGAGTCCAAGCATTAACATAACACCAGACCTACAGGTGACAGACTAGCAACTCCACTGGTCCAACTGAGCAAAGCCTGTTAAAGTGAGGCTCCTACCAGGGCCAACACACAAGGAATCAAATGCCTCAGTGCTGTCTGAGCTCTCACTCCCCAGAACAAAACAATTTACAAGGCATCATTTACCGTTACGGAGAATCAAGGCTAAAATATTCCCATTTCCTTTCAGAGAGTGAACACAAATCTTGAAGCAACCCATCAATTCCTAGATAGAGGAAAAACCCTCTTAACTTTGCATTTACAAACTCTGCATAATTTGAAAGCGAAGAAATGACCAGGAATTCTTTTGCCTGTAGCACAGTTAGTTTCCCCCATACAGGCATAAATGATGCTCATCAATAGAAATGTGATATTTCTGAAAATAAAAAACAACATAAACTCACTTACTAGGTCTCCTCTGGTTCCCATTTAATTTCTTTTGTCTAATGTAAACTCACTGGGCTATGACTAACAGCTAACATACAATTTCTAATTGTATGGCATTATGTTATATTAGTAGAAAAACATTATCAGAGACGAGAGAGACAGAAGCATGTCATTCAGTCTTACTGGGAGTAGACAGGAATGGAAAAATGATACCATCAACATCAACTACATTTGTCAAGCAAGCAGATTAGAATCCAGCTTTAATGGGAAAAAATTCTTCCTACATTTTGCTTTCCTACTTTTTCGATGATAGGACTGTTATATAAACAAACCAAAATATGTTCACCTTTTCAAGGGCTTATGAAAAGGCAACTGGATGATATAGGACATTCCTATTTTATTCTTTGGAAGATGTTCTCTATATTTCTACAGAAATGGCCTAAAGCTTTACAGAGATATAAAGCCTGAAGCCACATGATTAGCCGTAGAATCCATCCTTGTTGCAGAATTATGTTCAGATTTACATTTGAAAGAATTACGAGCCAGAGTCTCTGGAAAAAAAAAAAAAAAAAAGAAAGGAAAAAATATCTGATTTACAGCCTGTAGAGATTTCCCACCCTGGGGAATAAACCAAAGGAACATAAATCAAGAGTAAGGCCATGTGCAAGTACACTCCTGAGCCTGCAGAGAGTCTGTAACAGTGGCTGCAGGAACTGAGATCAGCCCATGACCTCTCACAGTGCTAACCACGAGTTCAAAAATGGGCAAATGAAATGGCAAATGGGACAGACAGTGTAAGTTCTGTTTGTTCACAGCTCTCTGTACACGATGCTCCTCTGGAAAGCGTGGGGCTGGGCAGCCAGTGAGGGGGTCAGCAACTTGTCCCACACAAACCTTCCTAGGGGACAGGGAAACTCTCTCACCAGCGAGGGAGATGACTTCACTCCCGCCAGGAACTGTGTCCAGCTCCTGCAGTGCAGAGAGGGAGGGGTGCAGAGAATGGACCCACCAACAAGCAGGAGCCTGCACAGGAGCAAAGACGATGACAACGCTGAGAGGAGCAGGGAGAGATCCACAACAGGGTCCTCAAAAGGGGATCGACAGAATTATTTAAATAAGTGTGTACAATGGACTGCCTTGAGCTTGTTGTTACACAGAAAGACAATGAATTGATGAAATCAGAGCAAATCTGGAAGATCTTGCTCCATGAGAGGGGAAAGCAAAGTGAATTTGTTTATGTTGTCCTTGGTTTAGTCTGCCTTAACCCAATTAAAATCTGTTGATCTGAATTTTTGCTGTTTTAAAGCATATTGTCTCAGTTTATAATCCAATAAAACACAGATTTCATAACTTAAAATGTTTTTCTGAAAAGCTTTGAGGAAAAGGTACAGCCAGACCCACCTGAAAGCTCTGGTAAGCCTGGGGGCCTGTTCAAGTACTACCTATTGCCAATGACTGCTGCATTGTTATTTACTTCAGATTAAGTTTCATGAAAAGCCTCATCTAACAAAAGCTGTAACCATTTAAGCATCTGGTAGAAATCCAGGAGCTGGGAAGACACTGGAAGGAGTGCAGGCAGAGTTGTGGTGCTGTGTTAGGAATACTGGGTTCACTTCCAGCTCTTGAAGAGCCCACTGCAGTGTTCAGAGGCTGCAATATGACCCTCAGGGAGTCACGCCATGCTCCTGTGCATGTGCTTCCCTTCTCACACAGCCCATCAGTCCCACTCACTAAACTGCAAACTCCTCAGGATAACATTTCTGTCTTGCTCTGTATTTGTTCAGTGCTTAGAATAAGGAGACCCTTATCTCAGCCGGGGAATTCTTACATTAGCAGAATGCAAACACTGGGCTCATGCTCTCCCTCCACAGACCTGTACAAATTACTGTATGATTCCACTCTGTGACTTTTTCAGCCAGGACTCCCAGCACAAACCAAAAAGAAATCCTAAAACTCCATTCAACTGACCTTTGAAGTCACTGTCACCCAGCACGCACCTGGCAGCACCCAATCAGAACCTTCCAGGGCACCATAACCTTGGTACTATTGACCAGCATTGCTCTGATTTAAATTTCAAACAGCCTGCAATTTTGATTCCTCTTTCCCTGAGCTCTGAAAGCAAACAGTATGGATTTTATAGGGAAGAAGGCCCTGGCCACACACTTGATTCGCACAAACTTCGCATACGTGAAGAGGCAGTCAATACAAAGAGAATTCATTTTAATTAACCTTAATATGCTGATGAAAATGGTGGGGAGTTTTCATGAGCAAATAAGGAGAGCCACATACACAAAAATGTCTGTTTTGTTAATTACACACTGACACATCAATAATACAGTCGTGGTTAATTACAGGCCTTGTTTCTGAACTTGCATTCAAGCTGAGGCACTGCTTCAGTCGACAGGCACGCAGCCTTTTTTGGGTCAGGTGGAGTAAAACCCTCTTCTGAGATTTTGATTAGTAACCTTGTCAGACATCTTCAATTCACCATCACATTATCAAGTCACTAATGCCTGGTGAGGGTTAGGAAGAAACTTATTGTAATTTCCCAACGTGGAAAGGACCCTGGAAAAATTGCTCCTGGATCATAAACAGGCTCAACTGCAGCCTCTCTTCAAGAATTCCAAGGAGTCCAACTCAGTCAAAAAGGAAAAGCAGCAACTACTTCAAACGTGCTGATGTAAAAACAGTGAAAAGAGGCAAACAAAAAAACTAGTCTATGAAACTGCTGTACGCAAATAGAAGGCAAATCCCATCAAGTGAATCGAGACCCCTAGTCCTCACTTCAGAGCTCTTCAGTCACATTTAGGGAGGTTCTGGCACACAACCTGTTAATGGACATGCCCTAAGAGGAGAAGAGGGCACTTCTGAAGAAGGCATCATAACATGGTGATTTTCCTGTTCACTGCTGCAAAAATTTCAAGCATGAACAGGTCAGAGTTCCTCACCCTTGAAAAAAACCAAGCCATTTTAACCATCTGCTTTCAAATGCGCCCCTTCCTCTTTCGCAGTTGTTTTTGGGCCACATGAAGGGCCTGATTCAGAACACTTTCTATGAAATATCTGCATATTGGCCAGATTTCTGAGGGCTGAGATTTTTTGTTATTTCCCAAAAGCAGAATACAGGAAAATGGTGGGGAGAGGGGGAAATGCTCTCTCAGCTTTTCTCAGCACTCTTAGCACAGTGAACACGTGCTGCACAAAGAAAGCAGATCCAAGACACAAAACCAGGTATTTAATGTTTGTTCAGTTAGAAGAAAAATATTGCCAAACCAATGGATTCAAGAATGAGTTATGCCCTGAAAATCATGAGATTTGAGACTCCCTCTCTTTCTATTTTTTAATCTACCAAGGTGCTTTTGGGTTACAGTTCTACATCTGAGAGCCTGCAGGCCAGAAATTTATTTAAGATGCAGCTAAGAATCTCATTAATAACATGAATTCAGGAATTGGGCTTTGAAGAAAATATACAGGTAATGCAAAATTTAAAGTCATGACAACTGGCACCAGCACATACAATATCAATACCTCGCTAAAGGACACAGAATTGGCTAATGAGCTGAAGCACACAACATTAATGCAAAAACCAGATCAGAAATGTTTCTTTTATAACATGGCCACTAAGAATTATACCAACTTATTCAGAGTCACATCCTGTTTACTTAAGTGATGTTGGACTGGGCCTAATTCTCATGTCACAAGGAGTAATTTAAAGTAGGTAAATGCTTGGTTTGCATTGATTTGCACCTATATAACCACACTAAAAGGAGATCAAACAGACAGTTGTGTAGTTAAGCCAAATATGATGCAGTCTGAAGACTGTAAACCAAACCACTATTTAACTGTTTAGTAGGATAATTAGAAATAATGCTATTTATAGTTATGGTTTCATCATGTCAAAAATCTAGGTGGTGTTAGACTGCTAAAATTCTAACAACTGAGGATAGACAATGTGTTTTAAACTGCATTTGGTAAAGCTTCAAAAAAAGCTGGTGCTGAGCAGCAACAGACCAGAGCCCCCTGCTTGCAATATCTTCTTCATTTTTGGAATGTACCCGACATATTTGAAGCATATTTTTATTAGATGCATCACCTGACCTGTACAAACACTGCTGCCATCTGCCCTCCTCCCTAAAATTATTGACTAAACTTGGAAAGTGTAGGAAGTAGCATTGCCAAAATTCAGACTTTGGATTAAAAGATGCGAACAACTGTGCCTTCAGTAGTCTGCCTGATACTGAAAATCAGTAGTTGAAATAGTCTGACTTTTTTGCAGAAACTTCAATGTAGAAGTTCATGGGCAGAAATATGGGAACTACATTCCAGTCCTCTATTTTACACCTTAATAAATGCATTATGATAATAAACATTTACCTGACACTTATTCTTAATGGAGGTTCTCTCCTTTTAAACTGATTGAGAGCTTTAGAGCAAAAGAAAAGAAGCACAGGGGGGTGAACAGCAGAGAAAGTTTGGAGTTTAATGAACAAAGCCACTTACTGCCTCTCCCTCTCAAAGGCAGAGTGAGGCAGAGAGGGAGATGAAAGCTCTTGTTTCATTTTATGTGCAAAACAGAACAGACATCTCCCATAGACATGCTAATGAAACATTGATTTGCTGGGGTGACGTCTGTTACCACAGGGCTCTCCACCTTGGACTTCCAGGAGGAATAATTCACAATTAATTAACTCCTTTTGCACATTATCTGAAATCTAACTTGGGCTCAACCCCACTCCATGATAACGTTGGTTTTGTTAGTAATATGTAAATCAATGAAAAAAAAATAAAGATGTATTCCAAATTTTTATATACATGCAAACTGATAATGCATTATATATAATACATAAAAATACATCTACATGTATTTGTAGCCATACAATTCTCCTGCTATAAGCACATACAATTTTTTTTTTGCCATCAGCTCAGCACTCCCGTGGGAGACTTCCACAAACTCCCACCACTTCTGGACAAACCCTGACTCACTCACCTATCTCCTTCCTGCCACAAGTTAATATCAGTCCACTACCCTGGTACACGTTAACAAACATTGCTCCCCATGGTCCTAACCACCACTTCAATGGGTTTTCTCAGGCACAGAAAAGAAACTGGCACACTTGTCTCTCCACTAAAATAATAATAATAAAAGCAACAACGACAGTAGTAGTAATAATAACAATACTGCTCCTCTTTAAGGGAAATGTAGATATAAAATAAATACAAAAATAAAAATACTCAGGGGTTTGTTTGTTTTCAGAATTGAGAAGGGGGAAAAGTAAGGGCAAAATTCTCTTTCAGTTCAAAAGAACGATATTCACGCACACAAACCACAAATTGTCCCGCTGTGCGTGCACTGTGTGACAGAGACAGTAAAACTCCTCCCCACCCATATCACCGGGGTTTGACCTCATTTGTCCTACACCTACAGGATCCTCAGTCCAGGACTGCAGCCCCCTTGGTAAAAGGGCTTTGATTCACCACTTTGCATTCTACCACAGAGATGGGTTTCCATCTGCCAAGGGCTCAGAACAGAGCAGCAGGACAATTTCATAACTGGTTTATTCATCAGGACTGGGAGTGGCAAAGAAAGTAGCTCAGAAGAGCAAATGCTACATTTTCAGTGGGAGTTCCTATAATGCTGCTTAAAGTTTATTTTACCTTAAAAGTTGTGAGAAAATTAAGGAAAGACATTCTGTGGATATTGTCTTTCTCAGCGTTTCTTGTTTTGGTTGAAAAATAATTGTTTGTGAAATAAGAAAAATAGGTGGATTCTTTTTATAGTGCAAATATTTAATTTTCAGCAATGAGAATTTCAAGAAGTTCCAGAACTGGATATTTCTTTGTGTTTTATTTAAAAGAAAAGATAATTTCCTTTAAAAAAAAGTAATTTAGGCTGTGCATTTAAGACCTTGTGGCAGGGCCTTAAAAACTGTGGTAGATTTAAATTTTAACTCTAAGTGATTTAAACCAGTCTCCCAGTGACTGTATAATTTTCCTTCTAGGATGCACAAAAGAATTATGAATATGGCCTAAGAAATAATTCTTATGGATATTTTGATTTAAAATAACTAAAATTGTTTTTAAGTAACATATGTAGAGAATCAAAGGCCTATGGAGCAGCAACACCATAAATAATGTTCAACCAACTATTCTCTAAAGATTTTAATTTGAGAATTTGAAATAAATCTCTAACTGTACATACACACATTCCCCCACTCCTGCCTCCATGAATACCATTAACGTGAATTTCAAGCAAGGCTCACCTTCACAACAGCTATTATTGACACGGGGTAGATGATCAATACACAACAGACTGGAAGCTCATTTTCAAAAATTGATAAAAGTTCAAACCCCAGAGGGGTGAGATGATTTACAGCAGAGGTTAAAGCCATGCATTCGACTTTTCTCAAAAGCAAGGGTTTTCCAGATGCTTTCAGGTTGTTTTTTTTCTAAATGCTTTTAAATTTGAATACAAATTTTTTTTTTCTTAAAATTCATAGTTTAGAGTAGAAATTCAGTATGCTAAGAGCATCTATCAAGCAAGCAATACATCTTAGCATGCAAAATAACTTCCTTTGTATGACAGGTGCAAGAATCATGAAGCTGGGTCTTACTGGGACCTACTTGACATCTCCCAAACCCATCCAGAAGTGCCAAGTTATCCTGTTCCACTCATTCCTGGCTGCCACCATCCTGCACTGGTACTTGTGTTGGTCTGGCTCCCTCTCCACAAGCATATGGGAACTGGTGAGATGGAACAGAGGTCCACCAGCCTTCCCACCCTTCTGAGAGCGTCAGATCCCCTTTCAAGGGGTTCACAAGCAGGATGGACATGAAGATGGAATACACTCAGTAACCAAGAAGTACATAAAAGCAACATGGAAAACAGGAGCCATCAACGTCCTGCAGAGCTGGGGACACACAGAGCCAACAGCCCAGCCTACTGGAAGGAAAGTTCTCAAGAGAGAAAGAGGAACTGAAAAGGCACCTTCTCCAGTGAAGTAGTGCAGAGCAGTGACAGTAACACACCTTCCCATGAGCAACGTGCTTGTCCCTTTGCAGTCCCTCACAACTCCTTACCCACCCTCATCTCCTTTCTTCAAGGGATCTCTCCTTGATTCGGAGGCAGCAGGGGCAGGAAGTTAAACACAGCTTTTCTTACCAGCTCACCACTAAAGAGTGGCCTTGGTACAACAAAGTGCTCTAGCTGAAATAATAAAAAAGGGGCCAGGACAAAGCTCCTGTGAATCCTGGCCCAGTCCAACCCCCAGTGCTGATGTTATTTAAAAGCACTACGGAGTAGGTAGGGCATCCCCACGCCTATCACAGCAGCCAGAGCCATTTCACACTGTGTGCTTTTAATTATTTCATTTACACCCTTGGACTTGGTAACTGCCTGAACTTTCCTGTCAACATTGTGGTTCTTGATTTTCTTCTTTAAAGCACAGTTTCAATTTGCTTTTTTCCTCCACCCACACCCCAACTATATTTTTTGGCTTCTAATTCTCTGAATGCCCCACACTGTTTTAAATTACATGCTCATTTCAGAATACTTAGACTATTTATCTAGCAGGCAAATTTCAGAGTCATCTGATATTAATTTCCCAACCTCAGAGTTCCTGGGTACCAGCTTCCAACTCAGCCGTGGAATTTCCTGATGGTGTTGGGTGGTTCAGGTTCCTCCACACCTCCCGAGCTGCCCCCACAGCCACGAGGCTGCGACGTGCCCTCCCTCCTGCTGCCTCCCTGCTGGCCTTTCAGCACAAAACAACTGCTACTTCAGCCATTTGCAGGTATCAGGACTAAGGTAGACTATATCACTGTTCAGGCTGAACCCACGTCGTGGGGTGTGGAAGTGTTTCAAACAGCTGTAGGATACACAGCACTTGGTATAAAATTCGGCCTGGAAAGTTGCTACTAATTGTTATGCCAAGTATATTAACAGACATTAGTTGCCTTGTCTGTCAACTGAAATATCAATTACCCCAGGTGACTTCACCTGGATTTTGGGCACCCACACCCTCTCTAACATTAGGGCTGTGAGTGAAATTAAAATAATCTCAAACATTCCACCCATAAAATGAAAACCTTCTGTCATGAAAAATCTTGAATTCTATTTTGCATTTCTGTAAAGAGTCCAATCTGATGGGAGAAATTTGAAATTCCTTGCTGCTTTGTTAAGTGTATTAAAAGAATGATAGTAAGTGTAAGAGAAGTTATGGCTTGTTTCAGTGGTCAATTTTTCTTTCAGCAAAGTTATTTTTCTTTAAAATTATTTGGTCATGTTAAATCATTTGTGACATTAAGTTTATCATGTTTCTCATTTGGAGATGGACACTTTTCAAAAAATGTCATAATTCATTTTTTGGGGGGGAAAAACCCTCAATAACAGTTTCCCCAAAAAACTTGTAAGACTTTGGATATATTTCCACCTATAATTTGTTGGAGAACTCACTATTGAGAGTGAGGATAAGGAATACAATGCTTTTGCAATATCAGACCAACATATAAACCTTTATTTCCTGATATTTTACTGTGACTGAGAAGAGATTTTACATTTTTAATCAGAAAGTGAGGTTTTCCAGCATTTAATTACTGCATTTTCACTGCGTTTTCTGTGAGAAAGTTACTGTAATCTGCTCCTGAAGTTACTTCAGTACTTAAAAAAAAAAAAAGTTACACTACAGCCTTAAACAAGGTGCTTTTATACAACTAAGACTGAAGGTTCTCTTACATAAAAGCTCCTGAGTGATCTAATCCCAGCTGACAGTTGAAATCAATCATGTCATGCTACAGGATATTTATCAGAAACCTGGTGTTAGCTGTTAGATCCAAACCTGCCATGGAAAATGGACCATTCCATGTAATACAGCCAGAACCACCCCCAGGGAAAGCCTCTGCAGCCTGGAAATCACATGTACCCCTTCACTGGCAGGAATCTGGGGAATCAACTAATATTTGGGGCTGGATTTTTTCTCAGCTGACACCGTTCTGCATTGCTACAGAGGCACCTGAGGACTCACGACGGGCAGGTGGAACCTGCTGAGCAGCTCTTGTTGACAGACACAGTCCAGCTGCACTCAGAGCACACCACAGCCTTCCCTCCCTTCTTCCCAAGACACAATCTCCAAGGAGAATGTATCAATGGAACTGGTGAGGCATAGCTGGAAGCATTGCTGTCATGAGCATGAGACCCACATCAGGGGAGGTTCATCACCAGATTTCCAGCATGGAAATGCGTCCCAGCACCCTGTCCCACGGACACTGCCCAGAAATGACACTGGAGCAGTGGATCTTCAGCCTACAGCTTGAAATATTGATATTCTGAGGGGAACAGCAGCTAAAACAGCTACCTGGAAACTCTAGTCTCAGACTGCTTGGGGAAATGAGTGGCAAGATAGTCATTATGAGAGAAGTCGTCGAAAGAAGACACCAAGCCCAACTACACGATGCAAGAGAGGCAGGTACTCACAGACCTAATAACAATACTTTTTGAGAAAATTAGGAGCACTTGTACAGTAGGGTCATAACTACGCTCCTCTTTATCAACACTGCTGGATCGTATAAAACCCTAAGAAATCATCTTTACATCCAGCTCACTTGCATTTTTCCCAGAGGACATATTAGCTCATACACATCACTGGTTAAACCACCCACATTGCTCCTGGATTAGAACTGGCCCCCACCCAGCTGGGGCAAAGCACAGGTTGAGAAGCGCAAACTTATCTCCTTCCCTTCAATTAGTGATGCCCTTCAGCAATTACTGTCTCCTAAAGAACAAAGCAAATATGCTCTGCAGCTTTTTCCTCCAACTATTACTACTTGAAAAGGGACTCAGCTGAGTGAATGAAAGGAAACTTAAGGGCAAACTCTGTCCTCGAGCAGTCACTCATAAGCAGTGCAAAGAACCAGCTGACCTTATAACCAACAACTGACTCACATGACTCCCTGCTTCAAGGCTGCATTCAAGATTTCAAGAACAAGTGGATGTTAAACCCAGATTAATGAAGATGACCATTCATTTCCCCTCTGCAACAAAATCCCCAAGCAATTAATTAGAAAAGCATTTTTCCAAAACTGAGACATGCAAGAAAAAGACTGTGAAGAAAAAGAAGGTGAATTCTTCCACAGTCACCCACAAGCAAATCTCTGGCTGGAGTTGAAGGTTTTGAGTCCTTGACTTGAGCGTGCATGAGCAAAGCCAGGAAATCAGCACATGCTCTCCCTGTTGCTAAATCAAAGGCTCAGGCTTAGCATAAGAAGGGCGGGGCTGGAGCTTTGCCACGCTCCAGCAAGAAAACAACTGCAGCATCTGCCCCAGCGTCGGTGAGGATGGACACCAGACAGCCCTGCCACCATCACTGCCACTTGGGATGGAGGGTCCCAGCTCAGAGATGATGGGGAGTCACACAGTTCTGTGTGCATCTATCCCCTTCTATAGGACAAAAATAAACATCCAAAATAAATTCTAAAAAGACTTCAGTGAATCAAGGCAGTAAACTGGTATGTCCACAAGATGCAGATTTTATTCTTAGGAATGTAAAGGAAGTTATTAGCACAAAACCACCATTATAATGATACCCCACCGTGCAACTGGCATGTCCACTTCATGGACACATTCATTGTTAAAACAAAGAATCAGATTGCTCAAAGATTTCTCCAGTCTTAGCTTATGAGAACCCCACATTTTTCTTCTTCCTCTTGCTCTCCACATGTGGACTTAGGGAAGACGAGACATTACACCTCCTGTGCTCCTTTCTTTCGCTCTCTCACTTTCTTCCAAGCCACCTCCCCCAAAGCAGCACTTACCACAGTGACAAATGAAGCAATAATAAGGTAAGTAATTTAACTCCTTGCATCCTACTTAAAAATCACCCTAATTACTGTGTAATGGGTCCACAGAGGCAGAAGACTCTGGGTGAAATCTACCCGGAGGGCACCGGTATAGTTCATCTGTCCATTCCCTAATAGCACTCTAAAGTTCACCCTTATAAACATGTCACCCAGTCTATAATTAAGTGACTGGTCATTAGGTAACATATGTTGTACCTGTGGGTCACATATCAGTCAGCTGGTGATGGATCTTCACCCAGGAGCTGTGCAGGAGCAGCTCCATAGCTCTCTGTCACCACAGCAGTGCTCTCCACGCTCACAGAAGAGTTTGGGGGGGGTGGTTTAAGCAATAAGCTCTGTGTTTGTGAGGGGTGACAACCTGAGAGGAGGAGGGAGTCGAAGGACTGTCACAGTTCAGTCCCAGCCCAGCAGCCTGATAAAAAGCTGAGTTTTTCCTTTATATTCTGCAAGCATACTGGTTCCTAAACCACCCTTCAGACTCTGCTGACAGGTGAATTTCCCATTCACACTCTGTATGAGTCCAGATTGATAATTAATATATTTTTATAAACTACAAGAGAACATCCTATTCCCTGGTCATGTTTTAAAATAAATAAATCAATATCAAGTTATGATTTTTAACTCCTTCTTCAGCTTCCATGGATGTGCAAGGACATGATGGATAGAGGGGAAGAGCATAAGCCAATTTTATCCTTGATTTTATCAAGGAAACAGGAGGAGTCAAGAAGCTACAAGAAGCTGAACAAACTTATGTGTAACGGACTGAAGCACACACCCACAACGATCTGGCCGTTCATCAGCGTGGGCACACAGACAAATACAACCAGTTTCATTGCAAACCCCTCCTCCCCTGTGCAACGTGAGGGGCTTGAACAAGGGCAATTCAGAACAAGTGCAGGACATTCCACTCAGGTTTTTCCTCAGGATGAACAAGAGCACCAGTTTCCAGCAGGTTTTGTTGCCCCCAAGAGACAGAAAAAGACATCACATGAAGGTTTGAAGTTCAGACTAGAGTCCTAGTAACCCTGAGGCTCATACTTCTCTCAAAGTTATTCAGTTGCTTTATAATTTAGAAGTTCTCTGAACTGGCAAGAGAAAGAAAATTAATTTCCTCGAGGAAAGCCCACAGACGTGGCCACCCATTTTTATCTGGCTACAACAGAACTGTACCCCTGCCCCTCTGTCACATGTACTGTTTTCAAGAAATTTACCTTCTCCATTCGTGGATGTAATAATGCAGTGAAGAGCTGGACCACACAGATTTCCAGATGGCAAATGAGATTTGAGCTAAGCTTTTCTGGGTAAGTAAATTATATAGGAAAGGAAAAAAGGAAAAAAAAAATCTCATGCCCCCAGTGTTTAAAGATTTATAATTGCTAGTTATTATCTGCAAGGAGTGTGCCCAAAGCCACGATACTATGGCCAACAAAACAAGACACTGAAATCAGCCCTCTGACCTCAAGTGTTGAAATGTACCTTAACTACCACAAATATTAACCTCCTATGACATCTCTTCTGGCAACACTCTTGTGTTTGATGTTCACAGCAAACCGCTTGGGCCCCCCACAGTTTTGGTGGGACAGGAAATAGAAGATTTGGCAAAAGCAGTACATTGGCCTGTTAATTCCAAGAACAAAATTCCAAGACCAAGAAGAGACATGTATCCATCAAGAACTAATTCAGCCCATTGTAGCTAGATACACAACTAAATGTAACTGGGGACACACACTCCCCACACACACACAGTTACCATTATTTGCAAAATGAAGCAAAATCATGCGTTTTGACTCAAATCACATTGGGAAGAGAGCAAAGACGCACAAGTTTTGCCCCCCCCCCCAAATTTTATTGCCTTAAAATCTGCAATCAATGAAGGGATGAAGTCCGAAGAAATACCTTCTTCTTTTATATATTTTGTAGAGAAAATGCCTGCCCCCTGACCAAGATGAGAATTTATATTACTCTTACAAGGCTGTCCACCCCTCATGTTTTTATTGAATTTCAATCAAAACTTTTTCATAACCAGTTCCATCAGCTCCTGCTTTCTTCACACCAAGAAAACATCATGTTGTAGTCTCACATTCTGCATATTCCACCAAATTCTCAGGTTCTTTAGTAACAGACAACGTAAACCAAGGAGAGTCACCTCGAACAATATCTACAAACATTGTAATTTTAAATCAAAGCTCATGAAATACATGGCTTAAACCTGCTGTCTAAGAGGGCTCATACAGGGATTGCTTCTTCCTGCTATGTTGTTCTGAATTTATCCACACCATGATTTGAAATGCTGTTTACAAACAGCATAGACAACTCTCACATTTCCAACTATCCAGCAAAGACTTCAAAGCTTTTTACTCGGGGTCTTTTACTCTACAAGGCACCTGCGGGTGTAGCATCAATCACCCTGTGATGGATGGGCACCCCATGCCAGGGTCATGTGTACCTCCACTGCTTATTGAACTGCAGCACCTCATCCTCCCCGAGTACTGACGGCTGATCTATATGATTCAGGTCCAATCAGAACAGTGATTTTTCAGTGTTAAGAACTCTTCCATTTGACATGTTTGCACTGAGAGTATAAGGGATCAAAATGATGCACAGAAAAACAGCCCTCAAAGAAGAGGATTAGCTGACTTTCTGTGTGCTTGCACCACAGCTCTGCAGCAGATAAAATGACAAAGTGGTACCTGGCTAAGGAAAAAACAAGGAGGGGGAGGAGGGGAAGAAACAAGCCTGTAAGGCAGAGTCAGTGTTGCTTCCTGAAGAGCATGTGACTTCATTTGAACATGTAAATGAAACACATCATTTGGACAATTCTTCTTCGGGAGTTTGACAACTAATTGGCACATGGCACAAATTAAACTTACTCCCTGATGTGGCCAAATATAAAGTCACCATGTTTAAGGAGGATATAGAAATGGAGAACAGAAGAGAGGATGGGTACAACATGGAAAGAAGCAAAGTTGTTTGATAGAAATAGAATAAATAGCAAACTCATTGCCTGTTAGAGTGGAGCCTGCATTAAGAAAGATTGCTCACAAACGTGTAAGTGGGAAGAGATATAAGTCTACTTGTGGAGGAGACTTAAAGCAAGAGAAAACATGGGGAGGAGATTCTTAACAGTTCTCCTATTTTTATATAACTTGGTAGGTGCATGATACACAAGCAAAGGATTAAGATAATGTCAAGAAATCTTGTATCTAAACAAAGAACGGGGCCAATTCCAAAGAAAAAAATACATGTGTTTTAGATAATTTTCCTTAGGTTTTATTCCTGATTGGAAGCATCCATAACAGTGTCTTTTCAAAGTCAATAAGTAAAACCATTAGTCACCCTGCAATTACTTCCTGTGCCAGCAAGGTGGTCTAATTGCACTTTTTTGGCACTCTCTACTGTATTCAATGCAGTACATGCCATTGCCATGCCCTGAGAAACATCCCAGGTGAATGCACTGGAATGCTGACCCTGGATCTCTGTTTAACTTAGGGCTGATTTCCCTCCATACCTGGGAAAGCGATGTGGTACGATCTGAGATTTCAGCTGACCAGTAATAGCTGGCTTTACACTTTCCTGTGGTTACAGCTGTTCACACTCCTCTACTGCAATGCAAAGAAAGTGGAGAAACACAAGAGGCTGACATAAGGAAAGGCAAAGGAAGGAAAACATTGTCCTTGAGTAGTGAACATGGCCAGAAGGACATTGGGATTTGCCTGGAATAGGACACAGAGGGACCAATTCTTTACTGCTTGTATCCTGCCTTATTACTTCTCTGCAAGAGGATTGTAGTTCATTACTCTATTTACACAAGTATAGGTGACCACACAGAGACAAGGCAAGATATAATACAGCCTTCAGAAATGAAACTTCTGCAACTCATTCCCCTCTTACCAGTAGCTCACTGGGTGGTCTTGAGCCATAAACCAAAGACATAGCTAATGCTCTCTTACACAGTAATTCCAGGGTCCAGCATTCCATGGCAAAATGTTTTCACTTTCTTCATTGAATAATACCCTTAAAGTATAATACATTTGGTCTCATTAATGTTTAAGATGATTTTGCCTTTGTTTTGCTCCATTTCATGAGAATTTTATGTCCTAAATTACTTACAAGTGTCTCAAAAACTACCACCATTCTGTGGAACAAGAATATGTCATTTTTCACAGAACTGAAGAAAAGATCTGTAGGTCCACAGGGTTGTGGGTCTGTCTTTCCATATGAATGACATCCTCACAGAAGACCTTTTGCAAGTTTGCACCCACGTGAAGAGCTGCCAAATCCTTTGAAAACTCATGGTCTTCCACTGTTTCCCAAAAAAACTCAAGTTTCTTAATGGAAACCTTGTATAAAGTTTCTATATGGACCACATTTCTGCATTTTGTCTTAAACTTGCACATCTCACAGATGTGATTTTTGATAGGATTTTTCCCCCCTATTTTGCTGTGGTACCAATCACGGAACAAATCTGAAGGCAGGTGTTTATTTTATTTTTATTATTCTGCTAAGCGCAGCATTCTCTTCAACCTTCGGGGAAGGGGAATGTGGAAGAATAGCATCAACTTCCAAGAAAATATCAAAAGCTAATAACCACCCTTCTGAATTTTAATCCATAGCCAGCCCCAAAATAGATCACTTCATACACGCTTTGCACTTCTGATGAGGAGAAAGGAGGTGCTTAATTCCAGAATCATCCTAAAAGGGGGATTGTACTAATAATTGTGAATTAACACTGATTCTTAAAAATTACACTTTTCTCCTTAAAATAGTATGGAATTCAGAAATAATTTGCAAGAATTCAGAAATAAAAATTCTCACGTGAATCCATATTTCATAGGGCTTTTCTTTTTAGCTTGTACTGGAGACTGAAAACTTCGGTAAAACAGGTTTCTGGAAAAGAGCTGTGCCAAAGTCCTTCACAGGACAGTGGATGCTTCACTGCATCTGAGGTTCACAATGCTGCAGAGCCAAGAAGTCAAGGGCATTTGGTGCCTAAAGTCACCCTTCTCAGCCTACATCAGGCACCTTAACCTACTCCAGCTTCAGTGGCCATGCAACCCTTCCCACGTCACACCCAGGCAAAGCAAATAAGTGAGATTACAATGCCTTCAGCACCTCCACATTCATCCTGGTGAAAATCTGTTTTCCAGTTTGTCCTTTCAGTCCCTCAGCTGCATTACTTTTACTATGGGCAAAAGGTGTGAGTATATTTATGCAGCAGAAATTAACAAATAATAAAGATCATTACAATACTTCAGGATTTTTGGAAATCTACTGGCACAAAATCAAAAAGAAGCACAGCACAAGAGTAAAAACAGAAATTGCAACCCAGAATTACTTCATTTTGACAGGAAAGGTTAACATGATTTTTGATAATGTTATTGCTTTCAAAACCACCAAAGGATTTGTGGAGTCTATATACGTGAGCTTGGGTAAATCACAGGCTGCTACTCTGACAGTCCATTCTCACTGATTCCTTATATAGGCTTATTACAATAGGTTGACAAATTAGCACAAGAGTTTCACTGAGATAAAAGTCTGAGATTCCTTTTACTGCTTTACTTTCCACTTTTGATGTTTTAGAATCTTTATATTACTCTCACCTTTCACAGGCAAAGATGCCAAAAAACATCCAAAATGTAGTCTGGCACAGGTTACAGTCACTACCCAAACAGACTAAAAGCTTTCCCTACATGTAATTACAAAATGATACTTATGTCTTCTGCAAAGAAACTGAAAAAAAACCTGAATCAGGATGGTTCTTAGGGAAACACGTATGGAAAAGAAATGTATCGCTATCTAAATAAAGTCTACTGTGCAACAGCATTCTTAAATGTACAAATAAATGAGAGAGCACAGGCCCTGACACACATGGTGCTCAAAGCAGACAATGCACCAGCGTAGCTGGGTGGCGAAAATGCTCAAGCCAGCAAGACCCAAGCCCTGTGTGCATCATGGAAACAGGCAGTGGTAGTGGTTTATTTTGTTCTATAAATGAAAACTATTATCGTTGGTAATCTAGAGGGATACAAATAAAATAAAATCTAGGTTTGAGTTTTGTTCTAAATGAATTTTTAAGCTAACTGTACAAGATCTCCAGTGACCCCCAGCAACGAGAACAGCTTTGTCTCAGTCTCCTCACAGAGACAATGAACATCAGATGTAACTTGTACTAATGACACTTTGACTCAAAATAATTATTGATTAAGAGACACAAACGATCATCTCTGAGACTCGTTAATGTTGCAGTACAGACACATCACTGCTAAAAGCAACCTGCTGTCATAGGTAACAGCAGGTGAGCTCTGTAGCTCTGCTCTGTAGCTCTGAACAGTTTAGAGATGCCAGTAAATACTTTAAGATGACCCTCACACTATTAAGCTGCAACAATCCCCTGAAGTGTTTAAGGGGCTTAGGTCACCAATAAGCTGCTCTCGTGAGTTAATCAGGAAGGCTACTTGATTAGGACAAGCTCTTCACCAGCACAGCCCAATGAAGAAAGCCAATTATACTCTTAAAAGTCACATACTTCTATAATACCATGGAAGTCAAGCCATAGCATTCACTAAATAAACCACACACCCCTTGACTAAGCTACACAAACCTGGCATAGCTTATGTTTAACTCTTATTTAGTTCTACATTTTACACAGGAGTACTGATCTTGCATTTTGTGTCTTACTTACATTATTTCATCAGGTCTATTTTGCAGAACACAGCACGTGCTCTGCACCACCACACTGACCAGTTTAACTGCTGAGGAATGCCCTGTCTGATCATTTCCTAATGAGAAATCACCAGACAAAGATGTTATTAAATAATTTCTCAAAATATCAAAACTTGAAAAGAACAGCTGAGGAAGCTGAGCTAGATTTTTTCTAAAGCCTCTCTCTTTATATATCAAAAAATATATTATAAAGCATAAGTTTCAAGTTACTTGCCCTTCTACTATAACAAAGCAATGTTCTCTAGAGCTACAAAACACAAGAGTACTTTTAAATACACATTGTTCAACTGTAATTAAAATCTCACTTTCTAATTCAGACAGATATTAATAATTTTTGTGTGTTATTTGTTCATAGCCAGATTACCTGACAAATCAAGCCAATAGATCACAATTCAAGCACTGGAACAGTTTAGTTGAGTAAAACTCCTTTAAAGCTGTTTCCAAGCTTGCAGGTTGAGTTGCACTTGTGATTTGGGAATCAGACCTCACATCTAGTAGGTAAGTCTGGTCCTAATTTTCTGTTACAAATTGCCAGTACACTGCAAGTATATTCATAACTCATTGGCAGATGATTCATTACAAAAATGTTAGAACAGCTTCGATGTGTTAATTAGCATGTTCAGGTTACATGTGTTCAAAGCACCGTTCAAGGGGTAGGACACATCTAAACCTTGTCACACTTGAAGCCTTCACCCAGCTAATCTCAATGGGGACTGGGCAAAATTTTAGGCAACTAACCAAATACATGATTCAGGCAGGGTTGGCAGAACTAGTCTTGCTGACCCAGAGCATAAGGAATTCATCAGCATCATCACAAATATGCAAGTACAGATTTAATGTGAGGGAATGAGCCATTTGTTGGGTCTGCTGAGTTTATCACGTGTACAGACTCCTTCAGTGGACACACAAACATTTTCTGGTCTTCTTTTGTTTTACAGCCTCCTTTCTCCTAATTGGAGAATTAAAATTAACAACCTCAAAATCAGCTTGGGTTTCCAAGAGTCTCTCCTGGCCTCACTGTAAGTCTGGGACAGAAAAGATTTAACGTGAAAAAATTCAGGTTGGGAATGACCTTCTGCACTGATTGACTTTAGTGGAATGTAAATGATGGGCAGTAAATCAGGCGACGTGCACGCCGCTCAGTGAATCATACCATTCCCCTCAATCCTATCCAGGGGGAGAGACATAAATCCTCCCAGTTCAAGCTGGGCCATGAGCAGTCCTTTATTTTTCCAATTAAAGATGTACTGTCCTTTGCCCAGCATTCAGTTGGGACCCCTCCTATTAATATGGTAATCAGCAATCCAGCGGTGGGCCATGGGGGTCTCATTGCCTCTGCACGTTCCTCCCCAGGCTGCCTCCCAGCTGGAGGGAGCAGGGTTTGGTGTGACAGGCAAATCCCAAGAGATGGCAGAGAACCCTTCACTAGAACTGATTTTAAAGCCTCGTTGACAGTAGGCAACGGTGTTTTGATGGTCGGGGCTTTCGCACCCATCCTCTGGGGCTGGAGGCCAAGCAGAGACGCTTCCCAGTGTTACACAAACAAATGCACAATCTAAACACAGCCTCATGGTGTGAATACCTATCAATCACCACAACATGACCCCCAAGTGCTGTAACTGTGAGGTTCTTTCTTATGGGAACAGCTCTGCTCCTCGGCTGTGAAATCACGGGATGTTACAGCAGAGACAGCAACCAATGACCCACGGCTGGGAAGCACCAAGGGACATCCAGCCCCAGAGCCACCAGCATTTCTCTGGGCCCACTGGTTAAGGTGATGTCTGGTGGGGCCTGGAAGGGGCTGTCTCTGTACAAGGAGCTAGTAGCAATGACCAACCCTCCTGTTGGACCCTACATGACCCTCATTACCCTGCCATGTGATGAAGTAACCCAGAAAAAGAGGGAAGGAGCCAGGGAAGTGCAGGTGGTGGCCTTTTACTGCACCAGTGTTTGATATCATCCAAGTGAGGAGGAGTTTCAGCATCATGACTACAAGAGTTTCAGCACCATGACTACAAGACAGTAAATCTCCTCAGACCTCCACAGGCAACTTCTGGGAAAGTAATTAATGAGACAGAGTCAAGTTAAGGTAATGGAAATGAGGGCTGGACAGGTATGACAAGTCCTATCACTTCCCGTGGCAGTGAGGACAGGCTGCCTGAAATCATGAGTTGGGAAGCTGATTTTTTGTTGCTTTCACTATTTTGGCATCAAGCTGTTTGTGGAATGATTGACTCACCCAGCCAAACACAGGTGAAGAATTCTATGCCTTTTCCAAATTCTCCTCAAAATTTCCTCTACAAGCATGATATTATTTAAACCACCTCATCACTCTAATTCAACTGCTTTTGCCCAGAGCTTTTGTAAAGATTGGATGGAAAGAGTGTACATAGACCCCAAAATTGAGGGTTAATAGAATTAGGAGCTGACTTTATACTCACACCTCTCCAAGCTACACTGCATGTAGGTCAGCCACAGCTTCAGAGATAGTGCTGGGGCTTTAGGACTTGGTGCTATCAACAGTGGACAAAATGCAGGTATCTGGCAGGTAAATCAGTGCCTCCCTTCATGGCTCAGGTGACGATTACTAACGTCTGACTTAAATCACGTGGATAAATTAAATGGATGCTAGTTACTTCTCTAGAAAGTGGGTTACAGTGATGCTGCAGGGCTGGGGTTTATCCTTGAATCCCCATGTTGCAGACCAGCAGACACGGTGTGTTTTTAAAAACGTGAGTTTTTTCCCCACCATAAGCAAGTAAAATCTGTTTTACCTGTAAAAGGCAGTGCCTTATAATCATACATATATATTATTACTTCTACTTTAGGGAGGATTTACCTTCCCTGAAAAGATGGAGAGTGAAATTCTGGATCCAAAAGCTCCTCCTCCCACACTGGCCACCTTACCCCACCCTGCTCTCTTCAGGGCTCCATAGCTATTTTTAACATCTCATTTCCTCGCATTACGGCAATTTACATACTTAAACACATCACATTAGCATCCAAAATATAAACAAAGTGAGATAATGCACTGTAAAAAGAGTATTAAAAAAAACCCTGCAGATACACACACACACACAGGAGCTTTTGGAAATCAGGCAGTTCTTTGAAGAAAAGCAGTTGTCCTGTATCAGTAATAGGAGGATTTCTCAGCAACACTTTACAATAAAGCAGATTTAATGAGAGCCGAGCAGTGGTGTAATTCCTGTGGAATTGCATATTGAGAGCAACATTCATCCCCAAGGAGCCCATCAGGACCAGTATTGTTAGCATGAATGCTGAAGGAATTGCAAAATGAATTGCCATTTTGTTATCAAGTGCTTCCGATTGGCTCCATCCTGCCATCTGTGTCACTGGGAGGATGGGAAGGTCCGAACTTGGGCACCCGAGAGGTGGGTCAAGGGGAAATTTTATGCTGCAGCATCCTCTGCTTCTTCACTGAAGAAGTTCAGTGCACCTGCCTTCCTGTCACCATACTGGGAAGAAGAGCCAAAAGAGAGAGCAGGTTTGCAGGGCCTGGGTAAAGCGACTCTTTCCCCATAGGTGAAGAGGAAACACGATTTATTGATTAGCCAGACGAAACTTAATGACAGGTCACAGCAAATCACTGCTTAGAAACAAGAGACTGCAAATTATCTGGCTCTGTGAAGGCTCCTGCAGCCTCCTCTGTTTCTTCATGATGCTACAGTGAATGTTGCAGGATTCAAAAGCTTCAGAAGTCCCCCAGAAAAACAGAAATCTGCAGCTCATGTCTCATTTAGCTTACACAGAAGGAACTGAATTCAAAACTCTTGGAGACATCTAGAAGCCTAAATACCCTTCCCAAAACATCCAGATCACATAGAAGGACACTTGCCAGTGTTTAAAATCCAGAGTTAGCTCATCTATGTGCTTTTGAATTATATAGAAATGCAAAAAACAATTATTTTTTTAAATTTCATTTGTTTAATTCTGTTGGAATAGTCACTGATAAAAGCAGTCTTAAGTGAAACTGTCTTTGTTTCATCACCTTGTTCTATAATTGAGGTACTGACGCTCCAGTGAGTTGGATTTGGTATCTTTAGATGAATTCCCATTTCTGTCTTTATTTACAATTCCCTTTCAGCCTTCAAGACAAAGAATTACTGTATTATTCATCTCCTTATGTTGGTATTGCCACGCTGGGATGCTTTACAAGCAGAAAAGCCTATTCTGACTCTTGGCTTAGCCCTTACACCACTAATAACCTGGAAGCTCCAGAGCTCTATGTGTCCTCAAAACCCAAGAGACATACCAAGACTGATCCACGCACTAGAGCAAATCACACCACCTTTCATTTTCACTGCTTTTCAAGTTCTTCAGCCTGACACCTCCCCTCCTGTCCGCCTGTTTCGGGGCTCGTGCAGGGCACAGAGGGCACAGCTGTGTGCTGCTGCAGGGAAGCACCCCTGCCAGCCAGGCAGCTGAGAGCGCAGAGCACCCCGCTCAGCACGAGCTGCCCCGGGCCAGGCACAGCTGCCAGGCTGGCTGCAGACACCCGGGGGCACGGCAGAGGCAGTGCTGCTTCCTCCCAAAGGCTCCACGGCCAGCTGGGACTGCACGGAGCTCACAACAAACGCCAAAGGCTGCCAACTCCCCGTCAGCACTCGCTGCACTGATGGGTCCTGCAAGTTTGCCACACCCCATCCTTTACGGTGTAACATTTTCCTTCTAATTTCAGAGCTCTGTAACATTCAGGGCAAGGACACATCCATTTTCCTTTGAGATAAACTGAGACTCAGAGAGTAAACGTTTTGGTCCACAAGACATCCACAACACTCGACAGCATGGAGCCAAACCATACAAACTGGAATGAATGAATGAAAAATGGCCCTATCCTCAGATGTGCATCCAGGCTGTAATTTGACCATGTTAAAGCCAACACTTGGGTCTGTCCTCTTCACCCTGAAGGTGGTTGGGCACGGGCTTCCCCGGGCAGTGGGCACAGCACCGAGGCTGACAGAGTTCAAGCAGCGTTTGGATGATACTCTCAGGCACATGGTGTGACTCCTGGGAATGATCCTATGCAGGGTTAAGAGCTGGACCCAATGATCCTTGTGGGTCCCTTCAAACTCTGCATATTCTATAATTCTGTAATTTCTTTGTGGCTTGATACAAGATCCATACAAAAGTGATAAATCTCAGATGATGACATACGCCATGCAAATGTTACGATGGGTGCTTATGGGTCCAGTCCCTGACAGTCAAGTTATACGACAGAGCAGAAGAAACAAGTTTTTTAAAAATTAAATTCTTTAAATTTACAGTACTATAAAAAATGAATGAGTTTAAATATTTCCAGATCTACCAGAATTATTCAAACTAAGTTTATAGGTCTGACTTTCCCATACATCACTCTAAATCAGAGGGGATTTCACTAGACCTAAACGTAAATAATTTACGATCAAATGGGAAATGCTCTTCACATACCAAAAGCTTAAGAACAGTTCCCTCTCCAAAATCAAGGTCCCAGTTCAGCAAAGCACACACTTACATTACAACTAGTCACTTGAAGTATCATGTATTAAAGACAAGAAGTTAGTCCCCTTTAGGAAGGCTGGGTTCTGGTTCCAGAGACGGCAATAAATAAAGGTTCCTCTAGCACAGGCTTTGCTCCCAGGGCTGGGCCTGCATCCACGAGCACATTGCCAGCAACACACACAAGAAGTGTCCATCTTCCTTTCAGCTCTACTGCAACTGAGAACAACTTGATCCTGCAACACTGGCTCACAAGAGCCTTGTACAGTGAATTGAGAGACTCATAAATGCTTTCAGAATGGAGCTCAGACTTAGCAGAAGGATATTTGTGTGATAATTTGAGACAGATAACTACTTCCGTTCAGTTTTTCCTTCCTAGCAAGTAGTTGAGCACCATCGCTAGTTTGTATCCAGAGGCAGGAAGATATTAACCCTTGTATTTAAAATGTTAATCCTTTTAGCACACTGTCTCTACCTGCCAAATTGGTTGAACTGTACTTTTGTGGGCCCTACAAAAATAGCAATGATTCCATAATAAGGAGCAACTGAGGCAAGCCTCATTGTTGCCCACTTTTCTTTCCTTTGAAATAGGAGAGGAAGACAGGCATCTTCAAAATTCTGCATTTCAAAGTCATCTTTTTTTCCTTTTGTTGGGAGGTAGCAAAATCAGACTATTTAAAGAATTGTCTGATGATATTTTAAAAGGCTTTGGTTACACTGCCCGGGGGAGTTGAATAAAACAAAGGTAATTCAAAGATAGTGCACAGGTTTGTGATCTGTCTCAGCTTGGTTGCTCTTGCCCTTAATTGCATACATCCTTCTCACAGGGATTTCAAGGGAAAGTTCGGCACCCGAAATACTGATCCCTGCCTCTGCTTTGGGAGCCAGTTCTACACCACAATTTCGGCACATACAGTTCAACTGAGCCAACAGGATCAGCCTTAGGTACAGGTCACAGGTCAGATGTGTTTGAGCACTTCCTAAAGCAGATCCCCCTAGGTTTTATTCTACATTACTCCTAACAAAACAGTATACACATAAAATACATTAAAGAACTCAGTAAATACATGTAGCACTTCCATGATTCCTCCAGCCAATGTCAAAATAAAATTGAGTCAGGAGTCCAGTTCAGTGCTGCAGGCTTGGGAATCTCTAAACCAGGTGACTTTTTTTACAGCTCCCATATCTCTTGACATTTCTGAAGAACAGACCCTGCTATGTTTTGCTTTCCTAAATGTAGTACCACTGTTAGCTCTTACCACTCCAGATATCAAGACAACTCATTTAAACTCAGTAAATGTTACATATTAGCACTAAGAGAAAAGTTATAAATTTTTTGTTCCTATTTTGAGTAACTTGGGGAAATGCAACAGATTTTCACTTATTAAAAAAAAAAAAAAACACACAAAAAAAAAAAAAACCAAACCAAAACAAAACAATAAAACCCAACACTTTTTAGAGCAAGAGAAAACTTGTTGCCAAAATAATAAAGACAACTCCAGCTTTGAACTGAGCAGGCACATTTCTATAGCCATTCAGTGTGCACAGGCCAGAGCTCCAGACACAGGTGCCAAACTCAGGCTTAGGCTTGAGTACAGTGGTCAGACACAGCCAGCTGGCACTGGTAATGCTTCCTGGGCTCCAAGCTGCCTGGATGCACACCAGAGCTGCTCTGCAGCTGGGACAGAGAACATTTGGCTTAGGCACACCCTCACTAATGCACCTGAAGAGGCTTCGAGAAGATTTTGGATTAGGACCAGTGCTCTCAGTGGCTGACAGTGAGGACACACTGGCTATTAACAGCACTGTCCCTCTGGGCAGTGGAGCTTGCATCTTCCTGCTATGTATTCTCACTACCGTAAGTGGGATCTCCTTATTTATCCAGTCTGAGAGATCTATTTTGAATAATTAGGAACTGACCTGTAATGCAGACACACAGTATTTGAGTCTGAACAGTTAGTGTTGAGACAAACTTCTGAATTCAAAAAATCTTCCTGCACTGAGATAGTGAGACTTAAACTAGCAATTAGCAGTGTAAGCTATATTTTTTTAATTACACTTTAGGAAAGAAATACAAACTATTTTATGGTCCAAAAGCATATGTTTTTCCTGTATGAATCATTCTATTTTTCACTTTTCAACTTTACCTTCTCCCTGGCCTATATCACTTTGCTGACAAAATCTGTTTTATTCAGGGTTTTCCTCTTGAAAAGGGACTCCTTTCCTGCATTTGAAATACAGCCAGAGAACATTCAGCATGAAGACCTTTCAAAAAAGATGTTTTTTTCCAGTAGAAGGGTGGAGATGGCTTCTTTTGAGAGTTTTTGTGCTCCCTGAAATGCCTTTTCACCTGCAGTGTAAATGAATGATGATCTTCTGTTCTGATCCACAGGTCTGGAGCAGACTGGTACTGGACATTCTCACTTCCACAGGAACTGGTGTGATGCCAAGTTCATTTCAGCTGCTGAAGGAAACTGCTACCTCAAGTTCAGCCTTAATAGCCTTGAGGCCACAACATAACAGCATTATTCTGTATGTTAGATGGTGCATAAAATGCATTACACCAATATTTAAACTATCATGGAACTGACCAGCTCAACAAGAACTGTTTCAAAAAAAGGATGCTCAATTTTGAAAAGCCCAAATTTGGCTTTGCTCCAGTTAGAGCACAGCTAAAATAAATAAATAAAATTACTCTAAGTTCTCCATGTATTTAAAATAAAATCAAACACTAACTGATTGTGTTTCCAATGCATTCTACTTTAAGGAAAAAAAAAAAGTGAAGGTAAAACCAAAATGTAGTTTCAAAAGAAAAATCAAGGATTTTTCCCTCAAAAAATCACTTTCCCCCCCAAAAAAGTGCGTTGCTTTCAAACTGCGATATCATCAGAACAAAGATAATTTAGCAATTTATTCTGATTTGGCAGAATTTAATTCAGATGGAGCTCTACCAAAGTTTGCAACAAGCCTCTTTTATCTTCAATTTTACAGCATCCTCTGCACCTTTAAACCACTGACAACCACAGGAGTTACCCTCAACAGTTCCAGGTAAAATGGGAATCTCCATATTCTGTTCAACTGAAAGGTCTCTGATTTTAAAAGGCTGTATTTTACAATATTGTATTTTATAACAGACTTTGCTGTATAATCTTCTCAATAATTTCTTTACCTTGTCTACAGAGACACAGTAAAGTCACAAAGTCCCATTACATTAATTTTATACAGAGATATCTATATATGGATATATTGCTACAAATTCTGAATCAGCTGCATTATGTATTAGTTATCTGCTACCAGTCTTATTTAGTTTTTTACCTTTTCAGTGCTTTTAGGGTATTGCTGTGAAAAGGATTCCAGCCTCCAATGTTATTTCAAGTGCTGTTTGCTCACATATGCATTTGAAATGCTGTTCAAAATGTCACAGACTATTAACAGCACTAAGGAGACACAGAACCCTGCACAGACAATAGAAATCCCACATTTTGTCTGTATTAACACCCAATTAAGGTAAAATATCTACCAGGTTCCTTCTAAGATGTTTATCTGTGTAACATCAAGGTACCTTCCCAAACTAAGGAATGTTCATGATTGAGGCACCTCTATCCTGCAGTGATAACTGTACATCAGATGATGTTTGGTTAATATATCTGATGAAAGATTTGTCTTTTTGATTGCTATTGTCTACGAAGCAGAATGAGGAATACCCTTAAAGGGGTCCCTTTCAGAGTAAGTGATTTCCTTACTTTCTGCCATGCAGTCTGTGTAAAATCATTTCTGGGCACACAAAAGTCAGTGCTGCCAAAAACCGTGCCTGGACATAACAAGATTATAATACCAGAGAATTAGACAATATAACCACTTAGGAAACACAAACTGGTCACCAAACTTTCATTGGGAAATGGCTCAGCTGGAAAGCAGCAAGTAATAACTGGAATATTACTGAGAGCAGCCCTTCCCCACTGCTCTTCCATGTATTTTGGGTGGCCCTGGCACCCCAAGGTGAATTGGCAGGTTCAAGCATAACCTCCTTGACTATATAAATCATTCAAATGTGATACATTCAAATCTCCCAAGTTCAGAAAGAAAACCATGTTGGCACAGACAGATTTTAACCTACAAATATTTGAAGTATCTACATTTCAGCTTTCATATGTTTTAGTATAAAGGGCCTCAGCTGTCAGATCCAGGAAAAAGAACAAGGAAAAAAAAATATTTTCGGTTACTATTGAAAACATCAATCTTTTATTGAAAAAGTTGGGTCTTATTACCTCTCATGTTGATATTTTATAAGTAATACGTTTACATGATTACTGATAAACAGACCAATAAAAGGTTATCCCACTGATATTGTAATGCTGTTAACAAGTATTACTTTTTCAGGACCACTGTCTGTACTGCAGACAGTATTGCAAAAGAGACAGCAAAACGGGAAGTAATTCAAGGAAAAACACTTTCCACCCCCACCCCCTAAAAATGGAAAAAGCCTGGATATTAAAACCAAGTGATGTTTTCAACCATTTCCAAAAGTGTATTTTCATTCAAATATTGTTCTTCCTACTGCTACAAAACGTGCTCAGAAAACAAGACAATTGTTTGTAATATTTACAAGATGTCATTGAATTAAAATATTCATCTATTTTCCTCCTTGCAGAGCAACAGTGTTCTCCTATTTCCATAGAAATATGCAGTAGGTTTATTAGAGCACTGGATGTGCACCATACAAGCCTTTCCAGCACTCACCTTGCACCCAACACTAACTAGGACTTGTGCCAATACAATTTGTACGACAGTAATCTATCAGATTCAGACAGACTTGCTCAAGCCCGAGGGGCTCAAACAGAGCAGCTGCACTGGGAATGTTCTGTGCAACCCAGACCTGAGACGGAGAGGAGGAAGGTGATGCCATCCCTGCACTGCAACAGGCTACACCAGCACTGAGCTTCATTCATCCCCTGAGTAGGGACAGCAGATCACAGCATCTCCCTCTCACTGCCATGCAGAGGGTCCAGCACAGCCTCCTTGCTCTCCTCATGCTGAACCAGCTCCTATCAATATGCAATTCCTCTTTCTTGACCAGAGCTCTCGCAATTTTGCTGCCACTTTCAAATTGTCTGACGTTCAAACCAGCTGCTGGATAGAAACAGAATGCACCATTTCGTAAGTTCTACATTTTCAGCGTCTCCTTGCCTAATCCTCTGCCCCTCTGCAGCTCCCTAAGTGCACTGAGAAAGCAAATATTTCGGTCACAGATGGCCTCAGGAAAGCCTGTGTTGGTTGAGGTCAGCCAAATGTGGCAGCTGCATTTTGCCAGCCCTGCCTTCCTGTGCAAGGGCCAACAAGCAGCAGCTCACTCTTCAGTGGCCTCTTCCCAGGCCACGTTCCCGAAGAGGGAGCAGAAGGTCCCCTTTCCGTCACAGCCAGCCCTCAGCTCAGTTGAGGTTTCCTGCTGTAGCTCTTCCCCAAGGCTTGATGTTGCCTCAGGTGCTAGGGACAGGGTTGATGAATTTTCCAGAAGCTTTTGGGCTCCTTAGTTCACATGGAGGTGTAATTATGGGCTCCATCAGGCAAACTTTTCAGTGCCAACTCTCCCAATCCCCTGACAAAAAACATGTGACACCCTCTTTCTGGGGATTAGGGATGAAGACACACAAACTCAGTATATTCTCTATCTGGGACAGCAGTAAATGTGCACACTGTGTCTTTTACCATCAAAGAAGAACAGAATATGACAGCTGGGGCTCTTTCCAACACTTCCAAATGCTTCATAGGCCAGCACTTGCTTTTATTATTATTTTTATGCCTCTGAAATAAACAGCATGAAAACCCAATGCTAACTGACACCAACTTACACTGTGACAGCCAAAGAAACAAAGCTCAAGATCAGTCAGAGTGGCAAGGTTTTAATTATCCACGTCCAAATCTAAGGACAAGGCTGGGAGTAAGTATATCCCGGGCCTATCTGCTAATCCCACACCTTCTCTCCCAGCATCCCAAAGACGACAAGCTGGTTATCATTAATAATTATTAACATACTCCTAGCCTTCAGAGTTAACACTGTTAACTTTAAAGTTAACAATGTAATACTAACATTAACACTTCATGTTACAAATGAAAGAAATTCACCGGAGTTAGATTGTCTCTCTCTTAACTGAATGAAGCACCTTTAATTTTTGGGTTTGGGCTTTCTAATAGCTGAAGCTTTTGCCATTGCTTGACTGTTGTTTTCATTAGCTGATACTGTTGGAAGTTAAAATACACTCAAGCCTACAATATTAATTTTACAAGTCCTCATAAGTAAGGTTTGGGTGTGTAACCTGCAATTAAACCAGAAAATACACTATAAAGTGAGTTTATTAGCATTTGTAAAGGGAAAGTCAGAGTTATCTGACTTTTCCCCTGTACCTTCAAAAAGTGTGAATTTACTAAAAATAGTGTGAGGTAGGGAAAGAACATAGGAACATAGGAACATGAAAAGGGAAGGGGAATAATGGGAAGGGGAATACATAAATACTTTAAATATCTATTTGTATACCATGCACTCCACAGAACTAACACATATCACAACAGGTTTGCAAGACTCATATCATGAGGAAAAGTTTCCAACTCTAATGACGTCTGACTGTGCTTCCCTTCATCCTGCAGGGAACATACTCAACTAGTACAGAGTTTATAAAGGCCATGAATGAGCACAAATACAATTCAGTGACCTGCAGTGTCCTTGTCACTCATATGATATTTATGCATGTGAAGCTAATCTGAAGCCTCTCTCAAGCTCCCATTCATCATTAGCCCATCAGATGCTGACTAGACCATATATCTACCTGGATGCTTGCTAATCTTTGACTATTAAACAGGAATAAACCACAAATTTTATACTGGGGGCCTGTCACTCAACTATTTGGATCTACTTTGTGGCCAGCTCCTTGTGTAAGAGAGCTGAATATAACCTTTATTTAGGACTTGTTCTGTGCACATCATGCTACTTAGCAAGAGCACTCAAAGCCAAATTCCCAGGTCATGGAATCGGTGTGGGTCTGCTCAGTTCCATGGAGCCATGCCAGATTACACCAGCTGAGGTTCTGGCCATACATTTTCGAGGTACTCATAAATTAATTAAGCTTTATAACAGCCTTGTAAGGTTCAGCAGTGCAAGAATGAAGTGGGAAAAGTGCAAGAACTCCAAGCCACACAAGGAAATGCAACTTCCCAAAGGGCAAATATCCTGACTGCTTTCCTTTTTAATGGTATGTTCCACCTTTCCTGAGTCAGAACCCCTCTCTAAGCTGCACAAAGCCAAAAATGGTTGTAGCATCAGTCTGCAGCAGTAAGAATTGAACCTGGAAGCTCTGCACCTGCATGTGTGAGATTACTGCAGGAACTAAGAGATCTAGTTGGGCAGCTCAGGTTGTGTTGAGTTCATCCCTCTGCTCAGCCCAGTCATAGAGAGATGTTGAGTTGCCTTGCATTCATAACAACAGTCAAAGAGATGTTCTATCTACTACTGAGGCTAATAACTGCAATATTAGAAATAAAATGTTTACATTCGGTTAGGATTTTTTTTCCTAGCATTTAAAAGAGCAGTGCATAGTCAACAGAAATCCTGCTGCTTCCCATGTGCTTATAGAAAGCAGCTTGACCCCAAGAGAAGTTTTAAAACTCACAGAAGTACCTCTTTCACACACACTGTAATTGAAATGGTTTGTATGTTTTTATTCAATGAACACTATCAAAAAAAATATGAGAAAAGAAACAGGTAGAAACAAGTCTAAGGAGAGGGAAGATTTGAAATTATGAAAATAGCTCTAGGAACAACTAAGTTGTCTCCTTGCATAACCAAAGACAGTGGAACTTAACCTGGTAAACCTTGCAATAACCCAACATAAGTGTTTCAAAATGTGTCTTATCCCACATCCACTCAGCTCTAACCCAACTCACTGCACCGGAGGAAGGACCAGTAACATTAATAACTTCCAGGTTTGCTGCACTCACAAAGGGATTCTACAGCCTGTGCTGAAAGGGCTTGGGAAGGCTCCTGGCATTCTCTGCTGTCTTCACATACCAACAACTTTAGCCCAAATTACCCTACTGTAATTATTCCATTACCCCATGTGTATCACTTCAGCTTCACAAAAATGCAGAACGCCCAGCTTATTCAGAGCATCTCCTAAGCCATCGATCCTGTCTGGCAAAGAGGACTGAAGAGCAGATGGAACAACCTCCTATCACCAAAACACCCCCCAAACTTCAAGCCCTGTGACCCACAGCAGAGCAGGAAAAGGCCTTCAAAGGTACACCCCAAGCATCAGCTCGACCTTCGGCATCCACAGCAACCTCAGCCTTTATCTGGATGAGCACAAAGACCCCACCAAATGCCAATCTCAGCCTTTGAGAGACACAAGTGTTTGCAGTTACACAACAACCCCTGGTGCAGCTCCAGGGCTCTGCTGTGCCACAGGCACACGGAGGAAGGTTTCCGGCTGGCGGGCGCAGCGTATAATAGGGCTGATTTATAGTTATCAGCATGGGACTTGATTCGAGAGCTCAATCACTGTGACTTCTCACAGTGGGGTTTGTGTGCTGCAACGGGGCTCAAAATTGGAGAGGAATTTACCTCCCGCTGCCGAACATTACATAACAATCAACAGAAAACAAGCGGAGAGCAGCAGGAGGTCCCCGTCATTAGCCTGCACAGTCACGTTAATGGAGATGTACACACACTCATCTATCTGCACTTATTATGGAGCTTGCCAGACTGGGGGATTACACGGCAAGAAAGAGTCTAGGACACAGAGAGAGACAAGATACAGGCAAAGAGTTTCACAATTCTAGTCAATCCACTGAGATTTCCACATTAACTGGAGAGACTGGGGTCTGGGAGATGGAAGTCTCACAGGTAGTAAAATGGCTCACAAAACCTGGGAGGTGCATGTGACCTTGCACAGTGCAAAATGCTGCTTTTCCTCTACAGAAAAAAAACAACTACACTTTCTTCCTCTTTGGAGCCCTCTGCCAAGGCAACAGCTCTCCCTCCACAGGAGGATGCCCACAAACTTTTCTGAAGTTGTAAACTTCTATCTGTATGGCCACGTTGCTCTGCATCCCAAAATAATCATGGACTTCAATGCCAATCAGATGTTTCAGATTAGACAGACAGTAGTCCCTGTAGGTATTTCTGCTGCCTTGGCAAACTGAAGGAGGAAACCAAAAAGCCATCATAATTAAGAAAGCCATTCACACCAAAAGGGCTCATTTTAAACCTTAACATTCTGGATAGCTGTAGCTTTGGTTTCATATGATATTGTCTTCAACATCTGAAGAGTACTCCAAACATTTCTAAATCTTGCAAGACTAAGGGATAAAACTGTATAATTTGTGGGCTTTTTAAGGAATAAAGTGCTTGAACATCTGATGTGACTCAGCAAAGGTGAACCAAATCAGAGCAGAAAACAGCCCCATCGCATTTTCTCTCCAGCCACCACTTTGACTTTTATAAATATTCACTTTTGCCTCCCAAGCCAGCAATTTACTGTTCCTTCCTCACAGAGTAAAACCAGCAAATTCATTCTAAAACTTGAGTATACAAGGTTAAGAAAAGGTCAAGACACTCCAAGTCCCTCTATGCTAATTTAGCATGAAGGAGGCAATCCATTTCCCCTTCCCAAACATGCACTAAATGCAGAACATCTCTAATGGACTAAGAGTTTTCTCCTTGGCGTTTCAAATATTCTTCCTAATCACTAAGCTATGGATCTAAGTCATGATATTTCTTTTAACAAAATTAGAAATGAGAGTTTTAAACAATCTTAATGTTATAATCAAATCAACTGGAATGTTATTAGCTTTCTCGATTGCCATTTTTCTTTTCTGATTAATACTGCGATTCCTGTAAGAAACACTCTTTTTTAATCACTGTAAACAACTATGACATTAACCCCACTCAGACTATTTCTGCCATATACCATTTACTAACCAAATGAGAGGTCTCAACATTTCTCCCCTGCCTCCCTCAAAAAGTGTTATACCTCTCTTTCTCCCTATCAATAAATTGACTCAGAAATATTTGCAAACTATTGGTCATTTTACATTTTAAAATGAATAGCCCCCTTCAGAATTCAGCCACAAATTGATCTGTTTGCAGAAGGATCTGCAATGTATCTGTTGCAAGGACTAGACAGGACAAAACAAACCAGCAGTGACTGAGGAGTCCCTTGCTTGCTTCTGAGTATTTTTCTTTTAGACACCCTTGAACACTGAGCAAGCTACACTATTTATCCATTTCAGCCCCCTTTTAATCTGAACACTCCTGTTAAGTTTAACTGCAAACAGTTAAAAACACAGTTATCTCCATGTTTCATCTGTAATTAAAAATTCCTCATTGGCTTCATTCACCCAGGTTGAAGTGACAAGTCCACTTTGGCCAACCATCATATTAACGGTGAACAGAAAAATGTGAGCCCTAATAACAACCCCTTGACCCCTGCTGAATTCCACTGGGGTTGCAACTGCAGCAGAGAGCACAGGGCTGAGCAGGGAACCGCTTGGCCTGTCCTGTGCGATGCGCTCAGGGAAAGGACAGGCTCAGCTGCCACAGCATCCTTCCCTCTCCCCACAGTATACTGGGAGCTGGCCAGGACTCCTTGCCAGGGATTGCTGCTCTGCTGTAACAGCCTCACAGAGCAGCATTTGCTAGAACAGAGCATAATCTTGCTCTCTACACAAACCCAGAAATTCAGGAGACAAACAGCTCCATGGTTCAGCAGAGAAACTGCCTTTCTGACACACAAAGCGGCCACTGTTGGAAGTCCAGACCTCCAGCCCTGCAAGGCAATACTGACTCCCACATTTCCACTGACATCAGTAGCAATCTGAATGAACTTGAGACTTTGTTTTCACAGAATCACAAAATCATTTAGATTGGAAAAGACCTTTGATATAATGGAGTCCAATCTTTGGCTGATCTCCACCTTGTCAGCTAGACCAGAGCCCTAAGTGTCATGTCCAGTCATTTTTTGAACACTTCCAGGGATGGTGACTCCACCACCTCCCTGGGCAATTCATTTAAATACTTGAGAACCCTTTCACTGAAAGGGTGTCCAAGCTGAAGCTCCCCTGGAGCAGTTTGAGGCTGTTTCCTCTTGCCCTGTTACTACTTACCTGGGAACAGAGGCTGAACCCCACCTGGCTACAACCTCCTTCAGGTAGTTGTAGAGAGCTTTTAACTTACATATTCTGGGCAGGGTCAGCTCATACGTCAGTCAAGAGAAAAACATTTTAACTACCCATAGCTTCAAGAAGCAATAGGAACCTCACCTAGAACTGCCTCTAGATTAAGAATCACCATCGTGGCCAGGCTTCACGAACGAAGATTTGAAAAGGCTCTCCCCACGCTTGCTACAAGAGTGCTGATGGCTGAAAAGACCAATGAGAGATAGACAAGTCCGGTTGCAGAAGGCACAGCAGAAAGTCTCCCTGGGTGGTATCGACAAGATGTGATTCTTTCTGCGTTGTCTTTTCTCCTCGAGAGTGATAAGAATATGCATAAGAAAAACCAACCAGAAATGAGGGGCAGCAAGAGATATCACACTGCAGCAGAAGCTACTTTGGGACCAGGTTTAACACTCTGTTACCCAATGTCAAACTACACAAAGTCAATGCATGGTGAAGCCCCATCTCCTGCAGGGCACTGGAGTGCCAGAGAATCAAAAAGGCATTGGGAGACACTGTCTGTTTTAGAAATTCAAGTTAGGAATTTATAGTTGCATCCGGAACTATACTGTATATTCTCCCATGCCACCTACTGGTGCCTTCTTTATCTACCAGCTGTATTTTACAGAAAGTCGTGTATACGTGATGCACTTATGGATAGTGTTCAAACTCACTGTTTGATGGACTTGAGTGGAAAGGCACAAGGGCCAGTTCAGAAGACAGGTTGTCCATGTTTAGGTACCTTAAAAGATGATAAATTACTACTGCTGACAACTTCAAGCACCCACAAAAATTGTAAGAAACAACATGAGGGAATTCAGAACAGAAAATGCTGCTCAGTACTAGTGCAAATCTGTCATGAGAAGGGCAGGAAAACCAAACCACCCCACACACCCCAAGAGGTGGTACATGAGCAAACCTCTGCTCACTCCCCTCCTGAACACTGCTCCTACTGCAATCCCACAACTGCCCACGATCCTGTTGGCATCACGACTATTCTCTTGGCTGTGCATAACATGGAAGGAGAAAAAAAATACTCTTGTTTAATCAACCTGCGCTATTTTTTTTAATTATTTAGTAAGAAAAACTAGAGTCTGTCCTCCTCTATTTAAAAGGAGGGCTGTCAGGTTCTGACCTAAGTCTAACCAAAAGGAGAGATGGGGAGGGGAAGGGGGGACTTGGGAAAAATCAATGAATCTACGTTAATAAAGGTTATAGGAGTAAAATTTACGCTGGATGCAAGTATGATCCTATAGTCTTTTTATTTTTTTGGCATGCTGCCCCAGCATGATTTACGTTGAGATAACGTGATGGGGCCTCCACCACTGAAAGGAATTAAATAAAAATGCAATAAAGGAGTACAAAATCAATCCGCTTACAGTTTTGTTTAATAAAAATTCATGAAGGATGGGCGGGCAGGCCTATAAGAAATACACCAGTTCAATGAGGGGGCTCTATCAAGCCCACAGCCATTAGAGTGTAGCAGCAGGATAGGATTATTGAACATTAGCATGAGTTAGCTGTGTGCCAGTGTGTTGAATATGCCTCAGTTCCCCCATCATTCCAAGCTCTGTCATTGCTGCCAGTCAATAGTGCATCTATCACCTAAAATAATGGCCAAGAAAAGTACAAAAAAAGGGGATTTGACCTTGACTGAGAAGCTGATCCAGTGGGATTTTCCAACAGGGGAGCTATTTTTTCAGTCAGAATGCTGGGAATAAAACCCAGCAGTGGACTGAGTCTATCCCTGGATGTTCCAGGTTACATGTGCTTTCTCCAGGCTGAGTTTGGCTCTCAGTTGTCACTTTTCACAGGTGAGTGAGTGACCCTTCTGCCCTCTGAGACATTTGCCTTAATGAAAATTTGCATTTATTTTCCTAACTACAGGTTGAAGCTCGAATGCACAAAAATGCCCTGTGGCACAGTAAAAAATTAATTGCAAATTCCTTTAGCAACCCTTATTTCCTAAGAGGAGCTGTGAGGCTGAGTCTTTCCTCTTCCCTCCAGTGGGCATTTCAAAAGCCATTGCTTACAACCTTGACAAAAAAGGATTTTAGTGTCACAGGTTACATAGACAAGCGTTTGAGAAAATAGTGTAGCCAAGTCCATGCAGCATTTCTGTGATTTTCCACCAAATGAACAGTTTGACTGATAATGGAACAGAGCTATTTCCATTTCTACCCAAGCAAACCACCTCATTTTCAGAAAATTCATTTGCTCTATGCTAAAATCCACATTGTTTAGGGGTTTTTTATTATCACATGGAGTTCAAGGAAAAACATGGCTGAAAAATGGCCTTGTGCCTTGCATGAGCAAAAGCAAGTTTGCAAGTCAGCTGTGAACATTCGCCCTGGAAGTGCTCACAAAATACACCGAGTAAGTGACGTCACCTCGTGGTCAGGACACACGGGACTCAGCCAATTAACATTTGCTGCTAATCCCTCCACTAGCTGAAGGTACCTGCTGAAGCTCCCTAGAGTCCTTACCAAACAAAGCAGGATGAGGCAGATTTAGGTTTACACATGTGATGGGATATGTACAGAAACACTGGGATGTGACTCATTTCCTCCAACACCAGCAACTGCTAATACCAAATTCCTTATTGCCTGTTACCAAATCAAGCCCAAAAAGTTAAACCAATGTTTTTCAACAACAGTTCTATCATCGGGTTGCAAGTCTGCAGAGACCCATGAGCAGATAAAAGCACAGAATTCATCAGACACCGTAAATTCTCTCCGTGTCTGCTCTGTGCATCAATTTTCTCTCAGAGCACAGCTGAGTACAACTCCAAACAGACACATCCAGGCTTGTGCCAACGACACACTGGGTTTCCTGGGGCAGGTGATCCGCCCACACCTCCTCCCAACACAGGAATTACTGGCTAGAGAAGCACTTTAGCTTAGGCTCTCCCTACATAATTCTAGAGGCAGCTCAGCTCACCAGCAGGGCAGTTGCTTTCCAGCTCTCTCTACTCTAGGCACTTAGAAACACAGGTAAAATGTTACAAAAGGTAAAATGCTGTGTTGGCCCACTCCTCCCCCCACAGCTCCTGAGCTCCCCCAAAAGAAGCTTCAGGCCAAGCAAAACTGCCCTGCCCGTTTTTCCTGGTAGGTTTTTCTTGGCTGTTCCAGTACGTTGACTTGAAGGACAATAACCTCTAGCTTGTTTAACAACTTGTCCCTGCTGTGTAATTACACTTCTTTTAATTGGTTCGTGGGGTTTAATGGTCTCTGGGGACTCGGCTTGCAGCATTTCTCATTAACTGCCAGCACGCACTCGCATTCTGAGGACAGGGGATGTGCTCCAGAACAGCACACTGGGAAGGGTCTCAGGTTGCCAAGTGAAGGACTAAGAGCAGAGCTTACAGCCATGTACAGACACTGAGCCAACTGTGCCATCCATGGCGTGCACAACCAGCTCCACACTCCTTGGGAGAGGCAGCTCCCCACTCACATCCATTATCAAACTCTTGGAAGAACTAGAAGAGGCAGAACACAGCAAGCGCTGAGAAACCACAGTGAGGAACACTCCTGCAGAAGCACAGGACAGAGTGGATATGGGAGCCACTTACACAAGCTTCTCTGTTATCTCTCACAGCTTCAGATGTTTCACCATTTCTCTCCGGAGTTTGCAATCTTAAATTGTTCTCAAAAGTATGTTTAAAAATATCTCTAAAGTGGCATCCACAATAATATTAACACTCTTCATTCTATGCCAAGTGCCTTTGTGCCATCCTGGAGCACAGGAGCTTGTCCAAAAGAGGCCACAAAGATGGTCAGGTAGCTGGAGCACCTCTGCTGTGGAGACAGGCTCAAAGAACTGGGGGTTGTCAAGCCTAGAGAAGAGAAGGCTTCAGAGAGAGCCTGGAGCCCCTTCCAGTGCCTAAAGGGGCTACAAGAGGTCTGGAGATGGACTGCGGGGATAGGACAAGGTGGGAGTGTTTAAAGAACTAAAAGAGGGGAGAAGAGATTTAGATTAAATATTAGGAAGAAATTTCTCCCTGTGAGGGTGGGGAGGCCCTGGCACAGGTTCCCCAGAGAAGCTGGGGCTGCCCCATCCCTGGAAGTGTCCGGGGCCAGGTTGGACGGGGCTTGGAGCAACCTGGGATAGTGGAAGGTGTCCCTACCCATGGAAGGGGCTTGGAAGAAGGTGATCTTTAAGGTCCCTTCCAACCCAAATCCTTCTGAGATTCTATCATAGCAAGGTGGGCTGTACAGAGGGTTAGAAAACCAGTGCTAAGAGGTAACTGCTACATCCCAAGCTCTCAGCACCAAAGGCTGCTCAGAGGAGGATGAACCAAGGACACGATACATTGCAGAAAATGAAAAAGAGTATTTGACATCTGCGAAGGAACAACACTATGTTAAACTTATACTGGCAGGGCCTTGAGATCCAAGTAGTTTTCTATTACTTCTCAGCCATGCTCGGCCAGTTTGTTTGATTTTTCCATCAGAATCCTGCAGCTCAAGTTCACTTTACCAGAGGGAGAAGTTGCTGGGAAAGGGACTGAGAAACAAGAATCTGTCAAAGAGTTGTTTTATTTCCTAGAGCACTGGCTGACTGACCAAAATCCTATAAAAAAAATAGAAAAGAAAAGAAGTCAAATTCAGGAAAAAGCCCTGAACGTGTCAAGGCTTTTGGAACAAATGGCACAATAGGTTTTTCCTGTAGCTATAGGCATGTATTTCTTCCTATTTTTTATTTATTTATTTAAGTCCCTGTAACACACCATTTCCCCCAAAGGGCTGCAAAGGTTCAAAGGCTTTGAGAGCACCAATAAATCATGACCACATAAATGTCCTGTAGTGAAGTTTGATTCTTATTTACCCGGGGTCTTTGGGCCAGTGCTCAGTCTGTGTTGGAGAAGGCAGATTTACTTCTCCTGAGATGCCCTCAATTCACAGAGTGCTCATCTTTCAAGCAGCACTGCTCCAGCCTCAGCTGCCAAAACACTTCTAGCTGCAAGTTTCCATCACTTGCTTTATCACACTTCCCTTTCCCCTCCCAGATACTGGTCTAAACTCAGTTATGTTTAGAAATACCTTGTGAGTGGTCAGACTGTGAGTCAATGAATCTCTGTAAATCACTGCCACATGCAGAAGAATTTTAGGCTTTAGTGAGCTTTCTCCTTACCCCATCTTTAGCCATGATTCCCTCTCTAAAATAATCTTTAGGACTACAGCATATTGCATGGCATGTAGGAAACCCAGTACATGTATAAGCAGACTGCAAGTTTGGGGCATAAGAGTGTTAAAAACAGGGCAGAAATACTATTTTAGATGAACTGGATGCCCACGTGCATAACTAACATGCAGTTCCATCCTACAGGCACTAAAGCAGCATATCAGCCTCTACTCCACAGAAACAACAATCTGCTCATCCGACTCCACTAAGAGTAAAACAATCAGCACCACAAGGTCCAGCAGTTTGATTAACATAAGCACCTACTGCCGTCGGTCGGAGCGGGAGGACGACACGGTGACCAGGGATACCAGCCCCCCTTTATTACAACAGTGCTCTACTTATATACACTTCTGGGTAACACACATGTACATGCACCATTGGTTTAGCATAAACATAACAACTCATGATTGGACACACAGCCACATGTCCATATGC
>JAYRBT010000054.1:3945721-4023311 GCA_036023395.1 Myiotriccus ornatus | reverse complement strand
CCCTCTGCCAGGTGTAAAGTTCCATCTTCAGTATCTCAGCTTACAGAGAGCCCAGGGCCAGCTGGGCTCCCCCACAAGCACCTAATATTGTAGCTGTTTCTCCATGTCTTTTCTGTGAGGTTACTTAATCTAGAGTTCCCTCTTAAATGCCAATGAATATTTTGCTCCAACTCCACCTTGAAGTACCTTTTTTAATTATTCATAGTTCATACAGCTGCAGGTATTCACTGGTAACTTGTGAACAGAGTCCATGTTAGTCTTAATTTTTTGAAAGGTCCTTCTGACAGGAAACAGAAACAACAGCTAGAGAAGTAAATTAACCACTTGGATGAGATAGAACTAAGACTACAGATGCAGACAATTTTCAGATATGTACATGGAAAAATAAGAATTAATGACAGCTAATTATGGCAAGACATTTGGCTAAAAAAGCCTAAATTTTTTGAGACAGACAGAGAAAAAGTGTTCAAGTACCTCAGAAACATCTTAAAGATATATAAATTTGCCAGACATATTAACCAAAATCAACTGTTTGAACCTGTGGAGTGTGATAGGTTCAATTGCAGTGGTAGTGCACGTAGAGATTCTTATCCTCAGACATCAACAGCCTTGAACCCTGCAGGAATCTGCACAGCTCTGCTTTTAGGAAAGGCCTTTTGTCATTAGTAGTTTAGAAGTGTTGAAGGGAAATCTTGGCAAAACCCCAGCAGCAGATTTCAATTCATTAACTGTAACCCAAAAAACAGGTGGGAATATTCATCTGCAACAAGACCACTTTTTTTCCACACAGCTCAACAAAGCAAAGTCTAAATGAGGATCTGGCATGCTCTGAATAATATCTATTTGCCTTCGCTTTTCCCACTCTCTTCTGTCCTGAGAGTGCAGAAACTCCTGGCCAGAGGACCTGCTCTTTAGCCATATAAATTTAAGATAATGAAAACACATTCCAGGCTATTTTTATTTTTGCCATGATTGGTTGGGGTTTTTTTTAAATAAATAAATAAATACATACATAAATAAAGGCAGCTAGACATCTGCCATATAGTGATATCTCTCCAGGTTTTTGGTCAGTGTGGTGACTATATTCTGTGGTGTTTGCTTTGTGTGCACTGGATGACAAGTTTATTGGGAGATGAACAAAAGCCCATCTCCCAGTCCCTGACAGCAAAAATCCATCTCTAACATAACAGACAGATATAATTGTTGTGCACCCTGTTAGACATACCAAGTGATTGATACAATGCAAAAAGGAGCAGGGTGAAATTATGATGATCTATAAAGATCTTGCTGGAACAGAGAAAGAGGAAGAGAATCATTTTTAATATGATTAATATTGCAGCAGAGAGGGGGAGAAAGGAAAGAGATGGGATTTGTTCCCTGTTATAACACACTACTCCCATGTAATACTGCTTAGCAGGAAAGCCTTCCAGCTGAGGGCTATGAAACAGTTATCACTGGTAGGTGATTAAGTTACTAATTCTTCAGGGAGAAGACATTTAGAGGCCCATATTAAAGGAGAGCGAGGCAAAATTACATTCCGTTTCAATTTAGTTTAGCAATTCTAGTGATTTAGTTAAATGAAAAGCAATTGTTCCAATTAATAGTATTGAATGTTATTCATCAAAAGTGTCAAAACAGCTGTGTTGGTGCATTAGTAACCTATTCTCTTGTCAGAGATATGGATAATTCCCCAGGATTGCATGAGGGAAATGGCAGAGCAGTCAGGAGCCTTCAGCAAGAGCTGCACGTCCTGCAGCGTTAATGATGCAGACTCCTGGTGCTGCTGTCAGGCTCCCACAGCACTGCACTGGAACCGACAGCGGGGGGTTCAGCAGGGCAGGGGATGGTCCAGAACAGAGCAATCCAGCCTTCACCCTCTCCAGCACCATCCCACAAATGTCCTTCAAGGCAGGCTGACAGGGCAGCGCAGCCCCACGCTGCTGGTGAGGGCAGAGCTCACACAGCTGCTCCTCTCCTCTCCATCCCACTCCTTCCTCCCACCTTCAGACAAAGGAGGATAAGACCCCTGCCTCGCTTTGCCTAGAGCTGGGGCAAGAACAACGAGCCAAGCACCATTTGGATTCATCCAGAGCCCTCGGCAGCGACATCCACCCCGCAGCAGCTTTTCTCATGGAGCTAATCCATCAAAACAGTGATTAAGGAGCTGAGAGGAAAAGTTTGGACATAACCCCTGAATACAATGGGGTAATAAAACACAATGGGGCTTCTGGCCTGGGAATATGACACTCTGGCACAAGACAGCACCTTCTATTTTGGGATAAACAGCCCCCGATCTGAACATGGCTGAGGGCATCCTGGAGCTCATTAATCTGTATGGGAATGACAGAGACAGGATAACAGGTCTGATAAGGGTTTCCTCCAGCCTTTTCCTCGCACCATGCAGGCCCCTGCAGCCATCTCAGCTATCTCCACTCAATAAGGCTTTATACACTTCCTCCCAGGACCCATAATTGCCATCTCAGTGCAGGAGATATTATCGTCTTCCTTTCCTTTCAAATTTCCATTGCCTTTTTATGGGAGATTAGAAAATCCTGTCGTTTTTGGACTCTGCTGTTTGTTTTCTCCAGGAGTTAAAGAAAAATAAATGCATGCTGGGGGCCTGAGTTTGAAGGACAAGAGAAAAAAGAGTGCTAAGGGCCCAGCAGTAACCTGCTGCAGCTTGTGTTGTTTTTCACATGGGCACCTTACCCAGGGCACTGCCCTCATGCTCCTCAGGAACAAGGGGAACCATAGGCCAGTCCCATTCCCCAGTGCATGGGTTAGGGCATTTGTGGGAACCTCCAGATCACACCACAAGCTGAGAGCTACAACAGTCTCACAAATCAAATGATGTTTCTGTTCTTAACACAAAAAAGCAATAAAAATATGGGTGCATTCAAGGAGAAATGGATCCCCACACACCTCATAAGTAGAAAAAAACCCTCTGCTTTTTCTCCCTGTCTCTGAAGGTACTCTTTGGTTCACACTCACAGTCCAACCTTCCTCATGAAGGTAATAAGATTTTTCAGTGTGACCTTTCTTGCTTTCTCTTCCCCATTCCAATCATTTTCAGGGATTATACCCCAGTAGTTACCATGCTCTAACACAAACTGAAACAATCAGGTGTTCGTGCTGAACACAAGAACTAAATGCAGAGCATAACTTCATACCAGCAATGTTGATTGAAATGTTATTTAATGGGGAGAGAGAAATAATCTCTCCTATCTATGCAATCCAAACAGTTTGGCATCACATGCTCAACTCTGAGGAGGGAGGCTCAAAAAACCTGTAAGTGTAAAAACCTTCCCCAGCTTCACATATAAAAATATATAAATCAAGTATCCTCACTAGGTTTGGCATTCCACAATATCCCCTTTAAGCCCTGGCTTGGAATTGCACCTGCATCTGCTTTTATCATAAGAGCTTGAAAGCACAGAGAAAATGGCACCTCAACTTCCTTACTCTGGGTTTTGTTAGGACCTTGGGTGCTTTGCTGCTTCAGTAACGAGCTGCTGAAATACAGCTCAAAGCCAGAGCAAAGAACTAAATCCCCCCATGCTGGTCCCAGCACAGGCAAACGGACACACAGGAGGTACAGGAGAAACTTGTGAAGAAGTTGGGAGAACATGTGTGTTAACTTCACAGCAGTGACCAGGAGGAGACAGAGGCACTGTGGAGCCCTCCCCATACCAGGCTTTTGGCATGAAGGAAGCTCCTTGGCACCTCTTCCTTTCTCATTCCTGCTCAGGATAGTAGGGCTTTAAATGCCTGCAGGGCATACAAAGTTACTGATAATAAAACTGCACTTTTTAATACACCAGAGTTACTATAGATGTGCCTATTTTGGTGCACATGGCTCCATCTTAGCTGTATTTCAAACATGCCACATAACATTTATTATGAAAAAGAATTAAAGAGCCCTTCATTAATTATTTGTATTACCATAGCACCTAAGGGCATTAATCACACATCAAGGCACCATTTAGCAAACACTGCCAGAACACAGTCTGCCCAAAATCAAAATTCAGGGCAATGAGAAAGAAAAACCTGCACAGAAATAAAACTGGTGGAGGAAGCACGAGGTGATGGCTCGAGGCAGCAGACAGAGCATGTCCCCTACCACCAAATTACCTGCACGTATCCCAGGTGAGGAACTTTTTTAAGAGAGGTTGGGTGAGTATTGTTATCACCCCTTGAGAGTCAGTAATAAGTGATCAGCTTACTGGAAGCCAAATCCAAGGGGAAGCTGTGGAAGAAAGTGGGCAAATGGCAGCTGTTGTGGAGTAGAGCCCACAGAAAGAACACTGTGCAGTCAGGTACAGCTTGAGCCAAGTTATGGATCGAGGGGACTCCTGCAAGATCCCTTTCAGTCCATTCCTTCAACTTTATGATGATAAAAAATAATTTAAGAATAGCCAGGAAAGTTCTAACTGCACTTTCACCCATGACAGACTCCCAGTCAACAATCAAAGCTTCAGCATTCCTCATTATCTCCTGACAAAGTTAAACACCAGTAATAAACAAATACCAGCTTCTGATCATAAAATGGACCTGAAGCAGAAAATAAAAGCTCAGGTCTGTTAGATGGTGATGGGTAACTAACAGTCCAGGTAAGTTCTTTTCACCTTTTCAGCTCATACACCAGCCAGTTTTTCAAACCCCAGGCACTGAATCTCAGCTCCAGCACAGTCTGGGAGCAGCCATTCATTCCTAATCATTTTAACTCTTACTACCCCATTCCTTGGAAAATGGGCTGAGTCCTCATGTAAAAGGCAGTGATAAAACAGATGTACTTTGTGAAGTGGGCTGAAAAGCAAATAAAGTTGATTCCTCCTACCCACACAAGCTTTTGAGACTTCGGTGTACAAATTAAAAGCAAATTGAAATGCGAAAAGCCACTGTTGTATTTCACATGCCCCATTTTCCTCCCAAGTGGAGGGTCTTGCATTAAACTACCGGTGTCACACCTATTGAGGTAATAGTGGAACATGAAATTATTGTAAAATAGCACATTGCCATATATTAATTGAACTTCATTTCCCAGCTGAAACATCCTTAAATTCATATTTCACTTTTTTGTTGTTTTTGTTTGGGTTGTTTTAAAATAGAAACAGGCTTATGGACTGCAGAGTAATTAGAAACACTGTCTTCATTAAAGTAAAAATTAGTAATTAAAAAAGCCCACACACCTTCCCCTCCCCCCCAAAAAAAAAACCAAAAACAAAATAAAAAAACACCACCACCAAAACAACTTTTCCATTCCAAACTTAAAATAACTGTTCTCCCAAACCTCACTATAGGGGAATATAGCTAACACAGAAAGGAATTATTTTTTAATTATTTAGGTGCATTCTCAGAAGTTAATCAACTAATCTCCTTCTCTATTTCCTAAACCAAGAAAAGGCCAGATGCAGTAATCTATTATAGACATGATATAATTGTACTGTAATCATAACAGAACAATATCTGCACATATGCTTTTGTTAAGCACAGGGCACAGCCTGACACTACTCATTAAGAAACAAATGGAACATTCAACTACGGCTTTCATTTGATCTTACAAAGATAAGCCTCGGTATTGTTACTCCGGATTTTGTGTGTGTGTGCAGGACACAAAAACATTCTCTCTCATAAAAAGAAAAAAAAAAGAAAACAACAAACCAGACTGCTCTACATGGGACAATTAACCAGTAGAACAGTATATTCTGCTATTATCCCTCTGTAATAACTTAAAAGTCACTCCAAACACAGCATTAACACTAAAAACAAGCCTAAAACAGTTTTCTCACCCTACATAGTCTTGCTACTCATTTTTCTTAGAACATTATTCACTAGCAGATCCAATTGGTATTGTAATTTATATTGTATTATACACAGTCTTATACTCACTAGTGTTGTAATTTAAACCATGTCTATGTTTTGTGTATGAAAACTTCTCAGAATAACTAACAGTCATACTAGAAAGGGAAAAATCAAACAAGCAGCCTATGTTTAGAACTTTCTGAAGGGCGTACCTGGCAGGAAAACAGGTAAAAAGCAGCAACATGAAATTGCATATGATAAAGCACAGGGATGCTGCTGCATTATAAATAATGCTGAAGGATGCATTATTTATATGTTTAATATTGGGCTCGCTTATGAAGTAAGCTTCTTTCTCCAGTTTGTCTCCAATAGTAATTGGCAGACAGGATCACACAGCAGAGCTCAGAAGGATATCATAATTCAGGGAAGTTGGGGAGGCAAAACACTGAGTTGAGCTCTCTATTGCATTTCCACAGTTTAATAAGTTGCAAATCTCAGAAGGTTAGGAGCTCACCTTTCATTCATTTAATCATTCAGTAGGAAAAAAAGAAAAAAAAGAAGTCAAAAACTTGGATGTTTATTTGAGCCTTGTCCCAAGTCTGTGTCCTTTAACAGCTGCAGGGCTGGCACGGAAATACTCCGAGATTTCTGGCACCTCCACGTCTGATCACTGTTTTAAACCAGAACGGGAGAAAGACTCTGCCCCATAATAGTGTTTAAACTGGCTCTGGCAAGAGGGTTGAGCCTCCAGCCCCTCAGGGAGCTCAATCTTTTAACACACTCATTTTCTGTTCCTGTGCTGAACACGGCACTTTGCACAGACCCAGTAGAAATATTACTGCTGCAAACAGCTCTTTCCCTCCCTGCTGAAAACTCCACTAGCAATTTTTTAACAAGTGCAACTGTGAGGGTAAAAGCACAAATAAATCTGCTTGTTAGCCCAAGTCAGAGCACTAGCTGGGCCAAATGCAGTTTTTGCTACCCCCACCACCTTCCCCTCAAGTTCCCAACTTTGTAGAAGAACACCTGGAACAAGCTTTTATCTGCCCTGTATCCCGATGGGTTTCACAGTGTGGTGTTATGTGTGCACCACAGTCATCTTTTGTTCACATCAACATACAAAGCTATCAATAGTGGCACCTGGGGAATGGAGATAGATCCCAGCTATCCATTGCTGTTGGAGGGCTATTAAATTTCTCTGGAGTTTGGGGGAACAAACAAATTGGTCTGCAAAAAATAAGTCTGTTCGAGTAGGTTAGAAACTGCTCTCAGCTGGGAGTACAGAGCTGTTGTAGAAGTTAACAAGTACCACCACTGTCTAACCCAGCCCATCCAGGGCCCCAGGGAAAAACTAAAGCATTTGTGCTTTGCTGGTGGTGTTGCTTCAGTCCAGCTTTGCCTCACAAAAGCAAACCAGGCCCATGCTTGGGACCACGGTGCTGACAGTCCCACGAGCTCATTGCTCCAGCTTTCTTTTAAGTTTTCCAGTTCTTGCAGTTGAAAAAAGAAAAAGAAAGGCTTGAAGACTAGAATAGAACAATGACCCCAAAAGATAGCTGGTGGGCACTTTTTTTTCCTTCCCAGTACATTTCATGAAGTCATTCACTTCAAGCCCACTGTTCTGGAAACCTGCTTTCACAATCCTACACTCCAAGATCCCAGATTATCCAAATTCCACATACTATTGCTGAAAATATTTTACAGTTCCATGTCTAACTGAACCACCATCCAAAACACCACCCTATTAAAACCCACTAGAATGGAGTTTGAAAATAAAGGTAAGCAATGGGAAGGAACTGAGATTCTTCATAAAGATTAAAGGTTATCTTTCAGGTTTAAATATTTCTTAAACAGTATTTAAGCACATCTAGTTACATTTTGGTTCTCTCCTACAGGGTTTTTGCTGCCTCTTCACCTTTGTTTACAAAGCACTTAAAGACAAAGTGCTCTCAGTTTAGAGGCCACAGTGAAGGAAGAGCTCACAGCTGCTTCTTCGTACCTGATTCCTCACTGCAGCACAGGCAGGGACAGTAACTGGACAGAAAAATGGACATCGGCTCATTTACATCCCCATAGCAAATTCTGCTGAATGTTCCCCACTGACAGCCAAAACATCCCCCACCTAAACTCAGTGACATAAGAAACACTGTGTTCATTTTAAAGTGTCCTGGACATTCCCAGCTGTGCACAGAAGTTGTACATACAGGTTGAGCACACCCTCCAGCCTCCACACTGAAAGCAAATGATGCAGAGATTGCATTACACCTAAATCAGTCACAACACTCACTCTGCATTTCCACACAACTGACTCCTTAAGCCTTGCGCAGACAGACAGTGTCTTGTCCTGCTACAGGTTTTGGAAGAGGGATGCAGAGCTGAGGTTGACTTATCCCAAAATGTGAAGCTTGTCAGTAATTCAGTTTTTGCCTCTAGATTCTGGTCCTGTAGCGCCCTCCACTCACGACTGTCCTGAAGATGAAACACCGCACCTGGTGCAGAAAGCTCCATGTCAAATCACATAATGGAACTTAGTTTATGCTAACCAGCCTTTTCTAGATAAGCTTTGGCATCAAATCTACCCAGCACTCTTGATCCCAGTTCTCCACTTTGCTGTGCAATATCAGACATAGCTTAAAGCAGAGAAGCCAAAGGAATCCAAAAATTAAAACAAAACAAAACACTTTCCCCATATTCCACTCAGCAACTGTCAAAAAGGAAATGCAAGTGGAGTGATTAATTCTTCCACTTACATGTCGGATGCAAGAGCACCAGCCCCTCAGACTTGGGCTTTATTATTATGCTCTGCCTCCCCAGGCCAATCGTAAGAGTCAAATTTTGACAAATTTCATACTGTGAGGCTTTTAAACAGTCAAATATTGCTTTATTATTTAGAACACCATTTTCCAGTTTTGTTTCCAGCTGTATGTAGTACTGAAGTTTGTATTAATGCTCTGCATTATATCATCCTTATCAGACAAGTTTCTAAGGTACAGCTGATTCTCCTTTTTGATTTTCTACAAGAGTTATTAAAAATGCTGACCAGGGAATATAGATTTTCATTAATATTTCCTCTTCTTTTGATCTGCTCCTTTGATTTACCTGACTCTACAATCCAAATAATCAGAGGAGTTCCTGTCTTTCATGCAACAAATGTAATGCCAAAACTTAATCAAGCCAAGGTTTTTAAGATGAAGGGAAAAAAAAAAAAAAAAAGAGAGTACATTCAAAAAGCTTTTCCTCACCCCATCTCACGAGATGACTTTGGGAAAAGCAGGCCTCAAGAAGATGTACCAGTTAAGGTATCCAACAGCATTAGTGCAAACAGCAAAGCTGCTGAGGATGAGAGGGAGACAACCTTTTTCTTTTAGCAGAGCACAACAAGGTGTTGCTCCACACTGTCTCTTGCTTCAGTTCAGTTTTCTCTACTAGCTTAAGTAGTCAATATGTTCTCAGGACACCCAGTTAACTGTACACTTGTTTTTCAACCCTGCTTTGGCATAAGGTTTCTGTCCTTATTCCTTTCGGTACTGTTCCTACACAGGAAGGCAGGAAAACATGTTTCCAGGCTCCTAATATGTGTTTGTTTTCCCTTACTGTTGTTCACTCTGTCTACACAGCGGTTCTTTTTCTTCGTCTGTGACAATAAAGTTTAAACTCTCCTAATAGAGGGAGAGAGATTTCAGGGAGTAGAAAATAGAAAGGCAGATACAGAGTAATGAAGCGAAACACAGACTTTGCTTTCAGTGGTGTTTTCTTGCGGAGTCAACCTTGACCCCAAGATGCCCAAACAAGTTGCAAGTGCAACACGTGCACTTTTGGATTTAGCCCAAATGCTCTTGTTTTCATACTATTTTTACATTAGTGAGCAAGGGAACAGATGTGGTTCAGAGCAGCCAGTCCGCCCCAGAACACTGTGCTGCAATCACTCCAGTGTCATTAAATCTCCATCAGAACAGCTTTTTCAGGAGTTGTTCTGTTGTTTCATGTGATTGCTGCTCTAGCCTGGCTCTAACATGCACCTCAAACAAATGGATACTCTGAGAAAAATCAGAGAATTAGTAATTCACCACCCTCTGTCTCAGTCAAAATTACTAGTGGGGTAGTAAAAAAGAATGCAGGTTGGTAAAAGCAGCTACTTGCAAGGGATAGCCTTATCTGTGCATGAAAAATAACTGCTTGTAGAAGCATTTGTGTATCTGTAATTACTCACCTTTTTTCCACATTTCCAGTAGTAGCTTTGTGACACAATAATATGTATATGGAATTGCTGGGAGATACTTGCATAAACAAAGTTCTAAACAGTCCAAGGAGAGGGGTATGCTAACTAACACAGACGTTTGGGTGATGTACACAAACAAATAAAGGAAATCCACGGCTTCTCAAAAAAGGGCTAGAATGGCTTTCAGTCATCTAACAACAACCAAATCAGCTTGTCTTGGTAACGTGGGAGAAGTCTCTCCATTCTTTCTTTCTTTTCAAAGCAAATAAAGAAGTTCAGATGTGCACAGATGTACAACAGGCCTTTTCTCTCCCAGTTTCCCCTCAAGGAGAGCTGGTGTGGGTCATCATCCCCCCTTTCACACAAGTGCCCCAGCTGCATTAGTGCTACAACTGGTGTTCCCCTCGTAGGACCAGCACACCCCAACAGTCACCAGTTCACTCAGCAGCATCCATATCCTTTGTTCTTATGAAGGATGACCTCATCCAGACCAATTCCAACTGTTTTCCACTGTGATATAATTTCCATACTTAATACCAGATGGTCAGAGACAGGTTTGAGCATGAATAACCTGAAGCCTAAAACCACAGAAGGGGACCCACATCCGTGGATGACTTCATAGGTAACCTATATCGGTCTGGGACCACCCCCCTTCCTTCTTTTCCCTGTGTCTAACACAGCTTTATGTCTAAAAACAGAAACAGGTTTTCATCTCCCATTAAACTAAGCAAGGATGAGCCCACAGGTTATTTTGGAGACATTCAGAAAAATCCCTGAACTGCCAGTAAAATTCTAGGAATCAATGGCCAGCTCAGGAAGGCACAGGAGGAAACATAAAGGAAAAATACTCCTCTGAGCACACCATTATTGTTAAATATCACCATTCCAAACGTAAGAGATAAATTTTCAAGTGTTACAGGAGGTCTCAGAACCCTATTAATAGAAATTAGAGAGAAGTCTAATAGAAAAAGACAAAGAGGAAGACATTCTCTCCACTGCTCCCTGGGGAAGGTGAGAAAAGACTGAAAGATGACACTTTATCTCTTCTAATTCTCATGGGACCCATAATCACAGCATTCATTCAGCAAATAATAATAATAAATATGGTCTGAAGTGACTCCAGCTATTTCAGCTTTAATAAATGGGTTGAAATAGAGGCAAATTCAGATACAGAGAACATCTTTTCAATAAAATCTGATAGGGTTATTAATAACATTAATGGAGTACCATGCTGTCTCCATTTTGTTAATAGTTGCCTTATTCTCCCCCAGTCCATTCCCCACTCCCATGAACAGACACAGAGAAACATACACTTTTCCCTCCAGTGATGACAAATTCAGACTGTCAGCTTTCTGCTGGCAATGCATCCCAAGAATTAGTCAAATTTGACATGATTTTATTGTTTTATGGGAACTGCCAACAGGGATTTTTCTGCCTGAAGTACATTTATATCCCAGTTCAAATCAGATCCTGGCTTAGTTCATGGACACAAAGAGGATAAAGCCAGGAACCTGCAGCTCCTCAAGGACAAAAAAAGTTATAACCATGTTGGGATGCTTAGAGCCTTCCTCCAGGTAACTGTCCCTTACTCCCAGGACAGTCTGTCCTTCCACCTTACGGTCCCCCTGTCAGGGAACCAACCCCAGTGTAGACACAATACTTGGCCTGCTGGTCCAAAACCAGACTTTTAAACACAGCTGAAAATCCTTGCACAGAGTTTTAGAAGAGCTAAAAATCTGTCTGCAGAAGAACAAGTGCAAGCAGGTAGATTTGTCTCAGCTGTCCAGTTTTATTCTAAATGGAAAGTTTAAAAAGATTCTCTTTAGTTTATTTTATTTTTCTCCCTCCTACTCTTTTTTTTTTATTAAATAAAGTATAACCTCAGTCCCACGGCACTCCATTGAAAACAACTATTGGCTCCAGTTGTACAGGAGCAAATCTTAACTGAAGGTTCCTGATAATTTAGAATTCCATCTTATTTATCCCATTTCACGTCAAACTTAAGCAGTATTTTCCAAATGTCAGGTTTTTACAGACTTAATGAGATTAAAAAAACATGTTCCTTTCCCTTTGCATTTTATGCTTTCAGCTGTGACTTCCATAAAATGGTTTTAGTTAGCAAACAAGATGGCTGTATGATTAAAGAAAAAAATGTATCTCATTTTCCTAGTCCCCATCTATAGATGGTGGGAAGGAGCAGCCAGAGCCAAAGTGTTCTACATCACAGTTCTTCCCTTGTAAGGAGACAAAAAAGAAAGGAAGAAAAACAGAATTACAGAGTTGCAGAGAAACGAAATGTTTGAACAGAAAATAATTTCCCTAACTTGTAGCCTGGAGGCATAACCTGTCATAGCTCTGCATGAATTGAACAGTCAGGGAGTTCAAGTTTTCTGCAGCTTACCATAAACTAATATGCTCCGTCATATCATCCTCAGGAGACAGGCATTTGAAGGAGCCACTGTATTAAGAACAGCAAAAGTGATTCTGTGGTTTAATAGAATTAGAGGGAACCATCAGAATCCCAACACAACCCAGTCCAAATGAAGACTAGATGGAAGGTGACAAAAAAATTCCCAAACCACACACTGCACTAAAGACAGGAAGCTAAGTGGTAATTCTATTTTAAGCTCTTCCAAAGACCATGGACTAATCAGCTCATATCATACAAGAACTGCACTGTTTTGCATACCTATACCCAGAATGACTGACAAATTTCCACTGGAAACAGAGAGAGTCCGACTGGGAGTCTCACAGTGTGGTGGGTCAGCCTCAGAGGCTGCTGGAGGGGAGAAAGCCCCACAGCAGGCACTGCTTTCTGAGAGGCAGAACAGCAGTGCTAAGGAGAAAAAGAAAAACTCTCGAGGAAGAAATGAGCTACTTTAAAATCTGCATTGAACAGATCAGGCAAGATTCTCTTCTTGTATCTCCAGACTCTTCTCCCTTGATCTTTACAGGTTTACTCAGGTCTGAAATCAATGTGGAAAGCACACTGTGGTGCAAGTCCTAGAGGCTACTCCACAAACAAGACACAGCTGAACGAAATAAGGAGTTTTCTTAAGATATTCTCTGTTCTCCAGCCTTGTGAGGACCATACATATACTGTGGAGTAAGCAGTGTCCTAAATACTGCAATCCACGAGAACTGAAAAGAGACCTTCTTATTCCCTGAACAGCTCATGGGTCAGAACAAAAACACCAGCTCTGCCAGGGACACAGGCTAGATTATGGATTGACAGCTCTTGCCTGGCAAGGGCAGACTAAGACAACAACATTGACGAACGCCTGAATGGCACGAGGAGGTATGTTACCCATTCTCAGCCTGAAAGTACTCCTCCTCAGTTTCTCCACTACATTACACTTTCAGAAGTTCCCCCACTGAGAAAGCAGGTCTTCACTGGGAAAACCATAGAAGAAAGTTGGAGCTGATTTTGTACCAGGTCTTTCCTTTGGCTTTATTGGCTCATTTTGCTCCTCCCATGCTTCTATGAGACCAATACCCTTACTGGGATTTGTTCTGAGCCATCTCAGTTCAAATCTCAAATCACTACAGATACTCCAAACCCTTGAAAGATCCAAATGCTCTTTCTCCTGGAAGAAGGAATCTCTGTCATCCCTATCCCAAGCTGTGAAGCATCATCCTCAGAGAGAAGTAAAGTCCTTCTCCATGCAAGTTCCCACTCTGACAGTAGTTCCCCTTTTACAGGAAGACCCAAACCCTCAGGTGCCCAGCCCCAGACACTGCATGAGACACAGTCTGCAACATACAGCACTGCTGCTGGCACAGCTGAATGCACCTTATTTCTTGGGAGAACTGCTCCGCAGCTCTGGGTTACCCGTAACACACAAGTGCTTTCCTTTCACATCTCCACAGGGTAAGGCAGTTCTCTTCGCTTCTGTGTGAGGCAACATTCAAGTTAACAGCTGGGGCAATTTGTTGAAGGTCAGAAGGAAGACTTAAGTAGATCTGCAAACTGCATTCACACCTTCCAGCGCTCCTTTAGCATCCTACCACTGGATGTCCTTTTCTCTCCTCAAGGAGTGTTTCCTCAGCAGAGGAAAATATCAAGAAATGAGCCTTCAGAACAAACACCAGGAGAAAGCAAAAGCACCTGCATGTGCTCACGCAGAGCTCCTACACAAGCAACTGCCCCACATTTCCAGTGTTCCTTTTACCCATTTCCCCCTTTGAACAAAGGGACGGCACCCACGACGTGACCTGCTCAGCAGCAGGGGCTTCTCCAAAGCACTCCGTGTGACCTCAGTGTAATGAACAGAATTAATATGGCAAAGCCTCTAACACGGCACCACTTCCCAGCAGCACAGCCACAGCCTCTAATTGATTAGTCCATAAAAATCTGTGCACTAAATTGAAAGGAGCTGCACTAATTCTCTTTTATGTTAAATTTCTGTCTTTCTCCTTTATCGAATCCTTCGTCGAATGTCCCTTCTGCTGCCTATTGTGGGCTTGCTCTGGGCCTGTTTTCCTCTTGCCCAGATTAAGTACCTAATCAAAATCTTGTCTCCCTTAATGGCATAAAATTGAAAGATAGATATTGCACTTTACACAGCTGATTAAACACTAGAATGTGGCTAAATGCTTTACAGGGCTTGTTACATTAACTAACTCTGTCATCTGCCAGCTATCTTATAATTGCATATGCTCATGTTGCCACTGGTGAAGCCAAGGTAAGATTTCTTTTCCCTCCATTACCTCTTCCCACTCTCCCTCCCTCCACATTGCCACCCACCGGCTGCATGTCCATGAGGAGCTTAGAACTCCCCTGTAACAATCACCAGAAGAAACACCCTCTGATGCTGTTAGACTATCATTTTCTCTGTGTTCAAGTGTCAGTCACTGGTTTGTGACCACCTAAGGTGACTAATGAAAGGAACAGTAAACACACACAGCCTTTTTTTTTCAAGGAAGCAGGAACAATCCTGCCCACATTTGTCTTCTTCACACCTTTGACACCAGTCACCTGATTCCATAAGCCTGAAGAAAACAAGAAAAAAAAGTTCTTACACTAATTTGTATCAGAGCATATACAGGTCTGAACTTCCCACTGGCTTGTCAAAACAGGATCTCACGTAGCTATCTGACGTTGCATATCTTAGCTTTTTCCTTACACTGTAATAATAATGATGCAAATGGACCTTGTGGAAGACTTAGAAGTCCATCTCAGTTGATTTGCTTTTCAGAGGAGAGTTTCACCTTCTGCAAGGCATTCACAGGGAATGATCCCTAAATACAATCTTCAGCTGGATTGCTTCAAGGAAGAAATGAACAAACCAACACAAAAAATCTTTACCATTAATTTCTTTGGAAGAAAGAAAAGCGGTAGAGATTATTTTTTTTAATGCTTTTAGGAATTGTTAACAATTGAGATGTTAATCAGGGCCTATGTTTTGATCAAAGATACAAATCGTGTTGCCAAAAATACTCTGCAGGTAAGATTTGTTGTCTTTATCATCCACAGACAGAGTAATGCTAGAAAAAGATCTGCTTCTATGCACAAATATTTCTATATAGATTGCTTTAAAGTAATTGCCAAAACTCCCCTCCCTTTTAGTCGAGAAAATAGACTACACATTACACTCAGACTGTAAAATGTGGAAAGCTGGTTCAGTTCATGTGCATTTCTTCCTGACCCCAATCTTTTACAGAGAATCTATTTGTTATGCAATAAAATAACACATCATCCATTTCTGGTCCATGTATTACCCTAAAAAGCTCTTTTCTTATTCCCGACTTCCACTGCAGAAGGTGCTAAAATTGCTTTTTTGCCACCTTCTTTCTAATTCTGCACCTTCCTACACAAAGGCAGGACTCCAGCCAGGCAAGGCGGCTCTGTCTGGGATCAATACCCCCCGAGGGACTGTGTTCACAGCCAGCTAATAAAGCCAGCGCTAAACTTTGCCCTAAAAATACCCAAAGGTCTAATTTTGCTCCCACAGGCTAAGCAGTAGGGGTTTACTGGGTGAGTCCTCCCTCCTCAGTTCACATGGGAGCTAAATCAAGTTGGGCTGAAGGAAATATTACAATTCTGCTGGCAATTAATAATCAATTAATTGTTTTCTTATCCCACAAGGATTCTACACCTTCCCATCTTCCATTCTTTGGTTCTGCACCACACAAATTAGCTCATCCTAATATTGTTAATGGTTCATAAAAGCTTACTAGAGGCTATTATGAAAGCTTTACTATGTGCTTGTTTTTAAATATTCATAAAGGCACAATATATACTTTATTGAGACATGTTGCAAGTTACAAAATTGAACCCTGCACTAAACATAAAGATCCCAGGAAAGGTTCATCTGAAAGCACAAGAAATCCACAAAAAAAAGCATCCATACTTCTCTCCTAGTCCTCCTTTTCCTAGATTGACGAGGTAATCTTGTCAAATCTTTTTGCCTGTAGTTTCATACTTATTAAAATTGTTTGCTTTAAGCTAACATACTGATTCCAAATTTCCTTCTGCCATTTCAGAAGAACATTCCCTTTTATATCAAGATCAATGTGCAACATTAGATAGCAAAACTGATCAGGCAGATTTCAAGGAAAAAAAACAGTGATTTAGTTCAAGATCAACATGGAAGTACCAAAAGTAGGTCGAAGTTTACCCAAGTATAAGCCAAGGCCCATCTCATGCTGGTCATTCAATACACACAATTCTTCACCAGTAGGCATTTTCTAAACAGAAAAATGAGTGGCTTCAGGACCTGCCACACTGTTTTCTTTTGCTGACTTCTGAGTTGGACCCACAATTTAGAATAGATCATAAAAGGAAGACCAAATCTGACAATTCTGTTCTGGTGCTTAGTGGACATTTGGCCAAAGCCACATTCCTTTGGCAGTCCTGCAATTCAGCACAACTGTCAAAGTCCTTCTAGCAGAGGTACAGCAATCCAGCACAATATTAGGTAGACTTACAGAAGTATAGGAGAAGCAACAAAGTTCTACCAGGTTTTTTTAATATTAGTTATAACCAATGCCATCAACCACTCACTTTCAGGATCAGATTCACAAAGAAATATATTAAATCCTTTTATATGTATAAATCCCTGCCAAGCATCTATTTATACACTGAAGCATGTTTGGGAGCCATGGAATTCCCATAATGTGCTCTCCAGCACGAGAACACCACCTGTACCAGCCTGCAGCCAGAAATGTTCCATTTCACAAGGCTGCTCTGATGAGGTGCTAAACAGAACTAATGGGGTGACTTCCCAAAGCCGCAGAAGCATCGCAGTTCGGAATAATACCCCTGCTACTTGCCAGCCTCAATAGTGCTATTGTGCCCTGCTGTCAAGGCCTGGGTGGTCCAACCCATTCCCAATCCTGTCCATCTTCCCAGAGCCTGAGCAGGTTTATCCACGTAACTCTGCTACTCTCGCAGTGGAAGGAGAAGGATGGGCTGAAAGCTTGCAGAACTTCACACCACCTTCCAAGATTGTTTCTTCTCTCCTTTCCCCGAAAAGGGTCGCAGCAGCTTAGAGATCCACTGCTTGTGGGGGCCACAGAGGATGGGGTGGGCAGTGGAGTAAAGGATCCCATACAGACAGGGAAAGTCATTGAGAAAAGTCCTACTCCTACTTAGAGTTCTCCACCTTTTCTTTTTTGAAAATGGTTTTCCAGCACAGAAGTATTTGGAGATGCTGTGCTGCTTCTGGGACCACAAAAGATCCAAACAGCATCACTTAGTGTTTTCAATGACACGGTCACAATGGGTTACCAGTGAGGCTTGGAACTATCTCACCAGCAGGACCTAAGTGAGCTGAACACAACTTAACTGGATGAGCAGCCTCTGATCTACCCTTCTGAGATGCCTCCTGGTTTTTATTCATAAGAAAACAAACAGATAAGAAAGACTAACATTCCCAGAAAGAGCAAAATAATTCAGCTACTTCAGAACTGCATCTTCTTAGCTGATCCTCACTTCTCAATTCCCACTCTATCTCTCCCCAGGGACTGTTTGATTAAATATATATGAATTAAAAGTATCCATTCCCTTTTGAACTAGGTTAAATTAACAGTGACCTAAATCAGACCCCACAGTCCTGACAGCAATTACTTATCAATGGATCATTGTCCATCTCTAAATACAATTCCTCTCTCCTTCCAAACTTCTTGGACTTTATGTGTATGAAAAAAAGCTCATTTGCAAAAATAATTCAGTGAAGTCAGTCTCTTGCCAGGGGGTGTGGAATGAACACAAGACAAAGAATAGACACTAGAGGAATAGAAAACATTTGCCATTTTCTCACTTCCTTTCAAGATCTTCTTCACATTTCCAAAAGACAATCAGAAACAGAAAGTGAATTCAGATCCAAATGAAAACAAAACAAAAGCAAAAAGAAGTCAACTTTTCTGCTATGACCACAGTTGCTATTTTAACACTATTTTCTTCTTTCCTGGTCATTGAATGCCATGAGGAAGTGAGACCAAACCATAAAACATAACTTTTGGGTTCCTAATTGTCCTTCAGAGAGATGTTTTTCTGAGATAATTTCTAAGCTTCCTTTCTATTTGTACACAACCTTGAACAGCAAGATCTCTTGTACTTATTCTGGAATGAAAAAAACAGAAAAAATAAACAACCTTTTCAAACCAGTGCCTATAACCAAGATCTATTTTTCAAGCCCTGAATGAACTTGACAGCTGAAGACATTTGTCCCACTTGCCTACAGTGAAGGAATTGCAAATAACTACTCATCTTAAAGGAATTTCTACACTCTCATTTAAAACATAAAGGGGCTACGCTACTCCAAATTTAAGGATTCCAAGAGATCTCTAGATAAGCAAGGCAGGCACCTGAATAGGCTGAAACACTCCCAGTCATGAATCCTAGCTCACCAAACATGGTTTATTTCACAAGGAGTTTCCACTGCTGAGCAGTTTGAAGTGAATTGTTTTCATGCTCCTCACCATGGCAGCAGTTAAATGGCAAAGAGCAACAGCATTATTTATAAAGCCACAATGAAGACCTAGCTTTAAAATACTGACAAGATAAAAAACCAGATAGAAGACTAGCACTGGCATCCTTCCATTTCAGGACACTATGCCTAGAGGTGAAAGACTAAAACACGCCTAGAAAATGTTGTAAACCTGATGAGCAGCTCCAACACAGAGCTCCTGAGCACACTTCCATTTGTTAGGCTGGATGGTGGCCCATTCTGGGTGCCACATAATTGAAATGACAGAAGAGCTTTAAAAGGCTTGGCTCTTTACCTGCACTGCAGGGGAGGAGGCAACTACACAAGCCAAAGGATGCAAACGGGAGAAGGAGCAGGCATTGGTGGGGATCTGCAAATCCAGCTCAGCTGGCACTCGAAGCCAGAGAAGGCAGCACTTTGCTATGCAATCGCTGGTCCTGTCTTAATTCAATTACCTTTACTGACACTTCCCAAGCTCTCAGCTGCTGAATAGGATTCATTTCAGTCCAGTTACTCAACCCAGCACTTACCTGGAGTTCTTATGGGGAACAGAGTTGGAAAGGTGTTTGCCATAAAGAGCAAAAATACTGCCAAGACTGAGACCTCAGAGCTCTTGACCCAAGAATGAAAGACATTTGAGCTGTATCATATGATGACAGGGACAGCCAACCTTTCTTTCACACTCTTCCTGCATCACTTAGTCCCACTGACCTCAAAAAATTATTCCTAATCTGTCTCTCTGATCCTGGACATGATCTCAGAAGTATAGTGGACATTGCTGAGTTTACTGGTTTGTAATGACAGTTTAGTCCATATATAAAAATTAATATTGGCAAAGGTACAGAACACTGAAAGTTTGTGAACAGTCATCATTTTGCGTTCTGTCTAGATTTCAATTTTATGAAAAACTTTAAATGTAGAATGGTTTGGACATAAGAATCTCTGTTTTGGCCCTTGCATAAATTCAAGACAGCCATTACCCCCAAAAAATAAAGTAAATAAATAAATAATTGATATAACCAGAATTTAGCATAATGAATTCAATTCCTTTTTACTGTAAAGGGAAAGTTATGCTTGCAGGCATAGTTTGGGCCTTGTTTTTAAATGCAGAGAATAGTAAAATAGATGCAACGTTTATGAATTATTAAAACCTGCACAAGGATTTCTTTTCCTCTTCCACAGCTTCTTGTTTAATCCTTATTCATTGTTGGAGGCTCTGGGGATGACTGACACTTAACATTCTGTTGTGCTTCCTTACCCACTGAGTGCCTGACATGGGAGGACAGAGAACCACACACACACTCCAGCACACGCAGATTACAAGTGCTACAACCTGTTCCATTTCTCCTCACTCCCCACACCCCCTGGAACCAAGTCTCTTGCAAAGAAATGACACTGCCATCTGGAAGAGTGTCCCAAAAGCATCACTTCATCTGTTACATGATTAAAAACCTTTTTTCACCTTGGAAGTAACAGATATTAAGGATTAACAAAGTTCATGATTTATTTTAAAGTAGTATCTATATTTTGTAGTGGCTTTGGTGGTAAGGGGATGTGTGTTGATGTAATTATATTTTTTGTCTTAAGAGAAAAGATGGTTTGAGTGGTATATTTAGGAACAGAGCTTCAGAGATATGCATCCTGGACATATTTGAGCATCACATCACATACCAGTCCTCGGCACACACAGATCCCCACAGAGCACAGGCTGCCAGCGTTAGCCACTTCATTATTCCCTGGATATTTACAGCATCAGCTGCAGTATAAAGCCTATTTCCTATTTTCATAGGGAACAAGAACAAAAATCTAGGCACTAATTAATCACAGTCTCTCATATGGAGAATTTTGAAACAATGCTTAATTCACTACCAGCAATGTTATTGTAGCAGTGATGGTCTAGCACAAACGCCAGAGAAGGTTTCAGGTGGATCAACTGATAAAAGCAAAGGGAAAACAGTCATGTTTGGACCTTCTGTTCAAAACTGGCTGGTTATCCCCAACACTGACTAAGAAGTTACCCCCTTTCCTGATAAAGTCTGCCTTGCTCTAAACACAGAACAGAAGACAATAAGGAATCCACAGCACAGGTTTGGGAGTTTGAGATTAATTCAGAATATTTGAGGCATTGAGGAGTTAAGAGCAACAACAACTAATTTACAGAAAGTTGGGTCACATTAGACTACTCATCCCCATTAGTATGTCCCTGGTTAGTGTGTCGAGGCAGAGTTTCTTTCAAAAGCTCAATGTCAACCATTTCAATGTATGCCCAGTGTGCACACAGCCTACCTCCCTCAATCCTAGTGCACAAATTATGCCCCAGCGTCTGATAAAGGCAGTGGTAAACCACATATTAATGTATGCATGCTTTTAATCAGACTGTAAAAAAAAAGCTTGAAAATTTACATTGGGAAATAAACATAAGAATCAGAATTAAAAACAAAGATGACACGAGAGGAAATGCTTCTGAGCCACTGCAGCTTTTGTGCTCCAACAACCAAATCTGGTTTTCACCAGTGACAGATTTTTGTTTTCAAAAACCAAACCAAGCATAAAAGTACAAAATATCAAATGGGAGAAGAGGGAACCACAACTTCAGACAATGAAGATAAACCAGGTTTTTAATTCAATGAAGACATGAATCAGAAAATTTCCTCTTTCTCTGAGAGAGTTCCCCGTATGAGTTTTACCTGTGTCTCAGGGTTACAGTTTTGACACTGGAACAGCTCCTGCACAAAGTGAGGCTGATGGAATTGTTGGGGTTTGCATTGACTGGACTGAGTTTCACACTTGCTACTTACAGCAGAACATGTGAATCCTGGAGGAAGATTATAGAGCTAGAGCTCAAACACTCCTGTGTCCTGCAGCCCACACTGATACATCAAATCAAGAATCATGTTTTATCAATTGATAGAATATTATGTCAAGCTGAAATATTTAAGGAGACATAAGCTTCCGTGATAGATATTTTTAGAAGTACTCAAAACTATTAGTTCAATAAAAGAGTAATACTCTAAAATCTATTCCTGCCCTGAACAACTCTAAGCTCCCCAAGAGTTCCATCCCTGTGTAATCAAGCTACTGTAAGTTTCTGTTGTATTTCTATATCATTTCTACAATTTTCCCTTTTCCCTTTCTTATTTCTCCTCCCTAATCAGCAAGAAATCCATCTCTGTGCATAAACACACTTTATCGCCATATTATCCGTGGCAAATGGCACTAAAATAAAACACATCCGCCTTGCAAATGAGAAATGGAAAAAAGCCTGCCATGGTTTTAATGAAATTGTGTGTGTGTGACGTTTCCATTGTATAAGCACAACTGTTTAACTGTTCACGAGAGAGGTTTAACAGAAAACATGTTTGTACTAAAAGATGGCATAATATTTGAGATTACTGGGTATTCCCATGTAAACTTCTTTCCAGTCTCCCCAAAAGATATTATATTTAAGTGTTCTTCTAATGTAGTACATTTTTTTCCCTGTTAAGAGCATTGTTTTTCAAAAAAAAAAATCCACCACCATTCTTACGCACGTTGAAACTGCTGCCAGAAAGCTTTTGTTTCCCTATGTTTATTAATAAGCTATCTCTTTAAATCTACTCTGCTGTGCTCTTCGAATTGTAAAGAGCATACAAATGAGACATAAAGCAGCTGCCAAATGCACAACTAAAGCTTGGCCTGGCCAGTAATAAGCAAAAACGATTTAATCCTCCTTAACACTTTGCAATCTAGGCAAAAAATATTTATAGGAGTTGCATCAAACTCAAAATTTATCAGATAAAGTTTTGACAGTTAAAGCAGAGAGATGCAGAAGAGATCAATATTTTCCTTAGCTAACATAATCTATTTATGAGTTACTAGGGATTGTTGATCAAGACTTTTCAATCAAAATTTACCCATCACAACACAAACATTTGGGAGAATCAACTGTATTTACAACAACAAGCAACTTTGTTACAACGAAATGCAAACACAAGCCTAAAGAGTCCTCATAGACTTCCCACTTTAAAAAGAGCAGGAAAAGATGAAAATAAATAAAACCCCAAACTGCTGTATTATGTTTTAAAGTAGATATTGCTGTAGAAAAGCAAGGATTTTATTCTGAAATAAGTGCATATAAAGTTGCATCTGTCTAGTTTATCAATACAAACTCACCTGCTCAGTTGACTGAACTTCTGCTTTCAAAATAGAAAACAAAACAATTTCTCATCTGACATTTCACTCAAAGGGAGAAAGGGAAAGGAAATCCAAAGTATTCTAAATTTTGAGTCTAAACAAACTCTTTTCTGGTTTCCTCACATTATATAGCTTGGAAAGCAAAGAGGAGTTGTAGGTAAATCAAGTCAGTAACTGCAAAATGATCAGAAGTTTAAAAATTGAGCATTGGGTCACAGACAGTAATTTCAGTCAGACATGCCGTGCAATACTTGGAAAAGTGGGGTCTGCTGCCTGTCTCTCCTCCAGGCATCTTATATCACCTCTCCCAAGCACTAGACACAGCTCACAAACCCAGAACGCTTCACCAGACAGAGCGTGTATTTTTCCCAGCCAGCTCCAAGTAAAGTGTTTGAGTTACAGACCAATTCTTTGCCACAGTTTAGCTTCTAAAACACAGCAAAAGCTTCCCAGGGCTATTGCTTTCAATTGGAAGGGAAAAAAATTAACAGTGCTGAAACAGAATACACCAAAGATTGACTCGTGGTAGCACAACAGCGAAAAAGGGAAACAAAAAACCACAGCAAGGTGGCATTTCTGCTGCCTCCACAGATGCCCCCTTTATTTACATAAAACCATATGTATGAGACGCTTTGCATTGCTGTGCTACTTACACACCTAAGTCCAGCTTTATTTGTCTGCGTTTTGCAGCATCCTCTGAAAAGTAACTGGTTTGAATTCTGCAGCAAGTACTGCGTTATCAGAAAGTATTCGTTTCATGGAATTTCTCTGAAAGGGAAGTATTTGCAGTCATCTATGGAGCAACTTGAATAATGGGAAGAGAATAATGCAAATGCAGCCATACCCACTGCTGACAAGTAACCCGTGGACATGTAGCCCCACTCCTCAGCTCTTATTTTACAGTTCACAGATGACTGGGAGTAATCTTTTGCAGCTCACTTCATGCTTGGGAACAGCTTTCGTTATCTGCCCCCGGTGCCACATATGACGCAGCTTCCAGCCTCCTTGCTGTGACAGGAACCTGGTCAGCAGGAGAATTACAGCCAGTATGTGACGGGCAGAAAATACTCATGTTTGACCACGAATTGCCATTGCTGGCATGCAAAAACATGTCTTTGTACATATAAGAGACACTTAGGAGTCTGCAACAAAAATGTGATTTTAATGTTTTCCAAAAGAGAGATCATGGCATTAAAGTTGGGATGCTTCTATTCCTGGTGTGTGTGTGTCCCCAGCCTGAGGTTTCCTCACAAGTCCAGCTGTCAGACATCACCACCCACCCACCGTCCATCAAAAACCCCACTCTCAGTCATTCTCAAGGTGTTACAAATTAGATGTTAAAACTCACTTGTCAGCTGACTATTTGGTCTCTGTTTGGTGTTTGTGGTTGGATTCTCTTCACACAATAATTCTCATCCTAATTAAGACTTCTGGGTGAATCCCCAACACAAATAAAATTAATTTGTGAAGAGTAAATACAGAGGAACAAATCACAGTCTGAATGCACAGTCTCTCAGAGCCTGTGAGACTGTCTGCAGAATCCTTCTTGCAGATCCTCTTAGCCAGCTCTAATCATTTATTTAAAAACAGACTAACAGAATAGTCTGTCCTGGAGAATTAAAGCATCTGTTAGTCTCAGCGTGGATTCCTTCAGGAGGGAGGTATAATTATCACATCCAGCATTACCGTTGCTCAGACCTACTCTTTCATTTTCTCTCTTTAAATGCCAAGTGAAGTGTTTGTAAATAACTTGACTGCACAAAATGCAGCTCTCCCTGCTGAATTGTCACTGAGTCAAGTCAGTCCAAGTCAGCTTGACAGAAGACAGCCTGTGACATTTTGGGTTTGGTTGGGGGTTTTCTGGGGCTTGGTTTGGTGTTTTGTTGTGGATTTCCTGGGTTTTTGGGTAGGTTGGAGTTTTTCTGATTGGTTGGTTTTGTATTTGTTTGAATCAAAGAACTTGCATCCAAGCACAAAACAGCTGAGAGTACCATTGTCTGGCAGTAGTTTTGGGAGCTCTAAGGATCATGTTGACATCCGTAACCTATCCAGATGCTTTGGTTGCTCCTACAGTCAGTCCAAGGTGGTGGTAGGCAAGTCAAGAAGGTGTAAACTTTGCATATGGATATGAAGAGGCTTTCATAGTTCATGGAAAGCAAGAACCTGACACATTCCTAATGCAACACAGAAGTGAAAACTCTAAAATGAAAAAGAAAGCAATGCCATCATTCCATGCTAACAGAGGGCCTCTACCCTGCATATAAATTACTTGGAGAAAAGATTTACTGAACAAGCAACTAAACATAAGCTCCCAGTACAGTGTTGTGACAGAAATGGCTAATGTTGGTTTTAGAGGTATAAAGAAGAGGAGCAGTAAGCAGTGATGAAGTGATCATACTTTTATTTATGACATAGGTGAGACCAGTAAAAGGCATACAAAGCTCAGTTGCAGTGTTGCAACTTTTTAAAGAGTACTGAGAAAAAACGAAGATCTGAACAACTGAGGGGTAAATAACTAAGATCTCAATGAGAGCTGAAAGACCTCAATCTATTTAGCCTATCAACAAAGACTGAGAGGTAACTTGATTAGTGTATAAGTACTTTCATGGGGAGAAAACAAAGGGCATTAAACGGCTCATTAATCTATCAGAGAGAGGCATAACAAAAACTAATGGCTGGAACCTGAAGCCAGACTGATTTAAATTTAAAACCAGGCACAATTCTTTTTTTTTTCTTTTTTTTTTAACATTGACGGCTGTTCTCCAGCTTTGGATCCGTTCAAATCAAGAAATGGGTGCTATCTGGAATACCCATTTTAAAGAGAAGTTACACTGTAGTTAAGCACAAAAGTTATTGGAATCAATACTGTGGTAACCAGGAGAAATGCAATGGCCTACAAAACACATTAAGTCAGAGAGACAATCTAGGGGTCCCTCTTGGCCTCAAATTCCACAAACCTGTGAACTATGAAAAAGCCATCCCTCTGCCCTCCTAATAAATTCATCCTGATTTTCCACCTACATACAGTCTTTGCTGAAATTCCTTGTGTTTTATATCAGGAATGTATAAAAGACTGGAGTAAAATCTGAACCCAAGTTGAACCTTGTGCTGAAGCATAACCAAAGAGCTAATTACGTTGTTCTTTAAAATTTGGGTTTGCACTCATGAGGAGTATTAGATTGATGACGCTGATAAACTCAAGGGGGGTGGAAGGGAGGAGTGGAGAAAATAGGAATTTAAAATGGTTCAAGCACACAAAGTACCTCATCCTGCAAGATGCCTGAAGGACTATTTTGTAAATTAGAGTGTGGTTTATCACTCACATTTGTCCTCCCCAACCTTGCAATTCATATCAAGAAAAAGGGTTACTATTTACCAAAGCAGAGTCAAAGAACTCTTAAAACCTTCTAGATACATTACACAAAAAAAGCATGCAATTCATCTGAACTGAAATTTACAGTGCTGAAGTAATATTGCAAAACCAAAGTGTTTGATTCGGCATTTGAAGTAATGTAATAACCACTTTCAGCACAGAACCGATTTTCTTTGCAATCTTAAAATTCAGTCCCCACATTGACAATTCCCGCACACCTCTGCATGGTACTGGGATCGTCCGCTGCGCGGAGGATGGAACGCTGCAGACAGGATATCAAGTGACACGCAAGTCTCCTGTTCTGACTATTTGCACAGCCCATCAGATAATGCTTCGTGGGATTAGGGATTCCCAGCAGTGCTGAAGATGTGAGATCTCTCAGCTTCCTCCCAAGCCCCAGTCCTGGTTCCGCCAGGCACCATCAGAGCAGGAACCATCCACTGGCACCCAAGCAGAGGGAGTAGGTGCTTCCTGTCCTCATCCTTCCTTGCTGCTTCCTTCTGGAATTATGAAATGTTTCCTTTGAAAGAAGACTCAGTTCCCCCACACTATCAGTGGAGATTTCGGCTCTCCCTTCCCCTACACCCTCATGAATGAAAACCAGCATGAATGGAACCGGCTTTGTCTGCACCTGGGTTGCAGATACACACAAACTCAGGAAACCAAGACTCAATTTGATCTGCACCCCCCCACCAGCCAATGCATTTTAAAGACAGAACCACAAAGCCAATCAATAGGGACCATTCAGATACTTGCTGTCAGCGGCTAAAAGAAAATGGATACCGAGAAAGCCATAACTATGATAAATTTAGGCGCTGCTTCTCTCTGACTAATGTAGGCACTAAAACACTCCATGAATATCCTGCTTTGAAACGTGTCATATTTCTGAGAGGCCAATCAATCTCAGGTTCTCTATGGACCACATTAAAATACATTTGTCACTGTAAGTTTATGAAATATTGATGGTGTTTTTTAGGGGGGGGTGTTGGAGGTAGAGAGGTGGATCAAAAAAAGGGGGGAGAGCTACTTTAATGAATTATCTTTAGGCTAGAAGGAAAAGAAGAAACAAATGTGGATGCTTATTGTGGAAGAGGGTGAAAAACAGGAAACAGAACTGCTTACTGAAGGAAGACATTTGTTGGATTAATAAGAAAGATCATGTGGATGAATGTTCAGAGACCCTTCAGTATTTCAAGCTCAATTTGAACTAGATTTATTATTTTATTAAACCTTTAATTTTTTTAATTTGGTAATTAATAAAATCAGACCTCCATTAATGACATTCACAGAGGGGAAACTAAAAGTGTGTCTGTGTTCAGAGGAGAGCATGGTTCCATTGCCCCGGGCACTGCATCATATTTATTCCTGAAAGAAGAAACAAGCCTCACCAGCTCTTCCAAGCAGACACACATACACTCCACAGGGAAAAGAAATTGAATAGAACAGGGATATACAGAGAGAAATCACCTACTGGTGCATCTTTCTACACACACTCAATACCTGACTTTTCTTAATGTTTTTCGCCATGAAAATTTTCATCTTAAAAAGTTCACAATCACAATAACTTAAAGACCAGAAATGAGGAAGAAAAACCTAAATACCAAGGTGGAAGTGGGACCATGTCACATTGAGTAATTAATTTTAGATTGTAAAGGAAGCCTGTTGCAGATTCAAGCTGGGAGTTCTCAGCCAGTCCAGGGCTTTCCAGACAAGACCCCTCTACCTTTCTGTAACCCAACTAAATACCTAATGACATACCCAGTTTTCTACATGAGTAGCTCCACTGAAGTCAATAAAGCTATTCACAAGTGTAAAGTTAAGCCTGAGCTTAAATACTGTGGTACTGTTATCTATGTTTGTAAGTAAAATGTGGAACTACAGTTAGTTTGTGTAAATAATTTTGAATTGGGTCATTTTTCACCATTTCTGTCAATGAAAAAAGCAGTTTTTTCAGGTAAGAACAACAGCAGCATTCACCAAAGGAACAAAAAGTAAATCCTCATATGCATGTTTAACTCACAGATGCTAAACTTTTTGGTAAAGACATTATGTCATGTTGGTAGGAAAAACACTCTTAAGCAATAAATAGCGCATTCTACTTTAGTGATGAATAGCAACAAAAATAAATTGAGGCAGAAGCATAAAATTTTTCATTTTTCACAAATCTGGAAAAATACGAACTTTTCTATTAGTTTTGGCCAGTGGCCCAAACATCTTCCCTTCAGCCTTTAGTAAGAACCTCACTCTTCTTTCTGAGATTATCCAACAGATATACAGGTCTGTCCTTCATTTCCTTTGCTTTAGTTGAGGTATTTTGGCTATAACAATTTGACTGTTTAGGAAATTTGCATTAAAAAGCAATTTTTCTACCTCTACCTCAAAAATTTCAGCCAAATTGAAGACTTCCATCTGCATGGAAGGCAGGGGGGAGGAAGCATTTTGTTTCCCCATCAGTATGATGCAAGCTTAAACATTTCAGCATGTTCTAGTGAAGCAGAGTGATTTGCTAGAGTCAGTTCAATAATAAATTACGCCTCTTGCACTCCTGCAACCCTTCCCATGAACAGTAGATCAGGTGCCCAAATCCCCATATTTTTTTTCCCCCAAAGGCTGCAGTCCTGAACTAAGCTGCTTTTCCCACCCCACACTGCAGTTTCCTCTCTCCACTATGCATAATACACTTGTGCCTCGACATTACTAAAATGTTTTTCTTTCCCCCATCCTGAATCTTATCTCAAATATTTGCAAGTTGTTATTATTGTCCTCTGCACACCTGTAGCACACACAGACCCTACTGATTGGCTATGGCTGTATTAGATCATGTGTTGAGCAAAAAAAAAAATAAAAAGAAGAGGATTATTTGAGACAACTTAGTCTTGACTTTTCAGGCTTGCTACAAAATGAAGTTTGGCTCAAATCTGGTGTCAGGGAGAGCCTGTGCAGTCACAGCAGCACAGACCTCAGGGCTGTCCTGACACTGCTAAAATTAATCACAAATATCACCAAGAACCATATTTCAAACATAAAAAAGACTTTGGGATGTATATGCGAGCAAAATGCACCCAATGCAGTTGAGGCAAGCGTGTGGGAAGGTGGATGGGAGCTTTGGGGAGCTCCCAGTTCCTGAGGCCATGGCAGTCCTGCTGCTGAATCCTCTGAAGGGAAGTCCCCAGCATACCCAGTTCCCGCATCCCCATCTTCCCACTGGAGACAAGGTCCCTCAGCCAGGCCTGGCTGTTGGTGACAGGGCAGGGTGGCACAGCCGGGCCCACCAACAGCCCCGTCAGCAGCAGAGGGACAAGCCTTCCCTGATGCCTGTCCAGGAAACCTGGGATATTTGGGCAAGGCAGGGATGCAGACCAGGCACAAGGCTGCCACAGCCCAGCCCAGGCCTGGTGCCAGAGCCAAAGCAAAGCCCCTGCCCCTGACTGGGGCCAGGGTGCTGGAAGGCCAGCAAGGAGAAGGACCCAGTGTGACCAGCAGACACCGCCTTGTCTAAGCCTGGCTCACTGACTCCAGGGGCATCAAATCAGCCTGAGAATTCCTAAGCCTGCATCTCCTCTTCCCAGGCAGCCCCTTCAGAGTTCTGGCCTCAGACAGGCTTGTTCAGGGTATTTTCTACGGCAGCATTGTCCCCTCCATACACCATCCCATCTGCTTGTCCACATCTCAGGAAACGGGGGGCTCCACAGCTCCCTCACCTCGCCTGGTATGGCTCAGTGCCAGCAGCTTTTCAGACTAGGCTTCCCCTTTGGTTTAAATCTATTATTTGTCCTATCACTCTTGCACCAAAGTCATCCCAAACCAGAATGGGCCAGAAGAGAAACCTAATAAATCATATAACAGTCCATGACATTTCTATACTGAGAAGTCAGACCCCCATCCCTCCAAGCAATGTAAGGGCTAGCTTATCCTGACACCTAAGTTTTAAACCTCTGTATCTCTTCAAAATGTGGGAATTAGATACTTTTATATGGTCCCAGTGTCGTGGTTTTGCCCACCAGAAAGCCCCTGGGGCTGAGGATGGGTCAGGTAGATTTCCGGAAAAAAAGCCAATCAAATCTTTCAGTAACGCCTTTGCTAATTACATATTTAAGAAAACGGAAGAGAAGGAGGTGGTGCAGAAGAAATTAAGAGCAGTAGCCATGTAGGAGCGGCGACAGGCCCCAAGGAGGGCCAGGGCCCCCTCCTCCCCTAGCCTTGGGCAGGTGTGGCACTGAAGCCCCACTTCTCTCCTGTAGGAGACTAAAGAAGGAAAAAAACTTTAGAGAAGAACTGACTGCCTGGACGAGAAAATGGTGCAGAAGGAATTCCAGCAGAGAGATAAAAGACCTCCAAGGTCAAAGCTAGCAGCCGGAGGAGAGAGAAGTTCAAAGGGGGGGCTGTTTCTCCCCTCTTTCACTCTCCCTTCAGCAGGGAAAAGACTGAAAAAAATAAACCCTGCCACCTGTGAAGTTTGTTGGGGTGAGGAGATTCCCATGTTGCTCGTGGAGGAGCCTGCACTGGAGTGAGCTGATGCATGAGGAAGCCGAGACTTTATGAGAGACCTGAGGTGAGGCAGAGTCCTGTTGGAGAGTTGTGACCCTTTAGAGAACCTACGCTGGAGCAAGAACGGCCCAGGTGGGATGTTGGGATCCGTGTGTGGGGTCCATGCTGCTGCTGAAGATTTATGACCCTGAGAGGGACGAGGCTTACGCCAGAGTGAGAACGGCTCGGGTAGCTTGGGATCCGAGTAAGGGATCCATGCTAGACCCATGCCGGAGAGGTCTGTCAAGGACTGTTCTCCCGTGGGGAGGGACCCCCACAGGCAACAGGGGTGGACTCAAAAGCCATTATCCCCTGTGACCCTGTGGTGAAGGTCCATGGTAGGCAAGTGTCCCCTTGCAATCCATGGAAGAGAAAACCTTCAAGGCCTGGGTAAGCCCCAGCCTCCGGTCTTAGCCCAGGAGGGGGGTAGGCCCAGCCCTGGAGGCCAACACAGAACAGGAGAGAAAGAGAAAGTTCCAGCTACGACGAATCAAAGTTGTCATCCTGAGATAACAAAAGAAGAGTTTTAAAGTGCTGCAGTTATTGAAAAGACCTAGAGCTCTGAGAATGGAGAAAGAGACTGCTTCTCCTCCCTAGACTGATAAAAGGGGGGAGAGGTATTTCTGTAAATAAGTAGTACTTTTAGTTAAGTAGAATTATTGTAGATATAGTTCTTTAGGTTTTTTGTCTTGCTAGTAATAAATGTTCATATTATTTTCCCTAATCAACTCTCTTTTGTCTACATAAACCTTCTCTCAACTAATAGCAATTGTGTGGGAAGGGTGAGAGCAAATTGGCCCAGAGCAAAACCACGACACCCAGTTAGACAGGAATCAGATAATACAGTCTAATGACCCCTTTGAGCCTTAAACTCAGTGATGCCTCTGGGTATGTTTCTAAATAAAATACAAAACTCACAAAAAAACCCCAATCCCTGACCTCCAAACCCTCATGCTGCCTAGGCTGCATGACTCCAGATCTGCCACAATAGCTTGAGGCAACATCTGGAGCTTTTTCACATTTATTAGAGAACTACGCTTATGACAAAATACATATTAAAAGAAGTTGTAAAGCTGGTTTCTAGATTCATTAAGCACCAGGATTCATGTCATCTTTGATAATAGTTTATACTCAGCATTTTCATATGCCCTCTATTTACATTTCTAAGCATTCTATAAATATCTGCTCTAAGTGTACTGAAGACTGGCAGGCCAGCTTTCCCTACAGGTCTCTTGACCCTTTGGAAGTCACCTTTCCCAAAGGACAGCCTGACATCCTGAGCAACAAGCAAGACATTTTTAGATGATGTATCATCAGTTCATGTTGGTTCTGGCTTTTACTTCACCTTATTTTGTATTTCAGCTTGTAATGGTGGTAGTAATTTTTGCATGTTGCTCAATAATGTTACAAAGGAGTCTGTTCATGCTGCCTTTCATCAGGGCAAAGTCCCACTGAAGTTGTGCCTACACAAAAACTGGTGGACTACACTCCTGGAAAGAGGTTTATCTTAATCTCTAAAAGCATTGTCAGGTACTCAGAAACACTCACCTAAAGCCAGTAACTGATTAAAAATATTTTAACTGCAGTGTAAAATCCAAGCCTGTTTCTATAGTCAGTACGATACTATGGTCACAAGACACCCAATTCTAACAGTTTCAGTCTGAGAAAGGGACTTTCCTTCCAGTATGGCCAGTTACAGTTAAAGAAGGAAAAGGTAGTTAGTGGTGAAGTGTTTTCCCCAAAAGTTTCGCTTTAGGTGGGTTACCTCACACAGTAATTAATGTCACGAAAACCTAATCTGAGACTAGTTGTAGATGAAGCATCAGAGATTATTTAAAAAATACATTTAAGGAAAAGAAAATAAAATTTTTGAATAGTCACAAAAAAGTTCATAAAGGCAAAGTTAAAAAAGATATTTCAATAACCATTAATCAGGTGACATTCTAGCAACACAAATCATTACAGTTACTGAGGTCTTAAGTGTTTGGGAAAAGACCTTTCAGGAAAAAAAAAATCAAAGTATATGGAAAACACAAAATTCATACAGAGACATTCTAGACCCCAAAGATAGGGTATTTAAAGTAGTCTAAGATATTAAGCTACTGTCTCACAACTCATTGTGTTTCATGACTAGTTTTATTCTACGTGTTGAAACTAAATGTTGTCCCCGACACATTTAAAATTTCTAGATCTTTTGCCTTCAGATTCTGAAGACAAGGGTTTTATTTCAGAAGTTGCAGCACAGATTTAGAAATCCTGGATGTTTCCACTTCTCAAACTATTCAGTTTCTCATGAGACTAAGACTTTGCTATAAAATACCCCAAGAAATTTACTGCACAAAAACATGTATCAGTCATGGTTTAATAATAATGGTTAGAAAAAGTAAATCTCCCACAGCACTACAGTCAGACCCTGTGCCTACTGTGTAGACATGTTAAAAAAGCACTAAAAGTCACATAGATGCCACTATAAAATTCAGTTTTTCAAATAATTAATTTACCTAGTGGGCAGAAAGGGTGCTCAAACTCTGTGATGCAAAGACCAACCACTAGAGTACTAGAGCATCGAAAGCTGAGTCTGGCCTTAGGCTTCCCTGGATCACGTTATTTCTCAAATAAGGATGGAAGTGATCGTCTATTGCAGAGCACTGATTCAGCAATTCCTTGGAAGTTTCTAGGGCAGACACCTGAACAAAGCACATTCTGAAAGTAATTTAGTGTTTCTTATTCGGAATGTTTACTCTTTCTGGGCAAGATATTTATACAGACCACTCAGGTGTGAGATATGCCATACAAGTAGCCTAGCATGGAAAAAAGAATATGGAAGAAAACCAGGAAAGTCTCAACAAAATAGTGACTATTTAAATATTGAATAAAATTCTTTTTCTGTTGAGGAAGTGTCTGTCCAACGGAAACTCTCCTGTTCAAAATTGGTGTCATCTTGAATGCCAAAAAGGGAAGAAAAAGTCATTTATAAAACAATTAGAAATAAGGTTTCAGCCTCGGGGGTCTTCCTCAGGGCATGTTGAAACTAGGACACCGCAAAACTAAAAAACATCCTGTTCTTCTTTAGCCTAAGGAAGGCCCCATGGCCAGAATGCTTTCTCTAATCTAATTTTGTACTTTCGACAAACAGGTTGACCCTTTCCCTGCTAATTACTGCTCTGCAACTTGTGACTTTGCATGAAGTTTGTCTCTTCATTTTTAGAGGTCACACACAATGTAAAGCATTTATCCAAGCCAGTTTCAAATCCCACACCTTCATTTATGTCTGGAACAATCAACTTTCAAACATTCACTTTGGGAGAAGAGGGAAGATTTATAACTAATTCTCCACTGCCTTTCACTGCTGCCACATCAACTCCCCTGGGCAGGAGGATGAAATGCTACTGTTCCAATCTGGTAGGAGTTTGCATAACTGGATAACACCAGCTAAGGTGCAAAGCAATGGAGAACAGGACCCAGCAATTTGAAGACGTCATCTGTAAAATAAAGAATGGTTTCTGTCACACAAGTTTATTGCAGCCCAGAAATGTCTCTAGTAACTGTGGGCATATAATATGAGGTGCAAGGCTTTTATGAATGAGACCCTTGTGGCTTCTTGTCAGAACTGAATCTGAAGTGATGACAGGACATTTGTAAGAAGTCTTTCCTGTGATGCTGAAGGACTTCCACAAGGGATCATCTTGAAGATGGGGCTCTTGAGGCCTTCAGTCAAGAGGAGTCCTTCCAAAAAATGTTGAAGGTTTTTGGTAAGGAGCAATGCATATAGACACCCTCAGAATCACTGAAGGTCCTGAAGAGCTGGGTTTGACCTCTGTGTATCACAAAGTTACAGGAGTGTGTACAGGGTGGGTGACAGGACAGTCTGCAGGCTAAGGTCAAGGTAAAACAAAGAAGTCCACACCTTGCACTGTTGCTACGGACAATATCACTGTCAGAAACATGATAATAATTTGTGTGTTGAAGGATTAGTTTGACTCACCAAGTACATGAACAGCTGGTGTAATTTCTCTCTGCTTATAAGTTTTTAAAAGATTATAACAAGAAATTGAGGAGGCTACAGAGGGTCCCTTCTCCCAGTTAAGCACTGCTGAGAATGGGTGAGTATGCAAGGTGAATTTTACATCTGCTCAGCTCCTGTTCACACATACAGACTAAGAGACTTTGACATAGCAAAATCCTCTAAATCTTCAGCTGTAGTTAGACAACAGCCTTCTCCTTGTCCCTTACCCTTAGCCTGGGGAAGCAGCTACTATGGCATGAGAGGTCCCAGTGCTGAAGACCTGGTGTTCACAGAGTCTGGGAAGTAACTGATGAGAACATTACTAATGCCTTAGCTTACACAAAAGTATTGATACTCCTTCTACACTTTGTATTTTGGAGTTTTAAAACAATGGTTAAGAAGGCAGTCCATTATTAGTTCCAGCACTGCAATATTTGGTGGTGCACACTGCTCCAAAAAGCTAGTAATCATCTATAACCTGTCTATAGAAGAACTCTGCTACCAACTTAGCATACAAAAAGAACCTGTATTCCAATTCACCAGAAATATGGTCATAAGTAGAAACACTGCCAAACCAAAATCATAAAAGCATAAAAAAGTATGGAAAGCAATCTCTTTGCCATTGGTCTGAGTGTGTTGGAGCAGAGCACCTGGCAATAGAACCTTCTCCAGAACAGGAAATTTGTTCTGCAAAGGTTTCAGCATGAGCTGCTTCAACTCAGATTAGCCAGCTCCAAAATACCTGCTCACAATAATTGCTACTCATCTCTCAGGCTGATATCTTTAAAATGCCCTTGAGGCTTTTTTGCTCACCTCTCTGCACCCTTGTGATACTCTTTGGCCACTCACCATTTGACTTCATGCTCACTGCCAGAGTGACAGCATCCCTGTTTCCGAATTTGTCTATATCTCAGTTTTTTGAAAGCTATACAACATCCCATTTTCTTGAAAATAGGTTTATTATAAAAATAAGCAAAGGATGAGCCTATGTGAAAGGTTTGGGTTTTTTAAAAAAATAAAAAAAGTTGTCCCAGTTGTTCCAGTGATGAAATCAGTGTGAGCTTGCTCAGATATATTCCCTGCCTATAAAAGGAATATAACATTTGCCACTATCACAGGGAGGTCTGATGACAAGCTCATTAGTGTTCCTGTAGCAATAAGTTTGGGTGAGAGACCACAATGAGAAAACAAAGAGACAGCTCAAGTGAGTACATTTCTGTTATGCCTCAGAGCAGCTGGAGCAGAGCAGCACCCACAGGGGATCCAGACTTGAGCAGTGACAGGGAAAAGGCAATGAGAGAATGTAGCTTACAGAAAAAAAAAAAAAAAAAAGGAAAAAAAAACCAACCAAACGAAAAAAAACTCCAGAAAACAACAAAACAAAAAGCAAGTTAACTGTCTGCTCTTAAAGGGAACAAAAATCCCTTCACCTTTCCAATAATATATGCCTTGTTATTAACCCTGGGTTGTCACTTTGGAGTTGTTAATGTATTACTTTCCAAAACGTTCACAGCATCAACACACACTTTCAGCATCACTCTCAAAGAAACGTGGCGTTTGAGGCAGAGAAGGGAGGCCCTGAGAGACAGGTATCAGGCAGCTTTGCTCAGCTGGATTCAAATTCCCCCAGGCCCTTTGGTGGCATTGGCACAGGTGTCCCCAGGTGCTATGTCTGCTGAGCAGAGCTGCATGGCAGTGGTCCTTCCTAACTGTCCTCCTAACAGAGTATCTGTGCCACGCAATCTCCACTGCTACATGCCTGATTTGTTCTTAAATATAAGGTGCATTCCCTCGAATTGAAACTTTGTGTACTTTATTAAGTTAGGCAGCGATGCCGCAGAGAAGCCGTGGTAGAAATTGCCTCGGGCTGATCCTGCCCAGCCTGCCATTAGGTGCTGTTATACTTAATTGTTGGTGAAGACAACTTAGTGCTTGATCACATTACTTCCACGTTAAACCTTTCCTTTGACACAGGTTCTTTCTTAGTCAGATCCTTCAAGTAACACTTGCACAGACAGATACCTTACAACCAACAGGAGCTTTACTAGCAGAGAAATTACCAATGCTGTAAAGAGGTTTACAACTCAGAGGAGTGCAAAGTTAAAGCCAGGAGAATTCAAACATTCATTAATGCAGCAGGTGCATTTTGTCACTTTTTCACACTGTGGTCTTTAAGAAGACCTGTTCTCTATGCTCAAACACTCAGACTAATAACTGACCAGTAGCATCACGTTTAACAATGCAAGTATCCTTAAAAATTGGAAATTGTTCAGGGACTTTCAGTGAACACTGGAAAAGCTGTAATACACAATCAATAATTTTAAGAAAATATTCCTGTTTAAAATATTTTTAAAGTATTAAAAAAAGTTTGAAAAACTGAAAAGAGGAGAGTAATGGAATAAACATAACATCAACAGACAATAGCTAAGCAAGTACTACGAAGAAGAAGTACCAAAACTCTTTATGCAGGCATTCATTCATTGTTAAACACAAACAGTAAAATTTTTCGGGAGGCACTGAAAAAGCAGGAGGGTTTCACAGATACTTGTTGAACCAAAAGACGATATATATAAACATCCCCTATATGCTACAGCTATAGATCAGAAAGTTTAACAAAAAGTTATGGCTCTACTTGGTTTGATCAGATGACTTATCATCAAGCAACTAAGTCATCTGCATTATCTTCGGCTGTCTGCCAAAGGTAAAAAAAAAAATAAAATCAACAGATCAAGATAACAGAGACCAAAGAGTTTTGGAGGAACTAGTGGACTGTTAACTTTTTAACAGATCATGGAAAACAACCTCGTAAATGCCAAAAGTTGCAGGATTGCCAACATAATTTCCATTTGAAAAGAGTTAGGGATGACTCCAGATCACTGTGGACCAGCTAGCCTAGCCGTAATAACTGACAAAATAATAAAAGATTTATTCATCAACTATCAATAAAGAATTGCAGACTAGAACTACAACTGTGATGTTTCATGGAAAATTGGTTTAAACAAACCACACTTATCTTCTTTTGGCCAGCTTACAAGACCGACTGATAGAGGCAGCTGTGATAATAAACTGAACTTGGACTTCTCAGAGACTTCTGACTCAGCTGTACCTGAATTCTTATTAAAAACCCCATATTCTACTCACCAAATGGATTAAATAAGTGGTTCACTGACTGACCTCAAACTGTAGCTGTTAACAGAGAGCTGCCAGGGAGTACCAAGAACCAGTCTCAGTCCAACCCTTTTCAGAAGTCTTTAAAAGATCAAGGTAGTAACGAAATTCATGGTCCACAAAGTTAACGGATAACAAAGACTGGAGTTGTGAAAAGTTCTGTTTCTTTGTAGGCTGATATCAGTAGTTAAAAGTTAGTTATTAAAAAAAAAAAAAGGTATGAGTTATTCAGGGCAAAACACTTCTTAACATTATTCCTCATACAGGCTCACCTCCCATGCAGCCATTCAGCCTGCACCCAGATATTTCTGCAGTTAAATTTTATGTTTCTTTGTTCTGGGCTGTGAATCTCTCTCCAGCCGGTGCAGAACTATTGGCACTTTATAGGACTGCCTGGCATTTTCCAGCAATGCTCCCAGAAAACAAGAGTAAAATGAGTTCACACCTGAGAGAAGAATCCCAGCAGACCATCCTGAGCTATGAATTATCTTGCTTTTGAGAATTAATGCATTCAGTGCTTGCTTATTGAATTTATGACCATACAATCCTGTGTCCCCTCCCACACTCCCTGAATAGTATTGTTAATTAGCAAGATGGAAATCATGCAAAATAAGATTTACTGATAGTCCCTGAAATTTTAATACGTAGTTCAAATCCACAGCTCAAGTTGAATGAAGCGTCAGAAAGATTGAAAGCAGCATCTTCAGTAAAGGACATAAAGCTGGATGTAAACAAGTGACTAACAACTGAAAAATAGGTGATTAGATTCTGCTTCAAGTTCTCATTTTAGCTTTTTGCACAACATTTTTTCTGTGCACCCAAACCAGGCTGAGTGTTCCGAGTCTCCACAGGAGGCAGGTTCCAGTCTGGTCGGTGTGTCCTGCCAGACCCTTCATTTAAACATTCTCTGATCCCATGCAGACAGGAATTAAATACAGCTGCTCTTCTGGTGAGTCTCCAGCTCATAAAGGAATGTTTAAATGGTCTAATGGAGGACCATATTTAAGACATACCAGGTTAGCTGTCCCCATGGCTTTGTGGAGCAGCATGCAGACACCAGCCCCTGGCAATAAGACAGCTCAAGAAAGGAGTATGCTGACTCTGCTTTTATACTGCTCCTCCTTCTGGAAAATGGTCTGAGATACTATTGTAAACTGTAACCTACATGTAAAAGATCAAATTTTGTATCCTAATTTACTGAGCACAAGACCAGGAATCCATTTTCCTTGGCCTATTATAAAAAGTAGCTTAGATATTACGCCACTGGAGCTTTTTGTGATCATTTCAGAATATAACCTAGTATTTCCAAACTTCTCACTTCAATATTTCCCTCTAGAAAGTAAGAGTAATTTCTTTCCTTTTACACAAATCTCATTGCTACAACTCTTGAAGAACATAAAATTGCCCAGCATCAATGCGTTCTAGACATAACTTCCTAAGATTTCATGGCAAGTAAGAAAGACTACTGCTCTGCCAACTTCTTCTGCAACATTCAGTCACAACAATTCACATCATTCCTGTAGACATGCTTTGGTCTTGTATTCCTCCAGGAGAACAAATCAATGGTATGGACACAGGCAGAGACCAGAGTCACAAGTTCCCAGTGTGCCCACTCTCACGGCAGGGCTCTCACCAGGAGCTGCCCTTACCCCAGATACACCAGGGGAGTTCTCTCCTTGCCTGGTTTGTATCACAGGGCTTGGAGCAGCCATGCAGACAGCTTCCTCTTCCTCGAAATCCTTCCAGGTATCAGCCTCGCCTTTAGTCAAAACTGGAAATACCCTTGAGGGGCACTGGCAGGAAACCAGGGGATGCCGGGACAATCAGATGTGCTGTGCTCAGGGCCCACGCCTGGGTGGGAATGCTCTGCTGTGGAAAGAGCTTCCAGGGTCGCTGAATGGCTGCCAGAGGCTGAAGGGAGTTCTCAATAGCAGTGCCTTTTAGGTCTGAAGGTGATATCTATCAAGAAAAGCCCACACTAAGACTTCAGACTTAAATGTGCTGATTTACCTTGGGCAGAGCAGTGATAAATAAGAAGCAGGTAAGTTCATCTGTTTGCTGCACATGGAAAGCATTTGTAGTTCATATTGAGCAATTAATAGAAATAGATATAATCTGCTGAGGAGGGCCCTCTCTGACAGCATCCTGCCTTTCCTCCTAATACCTGTGTGCTGACAGCTTTTATAGCCAATTCTGAAGTTTGTGTAGATAAGGCGAACAACTGCTGGAACAACATGCCCCATCCTTTTTTAGCAAATTATTTAGTTTGTTAACATACTGCAAGGAGTTTCAGCAGCAATTTTACTACATAGTTTCTTGGATTATGGGAAGGGTTCTTTGATTGGGTTTTGTGGGTTTTTTTTTTTAGTGCAAAATTTGTTTGCAGTTCCACAGCTTCTCATGCAAAGCTTTACATGTCACCACCTTACCCAAACACAGCCCATTTTCCAAAACATGCTCACCTTTGACTGGTGCAGCTTTGGGTTTCCTTGTGCCTACACTCCTGTGAAGGAGGGCAGGTAGGTCAGATGACTTCAAGGAGAAGGAACTGCTGAAACCGTCGCTAAGGTCCCAATAAATATTCCCCATGGACCTCATTACACATTTGAGCAAACATTACCTTCACTCACACAGCTAAATTTCCTGTTTGCTTGGCTGATCAATTCCTCATCAAATTTTAATGTGGGGTTCAGGCCGTCTGTGGTGTTTTAATTAGCCCTAAGATTGCGCAGCGTTGGAGGCAAAACTAAGAACCATGGAAGTCGCCTCTGCCTGAATAGGAAGTTGGAAGGGGGTTGGGGAAGAGCTGAAAATGAAGAGTCCAAGAACTAATCAGCTCTCGTTACTAGGTTAAGCCTGCTCTCTAGTGGTCACATCACACAGCAAATAAAGCATGGAAAAAGCCTATTGAAAACAGTATCCTGAACAGTGACTGAATTCCTATCCATCAAACATAAGAAAAACTATGCACAATATAATGTGCTTATCCTGCTGTTGCAACTTCCAGCATTTCTTTCCTGTAAAGACATACCAGGTTACGTAAAGAGTCTTGTTTTCTTCCCTCCACTCCAGAATTGTAGATATTTTTATTGATGCTCTCAGTTCTGGTATGAGAGAAGAGTGCAATGAGCTGCAGCTTTTTAAAACCAAACACACTTTGCTCCAATCACCACAAACAGTTTTGAATGATGGAGAAACACGACCTCTGCACCCCCCTGTCCAGAACCATGAGCCACAAATGGCCACCAATGGTCCAAGGTATTGGCCAGGGGCATTTTAGCCTGAAGTCAGCTGCTGCAAGCCTGAGTTCTCTGCATTTCACTCTCATTACATGTAAATCTTTTTAACTGAGTTTAACCTGCATCCTTCTCTTTGGCCACTAAGACAGTCACATCTTTTTGAATTGCAATATAAGCAGGACAAGGAGACCAAGTACCCAGCATTATGGCTCCCACTCTCTTACTGTAAGCAAGATATATCAAAGCAACACTGAAATGCAAGTCTTACATCAGTAGCCTTTTGATCAAGCAGCACTGCTGTGTTTCACAACCTCCTGAGAAGAACCTGTAGCTGTTTCTCCACAAACACATGCACATTACACCAGGGGTGTACAAGAGCAGAGCAGTTTTCCCCACGGGCAGATGCTGCTGCATGGCATTAATCTGCTTCATCCCAAACCCAGGCACTCAGGCACTGCCAGTCTCAAATCAGGCTAGCTTGACACAAGTGGAATTAGCTAGACAAACTCCACCAAAATCCACCTGATTTTCATCCAGGCTGGAAAAGTTCAAGTTATATGAAAATCTGTACAGATTTATTGAGGAGGACAAAAAAAAAGGCTGAAAAGAACTGAAAATGAAACAAATTCCTTATTTCCTTGCAGCTTGGGAATGGTTATTTTAAGTATTAGTCTGCACAATGCAACAGCAATGGATGTTTTTGAAACTGCTGCTCATTTCACACAAACAGTAAACTAACCCCTACTCTGACATGCTTGAAATCACAAGTTCTTTGAAACCTTATGAATAATATCAACATCTGCAAATGCACCTATATGCTACAGAGAGTAGCAAATAAAGCTGCTGGTACTGCAAGAAACAGGCAGTCATTATCATTTACAGAACACATACCAGAGACCCAGCAAGTGTGTTTTCAGGCTCAATCTATGGATTTTAGTTGCATATATCCATTAATATATGGCAAGATGTTCAGCTTCAATCTGACAGGCACAAGATTTGCACTAATACGTGGAAAAGAGCAGAATACTTAACCTGACTCTAACCTCCCTACTTGAAACCTAGATGCACTTAACTTAGCAAGTACAAATTAATTAGTATTATTAAAATAGCACCTAGCACCAAGAACAGGCAGACTGATAGTATTTAAAAAACACATTAGCTGGTCATCATAATTACCATGTCTCACAAGGCCTGGACCAGCTAGAACTCTTTTTGCCTAAACCAGAACTACACATTAAAAGTTGGCAAAAAACCCACCTCTTTTTCCAGGTAGTGCTGGGGTCTAAGCATAAGCAGATTTTGATCCCGCATTTTAATATAAAACCTCAGTTTGGAAAAGCAGAATCAGGATGCATCAGAAAGGACAAATACCACTTTATACATAGTTAGAAAAAATGGAGGAAGAAATGTTTTTAACCAGAATTAATTTACAAAACAAATAGGTATTTTTATAACCAAATACAACAGGAAGGGATTTCTGACCAAATTCTAATTCTTTTCAATATTTCCAAGATCTTTAATGTTACAGCTAACGTCAAGCAGTAGCAGCACCTTTGCCTTGTTTCTCTTTCAACTTTCACTGATAAAAATTCATCTGTATTTATTTGGATTTTCCTTGCAAATAAAAAACAACCATCCCCAGCTTTTAGTCACTCTGTTTAAAACAAAAAAAAAACCCTAAAAGACCTCACATGCAACAAGTCAATACAACTGTATCAGCTCCCACACTCACAAGTAACCAACGAAGATGAACTCCAGCAAGTCCTCCAACAAACTTCTATCTCACATCAAGTCTTTCATCTCAAAGCATTCCACAAGCCAGACCACATCTCAGAAACTTCCCAAACCTGCATGTTGCAGGCAAAGGCACTCCTCCTCCACAACCCTCAGGATCTGGCCCTTTATTTGCTGCTTTGTTCACCCCCAAATGCCACCACAGCTGTTGTATATCAGCACTCAATAACAGTTCAGAACATGGATGTTCAAATATAGACTCCCACCAACACCAGAAAGACAGGTTTGGGCAGTTTTAGTTGGTGGATAAGGAACAATATCCCATTTCTTGCAAATAATCCTATGGCATGCTAATGGCTTTAATCATGTGCCTTTTGCCAGCTATGGGATCAGAAGGGATGTGCCACAGATGCCAGGAGTTTTAATAGTGATAAATGCAGTACAGCCAGCACTAGCTGCCTCTGTGCTCCACTGCAAACATTTATCACTGAACCAGAACTCCCTCCACCTCAGACCTCGGTGCTGACAGAACAACCAAGGTTAGGTGTGGCCCTACAAACCCACAACCACCATCGGACTAAAGTAGGTGCCATTTACAGCAGGGTTTCCACAGTCAAGAGTTCTCCTCAAATCAATGTTATCAATCCCACTTGTAATTTTACAAACTTCAAAGGGTTAAGACAGCCAGCACGTTTATTGACTGGTGCTTCTTGGTGGGTTCAGTAAAGCATGACTGATTAGAGCCCAGTTCTAAAGAGCCCAGCTTTGGGAGGCTGGAATAAATGGGAGTCTGTCAATAACTCAGATCCAGGCATATTGACATGGTTTACAGCCTCAGTAGGCAATTAACACTTTACAGTGGATATTACCCGGTGGCCTCCCCATGTTTTACTGCACATTTTCTGCCATCAGCTGCAATATTGAAGGTTTGGAACAAAAATTATATTGGACAGACAGCACCTCTGTTCAGCTGCACAGAAATTTTTTTAACATCTGGGAGAGATCACAGTTTCATTCCTCTTTATTCACATTCTTGCATTCCTTGCCTCACTTTCTGTCATTTACAGTTCCTAGCCTGCATTGGTGAACTCAAGAAAATCACTTAACCAAGTAATTAAACCTGTTACATGCCAAAACTCTCTAGGGAAACCCCAAAAGAGTGACAACCCCAGTCTTCTCCTGCCCTGGGAGGGTCTGAGTAAGTTCACAAATAAATGCCTCACTGGCAGACAGATTATACTGACAAATAAGTCAAATTCATCCAGGAGCATTAAAAACAAAACAAAACCAAAAACAAACAAACAAACAAAAAACCAAAACAAACAAACAAAAAAAGATTCCACGGTCATCTCTTGTAGCCAAGTCCAAGTCTGTATCCCACTTTGATCAAGACAGAACTGGAATACAGCTCCTAATAACTTCACATTCACAGAAAAAGGGAGAAAAAAATCCACAAAAATGTGTATTCTTACTTGGTTTCCAGTCTATTTAGTTCTGGTGAAATAAGCTGGTTTAGCATTTTGACACCACTGTCAGAGTTGTTAAGTTCTGTTATTTTGCACGAGCAGCATCACACAACTCTTTGGGTTGGTGAAGAGCTCTAAGATCATCAAGTCCAACCGTTCCCCCAGCATGGCCAAGCCCACCACCAACCCATGTCCCCAGGCACCACATCCACCCACACATCTTCTAAATCCCTCTAGAGATGGTGACTCCACCACCACCCTGGGCAGCCTGTTCCAAAGTCTGACAACCTTTGAGGTGGAGAAATTTTTCCTAATATCCAATCTTAACCTCCTCTGGTGCAACTTGAGGCTGTTACGTGGGAGAAGAGGTTGACCTCCATGTGCCTACAACCTGTTTTCAGGGAGTTGTAGAGTGGAGAAGGTCCCCCCAAACCTTCTTTTCTCCAGGCTGAACCTGCTCAGCAGCTCCTCATCAGACTTGTGCTCCAGACCCGCCCTGGCTCCACTGCCCATCCCTGGACACACTCCAGCCCCTCAGCATCTTTCATGTTGTGAGGGGCCCAAAATATAACATGGGAGTTGAGGTCCCTCACCAGTGCCCCACACCGGGCACAGTCACAGCCCTGGCCACACTAGTGCTGATACAAAGTGCTGAAAAGCAAGCAGGAGTCCCAGCCCAAACTGGCACCAAGACTCTCCGCATCCGGATCCACCCCAGGGCTGGGCAGAGCAGCACAACCCAAGCAGTTTACGACAATTTCATGCCCAACCCTAAAGAACTTTTTCTCTTTGTAAGCAATAAAGCAGATGTTACTTACCCCAAAAGAAGACACTTCTGAGAGAAAATCCCCGTAGTCTCCTCACAGCCAGGAGAGGGGGCAGGGGAGGAACGGGGCACTTTATAAACTGGCTTCAGCTGTTCCTCATTCTCTGGTTCTGAGGGAAAGGTGCAGCCCCTTAGCAGCAGGTCCTGCACCTGACCCCAATGAAGTGATCAGCAGAAGGGGACAAGAAAGCAGGTGGGTGGGTTCCTGCTACTCAGGGAATGATTTGGAGGAGGCAACATTAGCTGTCACTCGTTTGGCTGCTTGGCCACACATCTGGGATGGAGGTGTGGTGCTGTCCAACCCGAACACTTTTTGTTTCAAACATAAAGCCAGCCCTGCAGGCTCCTCTGGCCTGGCTGCTGTGTGCTGTCAGAGCTTTACCTGTCCCCACCCTGCTGTGCTGCTCCACACTGAGGGGGCAGCAGTCCCTACGGCTCACACATGGAGTGAGCATCGAGGAGGTTGTTCTTTAAGGCTACACAAAGTTACAGGCTCTGAATGAAAGAGAAAATACCTCATCATTGATTCATACAAAGGCTCAGGTGAAATTACACAAAGATGTAACACAAGCCATAGAATTCCCAAAGGTGCCATTTTCAGCAAGAAAAGGAAATCATTTTCTCTATCTATGTCTTGCAGAGGATTTTCTCTCTTGCCTTTTCCTTTTAAAGGAGGAAAACTCTGTAGATCACAGATTACATGACTGTGAGGGGTGATAGGGAATTGATCTTCATTCATCCCATGTCCAGTAGCAACAGACACCAGTGAAATTTTCCAAGAAACAAACCTAATCTCCAGTGGCCAATATTTCATTTACACGAAAATTATGGAAGACTAGTAGAATATTTTAAAATAAGTCATGTATTTTGCTCCTCACTTTTCTGAATAGTGAAATATTACTTTGATCGTAACTTGTTTCAGATGGGATGAATTTATCAAATAATTGAAATTGATATAGTGCATTTACATGCATCAGATAGATTGGCAAATGGATTTGCCAGCAGAAGTTTTTTGCCTTCAACAATTATTTTAGACTGGAGAATTTAGAATTACAACCTTTTTAATGGAAACCTTGGACAAGAATAACTATAGACGAAGTCACCAGGTTTACAAGGAGGAGCAGTACAATTTTCAAGGATACTTGAAGTGCTGTGGAGCTCTTGGTTCTGTATCAAAGGCTTCCTACACACTCAGCATCCATCAGTGACATTTAAACACAGAGTTGCCCAGCCAAGGCTGGACGAGCTGGGTCCTGAGCCAGGGTCAGGCCAGCACTAAGCTACAGCATCAATGACGTGTCTCCCAATCACAAGCCCCAGTTTCATGACAGAAAATAGATAAAAGAATTAAGAACATGATTCAGAGTTGCAACTGGATATCTGTAATTGCTGGTTGTCCCCTTTGAATTTCTCTTCAGGGATCTAAAAACAAATACCACAGAAGCTTTCTTCCTTCTCCCTGTCCCACCCTGTATATGGAATGAAGTAGGTTAGAGACATATCCTAAGAAACATACTAACACAATATCCTCCACACTGAGAGAAGTCAGTGGGAACTGTTCTCTTCAGAAAAAGTCACGTTTCCAGAGGAGAAAAATACAAATAAGATAAAACAGATAAGTAAACAGAGTCCCAAAGATGAAACCAGCTATTTCTGTCAGGCATTTCTAAAAGTTCAATAGAAGGAGCATGCCTGGCAGGACCTTGGGAGAGATCTAGCTGTGCGCTTGCTAAAGGAAACAAAGTACAACCTGTTCCTGAGCTGCTAGTTGAAGGAAACCATCACTTCAACTCCTTGTCTTTAATGATTTTCAGAAGTGAAATGCATATACAGGAACAATGTGAGCCAATATGCTCGTTTTCCCCAGCAGGCACCATCCTGGAAGTCTCCTGGACTTGAAATTGCAAAGGCACCAAGAAGCACAGGGCTTGTCAGGAAATAAGATACTGTTCAGCTAAGACAAGCAGCTCTGACCTTAAAGAATCATGGCAGTTATATCTACTAAAGGGAAAAAGAAAAAAAATCCCAACACTAACAGAATTGATCCCCAGAAATTGCTGTATGCTTGCACTGATATTATTTCTGCTTCTGTGGCCCCTCTTTCTGCAAGTAGGTGATGTCCCCATCCTGGTTTTGCAGAGGCAGACAGCCCATTCTGACAGCATGAGCTGTGACCCTCGTGTGGTATTCTGCCAGGCAAGTACATCTGGCAGCTCTTCTGATCTCAAGTTCTGTGGTTTCCTTTGTGATGTGGCAAAGCACATGGCCCCCAGTACATCTGTATAATTAATGTGAGGGAAAAATACAAGCAACAACAGAAAAAGGAAAAAAAAACAAAGAGCCCTCAAAGAACAGAAGCTGTTCAGGGTCAGCAGAAGGTCTGATAGAAAAAAGATGCAAAAAATCACAGGGTGAGTTTCCCTCCATACATTGAGGGATTTAGCAGATAAAGAGAGTTCTGATTGCACCCTGTGCCACTGAACAAGTTCTCCATTTCTTAAAACATCTGTTTTACCAGTTTCTCATATTTTTCAAGCCCTGCAGGGCAGGGACTGTATTGTATTAACATAGAAGGTCTCAACTGGAGCCAGTAGCAATATAGAAACAAGAATAAAAGAATCATCTCCCCACTGCAACCAGCAGGAGTTACCACGTCTGCAAAGCTTTTTTAACACTATTTGTTGGGGGGGGGGGTGTTATTTAAACATTCTACTGAGGTAAGTGGCAGGCTGGGTTTGTGCAGACAAGTGTCCTGTAAAGGACAGCAAAAAGTTCAGCAGCAGCAAGGTCTGTGGCTCTGGAAGAGCAGACCTGGCAAGCTCAGGACCTGGCCATGTGAAGCACCAAAAGCAAAACTGCAGTGACACTGAGCAAACAGCAGCCACTGAGAGTAAGGACCCCGGGAGGCAGCAGTGACACCAGGGGACAGGGACCCCCAAAGCCAGCAGGTCATTTCTGAGCCCTGTTCCACTAAGCTCTTGGTTCTTTGCAATTGCACTGTCTGAAAAAAAAAGGAGAAACAAAAATAATCCCTTTTCTCTTAAAAGGAGAAAGGGAAATCCTGAAATTCAAAGGAAACTTCTCATGTGATTTATATTTATGAAAGCCTGTTATCAGGGAAGTGTTCTATTAATTTCTTCCCCCTATACACACTGAAGGTCGTAAGTAGGGGGTGAATTTCCACATTTTATATTATAAACACTCTCCTGTTCAGAACTCCCTTGTGCCACCCTTCTTCATGGGGACTTCATTGTATTTGTAAAACTAAGAGTTGTCATTATGTTGCATTAATAGACACTTAACATGATGCCAAGTATTTTTGGTAAGCTTTTATTTCAGAGTTTCCATGGTTTTGAATTCATTTTACACTGAAAGCAACAGCCTCACTTGTGGTGTTCTGGTATTAACAGGCCTCTGCAAGTGTGTCTGTAGGTGCTCAAGTGCAAATTTAGCATAGTTAAATGAGAGTTAATGGACACTAAAGGGGCCACTTATTTTCTAAGTGATCCATTAACACATACGCACACAAAAGACAAAAAACAGCCAGCAAATTCCTTTGGTAAGATAACTCAGAGATCTGTTCTCCACGTGTGAAATTTGTTTGATACTGGGGTGGCCTTTAAAGCAGTATCTGAGTGCAAGCACATCGCAGGTGTCTGAGTGTAAGAAGCTGATGTGGAAAAGGGGAAGAGAGGGTGAAAATTTATACTGAATATAAGGGGGAAAGGAGACAAGAGCAGGAGAGCAGGAGATTATTGCCTGATGCCAGACAGTGGTGATGTGAGCCCTGTTAAGGGAACAGTTCTGAATGCTGGATAACTACTTGTAAACACCAGTAGTCAATGGGTGACTACTTAGAAAAAAGTCTTATATGACTTAAACTAGTTTTTACTGTAAGTACTGCTATCGCTGGTCAACTGAGACAGTAAGAAACACACTAAAGCTATCTATGTTTTAGTGTCATCTTTCATAAAACTGTCATTAAAATTTGAAATATCTTGGTATTAAATCAAAATAATTTTAAGGTGGTTATGAAACAGTAATTTCAACAAGGTGAGGGGAAAGAAAGGATGCTTTTTCCTAGTATTCAAACTGAAGTGAAAGCAAAGAATCAAGCCTTGTGAATCATTTTAACAAGAAATAAATCAAACAAATTTAATCGTGGGGCACAAGTTGTGTCACAAGGATGTTCCAGGTGCTACTGCACTTGCTGTAGTGACTCGCCTCAACCTAAGGATTGTCCCAGCAAGAAGCATATGCCAGAAACTCATGGAAAATCCTACTAAGCCTCTTACCAATATTACTACACCTTTTTTTCCCCCCTGAAATTAGATGCCAGCATTTTCCCCCAAAAAAACCTGCAGTTCACCTTGCTGAATGCTCTAAAATCCAAGGAGTTTGTTCACCCCAGATATCCTCCAAGTTCTTAGTCCTGCATCAGGACTTACAAACTACAGCACTCTTAGGGTCGTGGAAATGCAGCACTAGGACAGGTTAAAATAAGACCAAAGCCTATTTTATGAACTTGCCTTAAGAGATACTCTGTAGCATTATGCCATTTGGATGGGAAAGATAAGCATAGATGCAGACTGACATTATTTCCAAGTAGGAGGTGAAAAAAACCACTTATATTTATGATATACACACAGATATAATATATATGCATATGGGAAAGAGGATCAGCAAGGAGCATCATGGCCAGCCAGAAGAAGCAGAGGCCATGTGGCTCTCAGCAGGTGCAGGGAGATGCAAAGGCAGCAGAGCTGCGTGTAACAGAGCCAGGCAGATGCAATATGGGCTACACCTTTTGCTGCCTATTCAATCCTTCCTTCAGCTGGGGGCAGACTCCCAGATGTCTCACTGCAGCTCTGCCCCTCTCTCCGATGTAAGTAAGCACACAGTTCAACAGAGCATGATAAAACAACTTCATAAACAACCTGAAAAGCAAATAACTGAGATCGTTTTACTTTTAAAAAGTTACTTTCATCAGTTTAAGGTAATTAGTTCTGCAAGATGATGATAAAGCGGTGAAGGTTGCTACAAGTGACAGCAGTGAAACTCCTGACACAAATATGGTACAGATTGCAGTCACAAATAACACTTCCCATGTTTCAGAAATCACATTGTCAACAATGTTTCCAGGCCCTGAAATTAGCTGAAGTAATCAGGAGCTGTTGGCAGTAAGCAGCAGGAGGTTTCTTGGATTGCTTTTCTTTTTCACTGCGAGAATCTCTTGTTGAAGCTTAAACCCCCCACACCCCCTAACAGCTTTCAGTTGAGTTTCCCTCCGTCTGTGGCCAAGGGGCAGCCTCCAAAAATTGATACAAAAATCAAGGTTCCTGGGCCTTCTGCAACACTTCCCCAGCACCTTCTCAGCCTGAGAGAAGCAGAGCCCAGGGGCCAAGGACTCAGCCCAGCTGGCTTTGGCCGAGGCAGAACAGGCCCTCCCTTGTTGTGTTCCCGTCAGAAATACAGAAATTGTAAAACAATAAGAAAACTTAAATTGCCAGGATTTTCTGCAAAAACATCTCTTGCTGTGTTCCATTTTCCCAGCTCTCTGTTGTGGCATGGGTAGGTCAGAAATTAGGTGTCTCACTTCTAACTGAAATACGCTTATTCTGGCTTGATTTAGGTAACAGCTCTGAGAAGTGGGTCCTAGTTGGTTATGGAATGCCAGAAAAGCAGACACTTCTGCAAAGATCCCTGAGATATTCACTCTTTGGTGTCATCTCACTTATTTCCTACAGTTGTGTTACCAGGCACCAAACTTTCAATTTGACCCCTTTACCCCAGAAATCAACGTTTGGAGAAATTTTCCCCGCACTGCTCAGTCCTGTGTGATCTTTCACACGGAACACAGCTGTTCCCAGCATTTTTTCCCATGCAGACACAGTATAGGACCCACATGCCAGGAGAACAGCCTCCATGCAGGATGGGTTGCTCTGGGACACAAGAGGATGAGTCAGGAACCTCAGGCTCCCCCCATGGCTGAGAACAGGCTGCCTCACCACGTGTCTCCACGGCCTCTGGAGAGCTGCTCGAAGCCAGCACATCACTTCTGCAGAAGGCAGCACAGGAGGGGGCCTCTTCTGTTTCACTGTGAAGGTCAGAGGTGTCCTGATGAACAGGAATTTTCCTGCCTCCTTGGCCCTGCACCTGGTTTTCTCCATTTGCCAATTATCAAATGAAGCAAAGCAATAAATCATCATCACCTCAGAGGCAAGTCCCTTGCAACCACGACATCCCGCTTCAATGGCAGACGTGCATGTTCCAAGTTAAATCACTGCCTGCTCACACAAGGGCACATCTTGTTCTCTTTCCTTCTGTTTCCCACCGCTTTCAACGTTCTCACCTGTTCTGCAGTATCTTCAGATGACACCTCCGAGAGTTTTTTTTTTGCTTGTTTAGCCTTTTTTTTGCACTCCTTAAACCCCTTGAGGAAGTACCTAAACAGGATTTTTAGATTAGCTCCCCCACACCTATTCCAAACCTCTTTTCTTCCTCCACAGAACTGAAAAGTAGAAAAGATAGTTTAGCAAGGCAGACAGGTCAGTGGATAAAACCCAAGGAGAGATGGAGCCCCAGCACCAGGGATGTTAACTTGCATAATGAAAGTATTGAAACTGGTTTAATCTCCAAGGTCCTCACCTTCTGCCCATAGACCTCACTTCAGTTCACTGATCTTGGCTGTATTCAGTTGATGTCAGGTACAAGGAAAAAAGTCTTCAGCTGAGACAAACAGAATCATCTCAAGCGATCACACACATGGTAAAGTTAACTTATGTTCTGCTTTGGGAGGGAAAAATCATTAGCTATACAGACAACCTATAATGCCAGGATGGCAAAGAGTGACACCCCTCAGTCTGATACAATTTCAGGAAATAACACTAATTTTGAAGAAAAGCTTGCTCTCCTAGGTTTTGGGCCCTGTTGAGTTACAGTGAATTGCTTTTGCACTTGCCTTAGTGGCTAAGAAAAGTGAAAAAACTTACTTTGTTGTTTCGTTTTTTTAAAAAAAGTTTTTCATGGAAATGGAAGTGAAGGGGGAAAAAATTCAGCAAATACCAAGATTTACTTTGAATTAATGTTACAGCAAATGAAAAGAGAGAAGCACAAGTTCAGGATATTGGGATCACAGCCACTGAGTGAACACATGGTTGCAAATATGAAAGAAATTGGAACATACCAGAAGAGAGCTGAGTTCATCAAGTCATTTATAACAGTACAGGCAGAGCAAGGGAGAGTCTATATCTTTATAAAGAGAGGATAATTCAATAGAAATATTACTGCCAAGGGCCATAATTATAACCAAGCAGTTTAATTGTGTACCAGGTCCTAATTTATCCTCCAGGTTTGGTCTTTTGTCTCTGCCCACAGGCTTTGTGTAGAGTTGGCACATGAGTTCCACATGTCCTTCTTCTAAAGGTAGAAGAGAAATATAGTGAAGCCTCCAGTACTAATTTTTTTTTTTGATGTTGCAAGAAGAACTGACTTCAGATTTGTCCCTTTTGTATTCCTTTCCATATGGCCTGTTTTTTGTTCAATTATTGTGATACTCTCTCTGTGGATAGTGATGCTTGGGGAATCTGGTAATTCTAGATAAAAATATCAAATAAAAGAATCCTGTCTGCCAAGCAGAAAGTAATTAAGGAACCTGGAACACAGAGGGCAACAAAGATTTTGAAGGAACAGTATTCATTAAGCAAGATAAAGCACAGCAGGGCACGCTGTCATGGCCCTGTCTGCCGTGCCCTACACAGCACCAGGTATCCAAGCGCTGACTCTGGAGTGCTGCACGTAGGACAGTGTAAGGCAAAACTGGAGCCAGAGGAACAGAGGATTAATGAGTGGAGAGCCCAACTTACAACCTGTCACTGCTATTCTGAATCAGCCCTTGTTTAAATTAAAGCTCAGCAGCTGGCTGAACAAATAATTCGTGACAACATTCTTAGCCCAAGCTTGCTCTTCAACATTGTTCTAGGACTGTATTTTCCTGTATGAATTTTAGATTGGCTAAAGAATGGCCTGAGTCAAATTTATTGCTATGGGTTAAAGATCTGTTAAACTCTGCCTGGCTGATACAGCATTGCCTCAAACAGGTACCAATACAGAACTAAGCAGCAAAACAGAAATGAACTACTCAACTCCAACCTCTGTGTTTACAAGTTCAGCTTCTTCAATCACGTACGTAGAAATTCTTGAGTTTGTGTCTTCAGACAAGCTGCAGTAACACAAACTCCCCAGAAACTCCAGGAAACATTTACTCTATAACATGGCAGCTCTAAATCTAGGTTGTGTCAGGTCCCACCCCAGAAGCTGCTGTATTTTATTGCAAAAGATCTCAGGTGCACAGTAGAGACAAAACTTTCTCTTAAACGACTGTGGTTGTCACTGCAGTGTTTAGTTTTCCCGTGTTACCACAACATGGGAAGTTGTTATTATTTCCACTTCACGGAGACAAAGAATATTGTCTTGTTCAAAGTCACAAAAAATTGTGGCGGGAATGGGAAGTGAAGCCAAGTCTCCCAGTCCTTGTCATACCCTAATTCCTGATCTCCTTCATCATAACCTAAGAAATTCGGGGATTTTTTTCCTTTGTTTCTTTTTCTTCCTGTCCTCAGAATCCATTTAGGTTTTATTTTAAATCTTTTCCATTCAGCCCTTAAGGCAAGGGACACGATTTGAACCTCAAACACACGTGACTCCAGGACCTACCACTCACTGATAATTTCTCTCAATTCTTGCCAGTTGGTTGCAATGCCACATTTATATTCCATAACAATCTAAAGCTCTTACAGAACAGCTAATATGCACAGAATCAAAACCCAAGATTAAATTCAAGCTATTTAACCATTTGTGTAGTCCCACCAGGGCCAATTCAAAGATGCAGCACATGTGATACTGTCAGTGTTTAATAACCTGCTCTAGTTTGCTGCTCTCAAATACTTTACAGACCATACCCAGGAGCTGCTGGAACACGTGTACAGGTGATGACTATTTTGCTGACACAATTAACAACACGTTATCAAGTCTTCATTTAGCTAATCACAAAAGTGTAGCTAGACACTGATCCCAATGGATACTACCTCAGGAAGGGTGCAAGGCAGCTTCTAAAACCCTGCCATTCAGGCAGCCCCTCGCTGGCTGCATTAGGTTCCCAACCCCATCTGGGCTGGTCCTGTGCCGTGCAGCTGAAGCCCAGTGTATTCATGCCAACAGCCACATCCTTGCAAAACGGCAATGGCACTGGCACTGGGGAGCTGGGCACACTGGCAAAATCCAGGAGGAATTATTTACATTCATTTCCAGCCTGCTTTGGGAAAGCCAGGGAGCAGAGGAGCCTGCGGATGCTGAAGCCAGATCTGGGGCAAGACACATCATGATATGGTTTAGTGTGAACATGACAGTCCTGGGTTAATGGTTGGACTCTTAGAGGTCTTTTCCAACCTGGATGATTCTGTGACACTATGAGCAGGCAATGGGGGTGCAAAATGCAGCCCCACAGACCCCATATTACACTTGCACTCGGGGTCAGGTCGCACAGCAGATCAGGGAGGAAAGCTTCATGCAAGACAGCAGCTCCCAAATGCACAAAGTCCTCCCTGCCTGGCTCTGAGCTCTCTGACTGCTGAAGCTGAGGGGAGTACATGCCACTGGCATTTCTCCTATTGCCCAAGATCTCAATCCTGAGACATGAGAGCTGCTGCCCTGTTGCAGGGATTCCCATCAGGGAGACCTGAGCTCCCTGCTTCCTGAGCTGTCCTCCTCATCCAACCAACCTTCATAGAAACAATTTGTATTCAGTCCTTTTCTACTGCTTTTCCCTGTTCCCTTGATTATATGCTTCTCCTCCTGTCTCCCAACTGCCCCACAGGTCACACTCTCCACACACCTCCCGAACTTTGCAAGATGTTTTCTGAATTATTACACTTTCCACCCTTTAGTTTTTGTGTGCACAAGAAATACCTTGAACTCCTCAACTCCTGACAATGCTGCCTTGGATCAGACCTTGGGCTGTCTCACCTGAGTCAGAACATCAATTTTCCACCTAAAAATCAAGGATTTCTCATTTAAATGACCACTGTGCCACAACTTATATAGCTTACATGGCAGGGAGATGGAAATATGAGGGGAGGAGAGAGAAATCCAGTGTTTAGAAGAGTGGCACCATTGTCTGAGTATATAAATTAAGCAGGAATTTATCATAATTTATTTATAAAAACTATTTCTAATCTAATTCTTTGCATATTATCTAGGGGCAAGAGAGACAAGACAAAAAAATGGTTCTTAATCAGGAATTGCCACATGGAGTGGTTTTGATTAATATGCAAAACATAGATTATAAATAGATTTATAAATAAATTATCAACTACGGCGGCTGCTTTATTTATCTATGGACTTGCAGAAAATTTGAAGGCTGAATTCTGATTAAATGAGAATCACCACTAATGGTGGACTGGGTGGCTCAAAGAGACTGGTAAAGGAAAGTGAGAATATATTTGCATAGCACCTTTGATTCAGAAGAACTCCCAAGTGCTTTGCAGAATTAATATTATATTTTAGGGGTCACTTCATCCATTACTGAAATGCAGCCTCTGAGGAGGAGGGAAGATAACTTCCTGCATGTATTTCACCTTTCCTTCAAGATCTCTAAGCACTTTGCACACTAATTAAGCCTCCTATTGTATCTGTGCAATCCACTCCTCCTGCCAGTTACTAAACCAATAAAAGCTAGAGTACTAGGAATAAAACCACAGAAAATTCATCAGCTTGGTTGATGAAACTTCACTTTGCTTCCAGATCATCATACTGAGGTCAGCTGGTACCTCAGAAAGGTGTCCTCAGGTGAATGGAGAACGACATTCAGATAATTTAGAAATTAGACCCATTGTGACCAATATCACACCCTCCCAAACTTGTCACCTAAGAGCACCATTGCATCCCATCATAATCAAAACCTCAGCCCCGAAGTGTGCAGCTCTGCCCAAGAGCCTGCAGTTCTTTTCAATGCTCTGTTCCGCTGTGGAGACACACACATTGCCGGGAGACTGGAGTTCAGAAAGACACTGGAGTTCAACCCTAAAGACCTGACAGTTTACAGATGCAACAGTCAGCCCATCTCCATCTGTCCCAAACCTATTGACCGGGGCCAGACTCACCCATATCCATCCAACAGCTGGCCACAGGTGAGATACACATCCCCTGAAAGTGCCTGTGAATGGCCTCAGCCACTTCCATTTACCTTCCCTTTGAAAAAATAAGAAAGGCAAAGCATTTCTTTTCGTACGGCAAAGCTGTTCTGCCAAGTCAGTTTTCACAGCTGAACACTTCCCAAGGTGCCAGTTCTGCAATTCAGGTCCTGGATGGGATCCCCTGAGCATGATGGATGGCTTTAAAATGAAAGCACTGCGAGAAGTACCAGCTGTCCAGGTGCACATTGGATCAGCATGGCTGAACCACCCCCCCTCCTCCTCTGCATCCCTCTGACAAAGGAGTAGGAACTCATTCGGTGCAGGAGGAAGGCTTTGATGGCAGGAGAGACGTGACAGCCCAGCAGATATGAGCAGAGACACAGCCACATAAAGGTCACACCTCACCCAAATGTGAGCCTGCTTTTACTCTGTCTGAAATAACTTGCTGTTACATGGCAAGTTTGTGGGATTCCTTTTCAGTTCCCTTTATTTGAGCACCTTATTTCTGAATTCTTCACCTCAACAACCAGTAGCTAAGAGGAGAAGCAGACCAAATGTAAAATTAACTTCTTTTCTCAGGATAAACCAAGCCATCCTCCAACGACCCCCCACCTCCTACACACAGTTCTGCCCAGTGTCCATTCCAGCTTTCTAGATAGCCGCTAGAAAGGGATTTAGTTCTAAACTGCCCTGTTAATTAAGTTTCTTTTTGGAGGCCACACTATGAAGAGCATCTTTAAACACTTCTTGCACCACCAGGGCCACCTTCAGCAAAGGACACCAAATTCAGCCACATCACAAAGAAAGGCACCAGTGCAGATGCAACCTAAGAGTTCATGAAATGAGCAGGTTGGTCTCCACACAGGTTTCCTTTTCTTACAGAGCTTTATGAGACAGCACAGAACACGTTCTAGAGTTCTGGGGCAGCTGATTCTGTGACACAGTTCAAACTCCATTTGGTACAAGCCATAGACCAATACAGTCCTGTTTCCTCTCTCCACCCAGCACATTGGCAACATGGACAGTCTGTTGACTAAGCAGAGCACATTTTACCATAGCAGTAACAGTCTGTCTGGAGAGAACATTCCCACTCACTGCCCAATTAGAAGAATGTTGAATGCACGGAAATGCCTTTCGAATAAACACTTGATAACCCTTAATAAAACTGTATGAGAGAGTTACTGCAGATTTATTACCCAGGAAAGGAAAGCTCTTCACAGCACAGCCCAGAGCTTATTGCTTCTTACTTAACTCTGATAAATGCAAGATCTCAATTCCACAGCAACCACGGTTAAAGCAGCTTAGCAGGGAAATAAAATAGGTACCTTATGATATGCCCACCGAGAGGTGGAGGAGAACCACAGGTTTGTCACAGTGGCTGGGAGCAGTGTGTGCTTGCTCCAGACTCTGTGGGATTTACCAAAGGGTACATCCCTCCTTTAGCAGCAGCACAAACATTTCTGCTCCGCTGTGAGTTCATGTCCCAGTTTGCTGTGCAGTCACTGCTCAGGCCCTGTAGCTGCAGAGCTGAGATGGGGTGGGAATGCTGCCCTTTGGCCTTGGAACCTCCCTGGTTCTTCCAGAGAAAGCACAGCTGTGAGGCACATCTGTGCAGTGGTAAGACCTCTCTGCTGCCTCACATGTAGAAAAGGAGCACCAGGTGTCAGCCTTACCTCCTCTGCTATGAGGATGCTTGCACTGTGTTTGGGTTTTCTGGAAGCCTGTGATTGGCGAGGAGGAAGGAAGGGGTTGGCTCTATTTACACTAATCCAGGTTTCCCCTCCCAGCTGCTCAGCCACCTCAGGCAGCAGCCCTTCCTGCAGGAGCACAGTGGGGATGTTCACAGCCCCAGGGAGGATACTGCAGCACATTTGCTCTGCAAAAGAACATTGAACATAAAGGTCTTGCCCTTGCTGATGAGCACTGATGTGTTGTTTTCTGTATTCACTGTTCTTGGTGATTGGGAAGTATTTACAGAGTAATTTTGTTTTCCTCCTTAAGAAGTCCGGGGGGAACAGCCCAGTGCTTAAAAAATAAACACCCAACAGAAATCATTACTAATTCTCTTATCATCTGTATTCACTTGGACAGGTTTCCTCCCTGGTAACCCTGTGCCTTACCTTGTTGGGAACACCCAGGGTGCTGGGGATCACAAACCCTGAGAGCTGAGCAGCTCTGCCACTGCTCTGCCACCACCCATGGCTGCAGATGTGTTCCAATGCTACACTTCCAGTTCTTCTCTCCCAAGAAAGGATCAGTGAACAGGCTCAGCCAAGGGTATTCTCAAAGGTCCAGACACTTGTGTATCACAGGGTTTAACCATCCTCTTCGGCTATGGCAGCTCTTCCCATGGCACAGCCAATACCGGCTGGTGTCTGTTCTGTCTTAGCACCAGCTGCTGTATTGAGGAAACTGGTAAACTGTCCTTTGGAGAATTTTCCTGCTCTCTCTGTTAATGCTACAGCAAGGAATCTTTGGTGTAATGGAGGAGGGCAATCAAAGAAAATTTCCCTCTAGGCTCCCACTATTATATCCTACCCAAAAATAATATTAAATGTGATCTACCATTGTAGTAACCAAAGAGGTAAAATACCGTTTTATGTATTATTGGACCCCTCACACAAGCAAGTGGAGTTACATTCCTACTGCTGTTCCAAGGGCTTTCTGGATGAAAAAAACATGATAAATAAACTCTGAAGAGGTTAAAAGATTTAAAATTACACTAAACTGTTTCTATAGGTCAAAAGCTGTATTATTGCACAAATGAGGGTGCATCAACATCTTCAAATCTTTTCTCATGTAAACTTTAATCATTGTGCATAGCAGAGATGGAGACTTGAGGATTTTTTTTTAAGAGGGGAAAATGAGGCAAAGATGGAGGGGAAAGGGTTTTGTCAGGATCCTACAGTGGGTTGGTGATGTGCTGGGACAGAGCATCTTCCCTAAATGAAACTGGATGAAGACTCAGAAGCTCATGCCCAGGAAGCTGCCAAGTATTGGTCTGTAAAGAAGAGAAAATAAGATTGTTCTAACCCAAAAATTGCTTAAATAAAAATTAACACTTGGTAACAAGGACACAGGTGCTGGATTGTCCAACCTTCCTGGTGATTTTTTTTCTCCTCCTAAAACAATGGGACAAACCTTGCTTATTTCCTACATAAACGTTACATGTCTGCTGATCAGCACTGGAGTTCTTAAACCTCCACCCCCTTCACAATGTACATTTTGGAAAACACTTTCAAGACACGGGTCCAAGTTTGTGTAAAAAATGAGAATACTTACACATAGCCTCTGGCACATTCCTAGCAGGCTGCTGCAGTTGTTCACACTAATTCAGTAAGAAAGGAGTATATAAATTAGATACTGGGCTGGTGTGTAATCAGTCTGTGCATGTTATTACAACTGCTGGAACACCCTTGCACTCCATCTCCTGAATCAGTAAATAAAAACCAGTAAAAGACTAGTCTCTCTCTGATATCAGATATATTGTCTTAGGTTGCACATATGAACTATCAAGACACAAAACTGAAAGAAAAGCAAAGGCTTTTCTTTCAGAAAAATCCTCTGATACTGACATTTAAGCTGGAATTTGTTAGGAAGGAGAAATAAGAGCTATAAAAGACACAACCTCCACTATTTTCATAAACAAAACAGCCAAACTAAAAATTCTCCCAGTGCAATGCCTTCAATTAATAATGTAAAAATATCTGCTACCAGTTATAAATCCTTTTTTTGAATGCTGAATGTGGTTTGTGTCTTTTCTTTCCCTTCATCAAATACTATGAAGTGAAAGCTGTAATAGCATCCTGGCTCTTCCCCCCCCCCAGTCATATCCAAATGTTTCAGTGTTTCTTTAATGCTCCATTTCTCTTAATGGCAAATGAGGTTTCAAAATATAGAGGAAGTTTTGAAAAGATATTGGTGAAACAACAAATTGGAAAATGAATGGAGGGATTAAAATCGAAGTAACACCTGCAACACATTGTTTAAGTAGTAGAGGAAAATATTGGAAACATGAAGAGAGAAAGCTTTTAAATGCTTCCAGTAGTGATTGCTGTTGTTCTGCAGAATTCTCCCTAGAAGAGCAGGGGGGAAAGTATTAATGGAGATTTAGTACAATCCTGACTTATAAAAATGCAAACATTTTAATTGCAACTTAAAAAATTTCTAATGTAAAATGTTTTAAAATTTGTTAGGATCTGCATTTTTTGATTATTTCTGCAGCAAACTTTATTTGACTTTGACCGAAACAGCAACAGTTTCAGTGCGCACTGCAATACCCAGTCATCTTGCCATTTATTGACCTTTCCTGAACCTATCATTCTTTCACAAGTTATGCCATATCCCTACCACATTCAATCGTTTCTCTGGGTTGTGAAAGATGCAATTTACATTGTGTAAGTTTTTATTCTCGTAATATATATCTTTAATGATAAATACTTAAAGATTTATTTTTTAAAAAGTAGCAGAAAACAAGCAAACAAGTACAAGTCCTGCACTAGAGACAATATTGTTCTGTATAAGGAAACATTAACCACTGGTGACGGTTTGTTTTCTTTTTTTCCATAGAAAAGTTGCAATAGATTTGCTGTACAAGGACATTGCTATTACACCCAGTCAGTGAATCCTACAGACAGACACGGCATGGTTTCTTAGCATGGGTGTGGAATACATGTATTACTCAAACCATGGATTATCCATGTTCCCTGAAGTGGAAGGGAAATGTGCTCTAACCAGGCAGTCTGCTCACACAGCTCCCGAGCCTGGTTGTGACACCCTTGTGAGCAGTGTCCTGGGTGTGCGAGAGAGGTGAAAACAGCAGCACAACAAAATCATCCCTGAAAGGAAATTATAAAGAAAGGCCAAGCTGAAAGCGCTCCTTCTCCCCTGGAGAAATGGAAGATGGACCCCAGCAAAGTCCTGTCAGCCATCACCATCCCGCTGATCTGCACTGGCATCCCATGGGGGGATGGACCCCAGGGGATGGCCTGGAGTTGTGTCAGGGGAGGGTTAGGTTGGAGATTAAAAAAGGTTCTTCCCCCAGAGGGTGGTTGGCACTGCCCAGGCTCCCCAGGGCAGTGGGCACAGCCCCAAGGCTGCCAGAGCTGCAGGAGGGTTTGGATGATCCTCTGGGGCACAGAGGGGGACTCTTGGGGATGGGCCTGTGCAGGGCTGGGGTTGGACTCAATGATCCTTGTGGGTCCCTTCCAGCTCAGCACATTCTGTGATTCTATGGTCCTGCAAATGTCCACTGAGGAACTCTTTACTCATGTACCATCACCTCTGGGGAAAAAAGGCTCAACACACAAATCTTCTTACAGGCAAGACTGTCCTGAAAATGTTGAGATTGTTGACTTGATGTCCAATTCATTGTCCTGAATGTGGATTGGCATGGAATTTCCAGTGTATCTGAGAAACCCAAAGCAAGCTCTAGATTTTATAATTTAAATATTTCCCTTTTTGATGCTTTTTGATTGCTTATATTACCATGATCACAATGGTAAGGCAGCTTATTCAGCATTTCTATCAAACAAATTTATGCACATTTCAAAGCATTTGAAGGGATGAAGCCTAAATCCTGGGGATGCAACCTCCAGATCTCCATAAGTTCCCAGAGTTGAGACCAATCACACAGAGTGTCACAATGCCTTCTAGAAAATAAATTAACATGCAACATCTATTTTATGAGTGCATATCTACTCCTGTGCTTACTGAGCTCAATGTCTTGGGCAACAGTCAGGGAGTCCTTTCTCTGCAGATGGGACAATTCCACCTGCCCAGAGAGACAGATCAAGGAAAAAAGCAATAGCTATTCTCAATTCAGCAAGGAAGAGGTTCAGCCTCCTGTGCAGTGTCATTCAAGAGGTCCGGGGCAAAGCTGGGAGTGGACTTCTAATTCACAAATTACAGTGCAAGTGCTAGCGGCAAAACTCTATTTTAGGATCACGTAGAGATTTAATCTGATGAGCCAAATTCTGACAGTTTGTTCTGTGTGACTGTCCATCCTGCTCCAAATTACTGGGTGCTATGACACTCAAGGTAAAACAGTACAACAGTAGTTAGGAGTTGTTGCAAAGTCCCGTCTCACAAAGGCTATTGAAAATTCAGCCCCACTGCTTCTAGGGCTAGGAAAAAAATGGCATCTTTAGGGATCCTTTTTCCTTTTGAGCTGACACACTGCACTGAGGTGGCTTTTTCCCTTCGCAGCTTGTGTACAGAAGTTCAGGTCTTTCTGTTTTCCCTACCAGCTGCTCTACACACACTACCCCTGTCAGCAGGAAGGGACAGAAAAATGAATGAAGACTGATGATTAACGAAGAAAGAGGGTGAATATTAATCATGGAGTCAACATTTGATGGGAACATTGATGAAATAGTGGTCCCACTGGAAGTAGTTAGGAGTTGATTTTTATGCCCCAGGGCAGTAGTTTTAAACTAGGACTCATGATGGAAGAGAGGTTGCTTGTAATGTTTTAAACAGGCCATTGTGGAAAACGTACCTTCAGTCTCCCCCTGCCCCAGCTCCCTGCCTCTCTTCTTTGTTGTGCTAAGTCGAGAGCACAGCCTGGGTCTGCTGTGCACCTACGTTCCCCCCACCAGCCCAAACTGTAAAGATCAAACCTTTAAAGAGAAGCAAAACAGGAGCAGGACACCTCCATTTTCTGTTGCTCAGCTGCTAGAGAGCCCTCACCACCTGAGGCCACTCTCAAGAAATGCTTATGTCAGTGGTTCTGAGCAACTTTTCTGTTGTTCTGCACATTTGTTTGTACACCAGGAAAAAGAGGAGAGTTTGGGACAACACACCTCCATAGCTAGGTCATTCAGGTTTTAATTTTGGCTACTTGCAATCTGCTCCAAACCTCTCTGAAGGCAAAAGAAATCACACCTCCATTATGAAACCTTGTAGTCAAGCCCTCCTAACCTTAGCTGGAATTTCCTATATCTCTCAGGTTAAGTGCCCTTGCAATCAATACCATATTTAAGTGCACAGCTGATACTCTTTATTTCTTTGGTATTAAACAAAATCATTCATTATACCAGACCATTCATTTTTGTGCTGGAAAAGCCTTGAAGATGCTTCAGGTAAGTCTCAGCCACATGTTAGACCCAGGCAATAGAATCCTGAAAGGAACAGACATATGAAAGACTGCAAAGATACTGCAGATTTACTGCACACATCAGTTTGAGCTGGACAACCCCAGAAAGCACTTGTGAGCTGTGTTGGTGTACACCAACATCCCGCTCTTTCAACAGTCCTGCCATGCAAAATGGCTTTTGCATATATCTAACATTTTCTGCTCCTGTTGTTTCAAAGGGGAGTTATTTGGGGGAGGAGGGGAGATGACAAAGAGAGAAGGACTGTACTCAGAGCTGGTATCAATTGCTGGTAATTCTTTTGAGGTCAATAAACTTAGGAATTTTCTCAGTGGTAGCTCTTTGGGTTTCCTATGGTGCTCCCTCAACCAAGCTCTCCCAGCCCTCCAAAAGGATGCAGAATCACAGCACATGAGCTCTTTTCTGAACTTTTCTCTGCAAATTAATCCATACCATAGCTCTTGTCAGGAAAATATAACATGCCCAACAGTTTTGTGTGTGGGCAAAGTTATTTTTCTAACTATAAGTCTAGTTTTAATAGTACAAACAGCTTTCATACTTGCAGCAAAAGGTTAGGCAGACAAATATAGAAGGAGACTGGGTTATACAGTCATTTTTTTCTATAGATTTAGGCTGAGGTCATTCACCTTTCAGGAATAATTGATTCCCCAAAAATGAAGCATGTCTGCTCACAGGATGCAGCTTGGCTACCCCTCCACCCACGTATCCCACAATATGAAGGAAAAAAGCAAACTGTTCCCTTGGTTTCCGCTGTAGTGAAGCGTGAACTGGGCCACAGTGCAACAAGTCACAAAAAATCCCAAAGGCACAAAAAGGAAAGTCTCCCAAGTGCACTGAGGCCAGAAGAAGCTGAACAGCAAAAGCTGTTTTAATTCTCAGTACTGCATTTTATCCAGAACATTGGGCCTTTAACAACCCAGAAACCTTCAGGTACATTTTCCTAGTTAGTTAATGCTGCTCCATGGGCGGGTGATTTGCAGATAGGCAGATTATTTGCTTGGGAGGAAATGTATGGACCCAGCTCCTGGTTTTATCCTCCAGTTCACAGGCAGACACCGACAGATACCCAGGATTGCTGCTTGCCTGCAGAGCAGCTGCTTGGAGCAGCAGACACAGATGGGAAGGCTCAGGCAGGTTTATTCTAACATTCTTATAATCCTAGGTGCTACCTCACAAAGGGTTCAGTGCACTGCAGCTCCCCCCAGATAAATAACTCCTTAATGCATCTGTCATTTCAGATGTCAGACCAGAGACAAGGTCAAGCTTGGAGAGAAATCAGCCTGCTCCATTCTTGACCCATCATTCATCACTGCATTTGTCCACAGCCAAACAGCCCAGCTGGTTAACAGGGAAAATACCTTATCTGAGCTCTAAAAGGGTTCCATTTCTGCTATGGAGAAGTTTATTAATAATATTCCCCAGAAAGCAGCAGGAATTCTGGTAGACAGCTTTGCAAGGACATTTTTCAACAGAGAAGCTTAAACTTCTGCACTGTGCACCCAATCCATAGGCTGGGGAGACAAGAGGTTAATTTTGCAGACAGCAAACAGTGACTGTTTGTAAGTTATTGGAGAATCAGTGTGATGGGGATATACGAGCCTTACCTTCACCTTTCCTCATGTATCATCCTGCATGTCATCACAGCTGTGTTAGCACTGCCACACCATCCAGGTCGTCCTCACATCAGGAATTAGCATGGCCAGCTCTTCATTCTTAGCACTGCTTTCATAGGATTAGGCATGATTATTAAATACACACCTGAATTCATGTTCGTTTGCAAGATTTCTAGTTCCTAAGGAAAAACAGAACTTTAAAAGGCAAAACTTTGTTCCTAAAGCAAAAAACTATGTGCTTTAATCAGTTTTATAAATTGCTGGGATTTGTGTTAGGGCTTGGGATTTTGGGGGGAGTGAGGGGAAAAGAAGGGAATGAGAGAAGAAAAAAAGAAAGCAAAAGGAATATTTTAGTTTTGTATGTGAAAATAATAGTTCCTGAACAAAGAAACAGCAACAATAATCATGGACAAAAAAAGAGGCAAATCAACTCCCTATGTGGAAGTTGTCACAGGAGAGGTTGAAACGAGGTGATCTTTAAGGTCCCTTCCAACCCAAACTATGATATGATTCTGTGATTTGATGCAGAGCACTGTGGTGCTTTTGGATCTTTAACTTAAGAGCCCTTATACAGAAGAACTCAGCTATAGGAAAAATTGCACTTGGCCCAGTGAAAGAAAGACAGATGTTTGGGGTCTTTTCCCTCTCTCCACTAAAATCCAGTTGAAGACAGAAGATCTCTTTTAATCCCTTGAATGCAGAACGGGCAGTGAAAAGTTCGGAAGTGTTGGCCCATCAGGTTCATTGCTGACGTGGTTGCAGCTAATCCGTGATGGCTCAGTGTGCTTACAACCTTAGTAAATCTTATCATAGTAGTAAATCTTATCATAGTAGTACCATAGCAGGACATGGAGCCCACAGAGATTTAGTGCAGACCCAGGCTGACATCTAAGTTTGACTCCTTTCTACTGAGATAGCTGCACCTGCAACATTTTGAGAAAATCTAATTTTTATACAAGCAGATTTCAATTAATGGTTAGTTTATGGGCTCAGACACATAAGCAAGGTCCCACAGCATAAAAAGTTTCAAGATCTCATCTAAGTCATGGTAAAAATCCAAATACAAGCACTTTAAGCACGACAGTGCAGCTTTCCTTCAAGGAACACGCTGAAGCCATGTGTGATGGTCAAAACAGAAGAAAGGCAAACACTGAGATTACACACATGATATTATCTCTGATCGTCTTCCTGGGCCTGCCATGACTTAACTGACTTTTTGGTCTTATGCAACTTTTGGTCAGCTTTCAGTGACACTGCAGTGCTGTGCACAAGTGGTGAAAGCTGGCTGCAAGGAAGTTATTTCCTTAGCTCATAATACTCTTTTCTCAAAGATTTTGTGTTCATCGGTGCGTATCACTTGTATTACCCCGTATTCCAATAGCCACCATATTCTGAGAGACAAGATGACTATGTCTTGTGACTACTTAAGCACTCAAATGGTGTAAGTAGGTTGCCCAAATCATCAGGAACTGCTCTGACTGCATAAGAAAAAAGGCCTCTGGGTTGCCGATGTAGTGTAGTTGTTTAAGAGATGGCTGAGATTTTCGGAGACACGCGCTAGATCCAAAACTCCTGAGGATGGTGCTGGCTGAGATGCCCGTCACCTTGGAAATCCAAGGCTCCACACAAAGTACTGCCTCAATTTAAGGAATGCGTCTCTCTTGCCCTGCAGCATTTGTTACCCCCAATCTTTCAGCATTCCTCAGCCGAGTTCACCCCATCGCTCTCCCGGTGCCGACTCAGCGGCTCCATTAGCCCTCGTTTGTTTGCTCGGAAATGTGTTCCTCTGCTTTGTTTCTTTGGACCTAACATTTTTATTTTTTGCCTCTTTCCTCCCTCCACAGGGTGACAGCTATTTTATCACCTACAACAAGAAATGCTGAGCCTGTTGTGCAGGCAAAACATTTGCAAAGGGGCAGGGGGTACACAGAAAGCAGTAGGAAATTGATAAGGGCTGTAAAGTAGCTTTATAAAAATGCCGACAAGCCTGTTCAGGGCACAGAGCACCTGCACCTCTGCCCTCGGCAGTGCTTCCTTCAGATGCTCCTATTGTTTTCATTACTATTTGTGACTCCATCATTAATAAATTACTATTTTTTTTCCTGTTGGCTCCAGCCACCAAGGGAGCCAGCAGGTGCACCACTTTTACAATTAGCCCTTCGTAATGCATGGTTGGCAAGAAAAGTTGTCCACGAGCTGCAGAGTTTACCAACTGGATTTTTACTTGATGGCCACAGCACTTGGAGCAATTAGAGGAGAATTTGCAGGAAAGCACCTTAATGCATCTGCTCATCTGGCCAAAAACTTTGACAGAGGGGTTAAATTCAAAAGTTTGAGTCCTGCTCATGAAACTGGGTGATCTGACAGAGGAAGAATGCAGGGCAATGAGAGCAAGCCTTGTCTTTTTAAAGGAATAATTTCTACCATATATTACGCTATCCTGCTTTGGTTACCCTTACTACATGTTTCAGATCAAATAAAAGTGAGGTGGGACTGAAAGGCTGGTAAAAGTGGGCTAATTTCGGTTTGAGATGGGGCAGTAGAGCAGCAAAATCAGCAAGTTGCTTCATTAAATTCAGGTCTGCTCACAGACAGGGCTCTGCCTTCCCACAGCAGAGCTGCTGCGTTCATTCATGTTGGTAAAATTATGGATATACTGAATTCCCTTTCTCATCTGATATGACTTTCTAAATACTGTCATGTCTGCATTTTCCTACAGAAGGATGCAGTGTGTGAACAGCAGCTAAGGGGAACAGAATATGGTTGGTTTTGAGTGGGTCAGGGACCCTCAGCTTCTAGAGTGGAGATTATTTTATTTGTATTGTGCACTTCTCCCCCACAGGAAAAAAGATACCACATGAGAAATGCAGAGAACAAAGCATAAATTATTTGGTAATGCCTTAAAAAAATGAATAAAAAGTGAAAAATCCAAGGAGGAGTGTCTTACCACAGATTTCAAAGTCATCAAAGCTGGGGAAGTTGTGTGCCTGTTTGCCTGTGACTGTTTTCCTTCAGTCCCTGTGAACTTGGCTGTTTCACGCAGTTCTAGTGATAAAGTATATTGACATCTCTGTTAGAGACACCCAGATGAAACACAGTGGTTCTAAGGGAAGAGAAAAGAAGAAAAAATTATTAAAGATGACATGTCACATTGAAAACCAGCAAAATCAGAGCTTGCACAGAGCAGATCTGGCTCCACTGACTCCTCTGTCCTGCCTTTGAGAGCAGCTACTGCAAGATGCTCTGGAGGAGGAGCAATATGGCCTGCAGCAGGCAAATCTGGTGTAATCTGCTATGGAGCAGGCTCTGATCTAGACACTGATTCAAGCTTTAATTCTCAAGTCCTCTTAGGAAAAGTCTTTCCACAAAAGGCAAACCTTGACATTGTATTCATGGTTTCCAAAGAAGTATCCAAGCTCCTTCTTGTGTGTTGTTAATTTGAACTGGACAAGAAAAAAACTTCAAACAAATTCAGAAATCCTTTTTTCTCCCCTCACTTTAGATGAAGGAAAAAGCAGAAGTTTTTCAGAAGAATGGCTTAAGAGATCTGGAAATCATCATGACTTCAACACAGCTACACAATAAGACAAGAAAGGTCTCTCTGCAATGGATTTGAAGTAGAGGTCCAAATCTCTGGTGAGAATCCTGATGGCTACATGACTGGGTCATTCTTTGTGACCCAACAAGTGTTAACTTCTTAAAGGAGCAAAATAACTCTGCCAGGAAAGACTGCAGAGTTGAGCCAATAGCTCTTACAGCAAATCTAATGATTCAGACATCACAGGAGCACTTTGGGAGAGGAATCCCATCTGTGCCTGGTCACCAAGCCCATGACACTCATTTCACATTTGCTGCAGCTTCTGTTCCTTCCTGAGACGAACAAAAGCTCCCTGTGGTGAAAAAAGACAAAACTTCACATCATCCAGGAGACTTACAAGGAAGAGAACTGAAAGCAGGACCAACTAGAAAAGTGTTTTTAATAGGAAATCCAATGAACACCTGACTCAGAGACACAGAACGAGGAATTTCTGATGTGGGGTCAAACTGATGCTTTCTGCATAGCTGAGGTATATCCTGCTAGCACTACAGCAGCCATGATTTAATTCTGATTTTCCTGTTTCCTGGAAATTCCAGGACAAATCACTAATTAAAGACAAATTTTCTACCTACAGATTTTGGTCTGAGATCCATAGCACCAAGCTGCCAGGCTACCACTACATTAAGTCCCTCCTGCTAACAGCCAGGCTTCCTCCACCAAAATGACAACAGCCTGAAATTATTTACAAAATTCTTTACCTTAACATGTGATTTATAACAACATACAACTTCATTTAAATGCTCAAAGCAGATTCTCCTGGCCAGATTTTTTGAATTCATGTTCTAAAAGAAATGAAAAGAAAAACAATTTAAGAGGATTTTGAAAGTAGGGAGAGAAATATCACAGTGTACTTGAATATAATTAAATACAATAAAAGAAACAACTGTTAAAAAAAAAGAAAAACAAAAGAAAACCTGATAACTTAGAAACTAAAGTGTAATTGAATACTAGCATGAACAAATCAGAGTAGTTAAAGTCAGAGTACAGTTTAATTTTAGCTTCAAAATCAGTTTTTGATTTAGACAAAATCAGTCACCTGATCCCAGGCAAGCTGACATCTACACGTGTTTGTTAAAGTACACCATTCAAAACTAAAGCTACCAAGAAAATACACGCTCCCATTGCACTTCAGACACTCTGTTTTCCCCTCTCTGAAGAACACAGATGTTTTCCCTTTTCTCCTCCTCACTTCCAGAATTAACAAGGCTTCCTTTGTGTGTTTGCTTTGCCTGACTGGGAGCATTAGCCCGGCCCCAGCGCTGCTGGCTCTGTTAGAGGTGATGTTCCAGGGGTGCAGCCCCTCTCACAGTGCAGCCACTGCCATACATCTTGCTGAGGCCACATATTGTTAAGCCATTAGACTTTCTCCTGCAACCAACACACAGAGCCCCTGAGCTCCTTCCTTTTACTTGACCTGAACTATAGGTTCTGCTAGCAGCAAACTCAATCACTGTCCTTTCCCAGTCTGCTATTAAACCTTGGCTCTAACCAGCCAAGAAATTAATCTCTGGTGCCCGACCTCTCTCAGCCCCAGTGCGCTCTACAGCAGCTCTGCACAACCTTTGATCCCCATCTGCATGGCCTCATCCATAAACAAAAATACCTTGTGGAGTCCAGTGAACCCAGCTGGTCCCTCACTAACATCATCTGGAAAAAAAAAACAAAAAAACCCCCAAAAAAACAAAACAGAGCATGAAGCCTTTCATCTTGGAAGTTTCATGTTCTGCTATGAAATCTTACCCTTGGATTAAAAAAAAAACAAAAACCAAAAAACAAACAAACAAAAAAACCAACCCAACAAACAAATAACCAAACCAAAACAACAACAACAAACCCAAATTAATCAAAGCCTCCAATCTGCGTTTTCTGGGCTCCACAGATACTTCCATACTGTAATGGTGAAAAACATTGATTTCTCCAGTTGCCAGCTCCTATGTTATTGAGTGAGACAGTGCCACACATCCCTCTTCTCTGCATATCTGAAATGCATGTCACCCTGGCAGTATTGCTTGTTCCTGGAGAGGGACTAAATCATTACACATTTGTTAATCCATCGTTCATCCTGACAGTTGGTGGTACATGCTGACAGCTACGGGCAGAGGACAGCCACCAAACCCTGGTGAACTTCACATTCAAATTCTAGCTAAAGCATCAGAATCTCAGGCAGTTTAGGTCTGTCTCTGGTAATTTTATTTTAATGGTAGTTATCAGTATTGCTGCAATATAAACTGCTCTCTAGAATGCTGAGGAAGGAATGAAACCTCACTGCACCAAGCACAGAATCCAACAGATGGGAGGAGTGTCTGTCATGAAAGAGAGGCCCATATAAATAAGTTGGGCACAAAGGAAGTATTCTTACCAATTTAATGGGTAAGGAATCAAGGCTGAGAGCAATAAATCAATTTTCTTGAGGGGATGCAGGATATTTACAGGAAAGTAAGAAATGAGCCTCAAATCTTAATCTACTGCCCAATCCCTTTTCTGCTAAGAAAACTTGAGAAAAACAAGAGAATCAGCCCCTCATGCTCTGCCACGTGGGAGAGCAAAACTGGTTACATGCCTCTGGCAAACCCTACCTACAGGTAGGCAGAAATTCATCTGCAATAACACCTGAATTCACACACCAATGCAGGCTGGCTTAGGATGGCTGATCAGGCACTTTGGGAATGAAATAACCTCATATCTTTTTCTAACTCCAAACAATAGATGATCTCCCTGTTTTATAATGCTCTTTTCTTCTCCATATAAGCTGCTCAGCAGTCAGGGATTGATTATTTTGCAATTTTAATAATAATCAGTTTATCTTTTATAATTTTCAGAAGTTCTCCAGAGACTTTCCCCTCTCACCGGGTGTGAACACATGAACATTTGACTTGGCATTTGCCATGAGTAAGTAGACAAAAGGCCACACTATGGGGGGGAAGAAAAGGCATTGGGAACCTTGTAAAACATATCTCCTTGGAGACTCCTGCCCCATCTGCTTCTCTCCCTCTCCAATTTTCTTCTCAGTTGCGCTGGAGGCTGAATCAATGGCATAGATGGTTGTGCTCTGACCCCGGGGGTGCAGGGGTGCAGCAGCAGAAACAATCACCAAATTTTACATTTTCCCAAGTTCAGTACCCGTTGTGCATACAAGTCAGCAATCCTTCTCCCTCTCTCTTTGTACTGGAAAGCCCCAGACAGCGGGCTCCCCCGTCCCCACACAGCCGCTCTCACAGCGGGGCTGTGGGTCCCCTGCAAAGGCTCAGCTTCAGAAATGAGTTCTCAACCTCAGGGGCAGTTGTCAAGCCCAGAAGGGAAAACACGTATGAGATCACCAGCAAAACTCTCTGGGCAGTGCTGCTATCAGCCTTTTAAAGTGCAGCCCTCAGTTAATTGTTAATTCCTTTTAGAGGTCTTTGAATAAAGTGTCTCCCTTCTTGCAGACCCCAGCCAGGAGCATGAGGAGACATGATCCTTCCCATCGTAGAATTGCTGTCCACAGCTATTCCTGTTCAATAAACTTTGTCATAGACTTGAGACTATTTTTGGAAGCTTTAAAAATATCTAAGGGGCACCTTTCATTTTTATTCAGATACAGCATCTTTTTATGCTTAATAGAGAGATTTTTTAAAAAATTATTTCTGCTTAGCATCAACATGCCTTACTGTTAAAAATAGAACAGCTGAGCCAGCAAGAAGATTTGGGCAGGAGGAAATTCTATTTATAGAAACTTTTGCGACAGTTATCACAGTCTGATAAGGATCCCTCTGAAGCACAGACTCCCTGGAGGGGTAACGGGGGGATGAACCCATCTCAGAAGGAGCCAGCACGGCAGCACAGAAGAGACAAACAGCTTTGAGGGTCACGCACTGGTGGGGACACCAACACACTTTCTGTACTGTGGGGAAGGAGCAACCCTGAAGGAGGACACTCAGGAGCACGGCATGCTCTTCTCCAAAGACAGCAAGCCCAGGACCTACACAAGGCTGGGTAAATTGCCCCAAGCTACACCACCTTGAACAGAAGTATAACTTCATTGTTTTCCTTGCTGGTGTGGCTGTGACAGGGTAGGACTGTCATGGAATAGGAGAGGGACCTTTGCAGTGCTGTGCTAAGAAGTAATTTGCTCTGGAGCATCTGCTGTTCCTGTCAATCAGACTGAGTCTTCTTCAATCTCCACCCAAAAATAAAGCATTTCTCAGTTATCAACAGGGAAACTGATGGGGGGTGGGAGAAGAAGGAAAGGGAAGAAAGGTCACATTTTCCTCTCCATTATAAGACCATCAAAAATTGCAGCCTTCAAGCCATGAATAATATGCAGATGGGAGCAGATCTGATTTTAAACTTTGGAACAAATAAGTCAAGATAATGATAGAAGTGAAATAATGACAGGGATGTCAGAGGAGGAATGAGTCAGACCATCAGGCCATCCCTTCCAAGTCCTGCCACTAGTTCACTACATGACCTTGTTTCTGTTGCAATTTTCTCATCTGCAAACCTGTATTTACCTTGCTTGGAAAATGCCTGCGTTTATAGATATAGCACACTGGACATGAACCAAGTATTGCTGCTACCTTGCTACCCCTGGCTCAATATTCCTCTAAAAGAATAATCAAATATATCTGGTAATCCATGGTCAGAAACTCTTCTGGAAGAGACTGGGTCGAGTCTTGGTTACTTCGAAACCCCTCCTGACTTTAGGGAAAGCAGGATTTTATCTTTTCTATCCAGAAATAAGGCATTTTCATTTCTTCTGCAGTTAAAATATCCTGGTTTGAGCCTTAAGACAAAACATAATAGATAGGCTAAACAGATATTTTCTCAAATTTCACCTTAATTCTCAAGTGTCTTAGTCTTCCCATAGGACCTCCTATTGCAAACAAGGACATTACAGAAAGCAGATGGTTTCAGGCATACCATCCTTTGGCAATCAGATAACAAGCATTTTGTTTCAATACCAAGCAGCAGAAAGAGATGTGAAAAAGAGGAGCAAAGAGGAAGGGAGAGGTAACCAGAGACAAACGCACAATGTAGATTGTCCTAGGAATTACTTTCTCATTTTTGGATTCTTTACAAAGCTGCTCTTCATTGGCCTCCTACCACCTGGTAGTTCCTCACTGGTAATGATCTAGGTGTTCTCTCCTCAGGTTTTTTATGACACCTATGTAAGCAAGCACAAGGGAACCACAAAATAATGCTATCAAAACATCCTACCAATAACAACCGAAAATACTTGCATGCAAGGTTGGATTCAAAGCCTATCTCCTTGTTGGGGAAGACAGTGTTTTGGCTGTGTGTACTTCACACTGCTGGACTTAGAGGAGTCTGGCAATTTTCAGTGCCACAGATGACCAAAAGAAAATGCCTTTCCAAAATGCTGAGCCAGCCTCTCACCCCCCAGTAGCTCACAGCTCCCAGGCAGCAGGAGTACCCAGCCCTGTGTGCTCCCCTGCCCACCAGCACTGCCTGCTCAGTAGCTTCCTGTACACTGCACAACATGCTCTACAGAGTTCTCAGAATTGTCCTTCTATACTTCCCTGAGAAATGACCATTCCTTTAAAATATGGCCCCTCTTCTCCTGGTACACTGCAACATGACTCAACAGCATCATCTCCACGGCTCATATTTCCACAGGGTGCCAGCATCTCAGCACCGAAGTGCTCCTGGCACCAGGCTACCATTTGTGCTGTAATTAAATTGAATCCACTCCTTGGCTTGGCTTTATCCCTGAACAATACCAGAGCCTGAGTAATACATTCTCAGGGCACTAATACATCACCAGGGCGAGCCCTGTCCGTGATGTATTGGCGCAATACATCAGAGTGCACTCCCGCTGTAAGGATCTATGGGCATTATACATCATCAGGGTGAGGCTGAGTGCTGATGTATGGCTCTGAAGATGGTACCGTGCAGCACTGGACTAGGCCAGGACCAAGGGGATAAAGGTTGGCATCACTGTTATCTGATTTCCCAGTGTTGTAATGCTGGCACTGAATCAACTTTCCTGAACCAGAGTCTAACTTTAGCTCCTTATTTATTTATCCCAAGGCATTGTATCACTGGAAGCGCCTCTCCTCGGATGCATCATCCTCCCGAAGGTCTCAGGGGGTGGCTGGTACACAATTAGTGGGAGTATATTCTCAGCTTGATGTGAAGGGGTTTAGCCCATTAACACTAATGGCAGCTGCAGCGCTGACGCTCCATATATCACCAGAGACACGTACATGCACATGCTCAGCCTTGCACATATCTCATACCCCCAAGAGGAACCTGCAGATTATTGGGAATAAAACCTTTGCAATGTTCAGAAAGTCCACTGAAGCCAAAAGGAACTTCATTGTTTTCAAATATTCACCCTCTTGAGAAAACTCACCCAAAATGGAAACATAAACCTGTCCAGCACATGGAGGCACAGTGTGCCATGTTCCCTGGTGGAAGTGGCAGTCTAGAAGTGGTGACCACGACACCACTGTGAGGAAAAGCTACCATTCTCTTTGTCAACCAATAAGAGCTCTGTAGGGAGTATTACTGCAAAGCAGTGCTGCTCTAGGGCTTGGGGGAATGATCAGGGTGGAGAAGCAGTTGACTGTAGAGTCAAAAAGGATGCAAAGTGAAGCATTCAGTGCCTTAGAGTCCTTCACCCCTCCCTTTTGCAAACAGCAAAGTAAAATTAAAGCAATATAAGGATGAGCAGAGACATTTGGGGATATTTGCTCAGGAGGAGAGTGGCTGAGAATGTCCCTAAATGAGCATAAAGGACAGTTCTTAAGATGCATCATTGGACTCAGTGCCTGGGCACTCTGATCTAGTGCTAGGGACAGAAATGTCCTGGGAAGCAAAGGTGCTAAAACCAGTCTCTGTGCTCCTTATGGAGTCACTCGGTGTCTCACATAAAGCAGACTTATTACTCTTGTGAAAGAAGTTACAGGTATAATAGAATACCTATATCCTGGCTAACACCTCTGCCCAGCCCAGTCAGCCCTGAGGGGCAGCAGGGACTCCAGGCCAAGTCACAGCACATCCTTCTACCCCTTCAGCTCCTCAGGGCAGGACCTGACCCACAGCACAACTCTCAAGACCACCACAAGGACACCAACCTCCTTACAGCACAAAGGGAGGAGGCTGGCAGTGCCAGTGCTGCCACTTTTTGGGGAAGAGCCAGCCAGCCAGCCCTGCCTGGTGCACCCAGTTGCCCTGATGGGTGGCACATGAACCCAAATTCTGCATTTTTACTAAGAAGTTGAGTCTTGCTATCCCTGAAAATATAAGCACAGTGATATCCCTCCAGATTTATCCCAAACTAAGCAACAAATATGATAGTTTTCCTAGTTTAAAAAAATAGTTCAAAAAATCCTAAAGCATTGACTGTAATAGTTTCTCAGACTCTCAATCTGGTGTTTGAAAACAACCTGGAAATGACATTCTCATTAATTACACACCATGTACCTGGAAAATGACAGCACTGCCAAGCTGACTGCAACAAGAAAACAGGTGGATACAGAGGACACTGTCATGAAGAAGTACTCGTCTTCATACAGGGGTCAGTGGCCAGAGCCCAGCAAAGAGCAGGAGCAACACTGATGGCAACAGATCATTTCTGCACTGAAGACACAGCGAACAGTGGGCACCCTCCCATCACACACAGCCAACACCACACTGAGGGAATTTCTGGCAGTATTTTCCTTGCGAAGCCAAGACAAGCTCAGCCTGGACAAGTAATTTATCTCTGCTTACTCTTCAAGCTGCTATCAGTGCAGTGTGATTGATTACTGGAGCTGGGAGGCTTCCTCACCACTGCGCAGAGCAAAGCCAGGGTCTGCTCCTTGCTGACTCCTGTCCAAGTCGGTAAGAAGTAGATGAGAACTATAAACACCAAAAAGTGGCAAAAGCCTTTGGTGTGTGCTTCCATGGTGACAGAAGACTTTGAAAACTCACATAATGAAGAATATAAAGGTAGCAAGTCCTCTTTAAAACACGAAAGAATCTGGCTAGGGGAAAACAGCCTAATGAATGACTAAAACAGCCTAATGAAGGATGTAGAAAACTTGGGTTTACTGGTCTGCAACAGACCCATAAACTTCTGCAGACCACCGGTGAAAATGGAGAACTGCACTTACCCGAAGCTCAGGACACTTACAAGCAGTCGGGTTAAATCTCACTGAAGCTGGAAAACGTGCTCACTTCATTGGAAGTATCACCTGAAACAACAGCATCTGCGAACCAGCCTGGAACATGAGATGCCCAGTGGGTGGAGCTGGCACGGCACTCCTGCAGCCCGGGCTGTGTCCCACGGCTGCCCGTGGAGAACGGGGACGGCAGCGCTGGAGAGCAGAGCCAGAGCTGCACAAGGCTGAGAGCGGAGCCGGAGCTGCACAAGGCTGAGAGCGGAGCCGGAGCTGCACGAGGCTGAGAGCGGAGCCGGAGCTGCACGAGGCTGAGAGCGGAGCCGGAGCTGCACGAGGGTGAGAGCGGAGCCGGAGCTCCACGAGGCTGAGAACAGAGGCAGAGCTCCACGAGGCTGAGAGCGGAGCCGGAGCTCCACGAGGCTGAGAGCGGAGCCGGAGCTCCACGAGGCTGAGAGCGGAGCCGGAGCTGCACAAGGCTGAGCCCACAGCCCGAGCTGT
>JAYRBT010000054.1:3927194-3945621 GCA_036023395.1 Myiotriccus ornatus | reverse complement strand
TGAGAGCGGAGCCGGAGCTCCACGAGGCTGAGAGCGGAGCCGGAGCTGCACAAGGCTGAGCCCACAGCCCGAGCTGTGGTGGTGGAAGAGTCCATAAAAACCAGCCGTGAATCTGCTTCTTGATCAGTTCTCCTGTGTACAAGCAAACGAAACCCTCTTGCGTACTTTAGTAGCAACAATAAAAGTTGCATTAAGAAAAAAAAAAGGACTTGAGAACACCTACTCCTCTCCCTGGAATAACGTATAAGATATTCCTTTCTTTCCATCTCTTTTTCTTTTTTTCTTTCAGAACACCTCAGAACAATACCTCACTTCAACCAGACCCATCTTTACCTGAAAGCACAACTCCTCAGCAACCTCTGGCTTGCTGAGCCCTGCAAGCACCACCCTCACAGGGAGAAGAGACGGGCTCCTGATGGCAGAGCCACTGCTGCTGCTGGAGGTCACAAACAGGAGCATCACTGCTGACAGAGTCAGGCAGCCGTGACAACACAAACTCTGCACCCAAGACAGCTGGGACAAGTGTGGGTGCAGGAGGCTGGTGCAGAAGCCGACAGCATTGGTGGCTCCACTGTTTTTTCTTGGCATGGATCTGTTGCCTTCTGCCATGCAGAGTGAATAACTTGGTTTCATTCAGGAGCTGTTTGATTTAAGAACGTGCACCTCCACAGGTTGGAGCTGTGTAGACAGACTGTTTGCATGAGAGGGAGAGAGAGCAAAAACAGAGCAAAAATACTTTCAGAAAGAAAGTATTTTAAAGTGTTTCCTACCATCTCATCAGCTTATACTTTTAAAAGTTCAGTTATCTTCTGATAAACTTACCAGCCAAATTAGGAAACTAAATACAATTATTAAAGCACAAGAGAACATTTTCAGATTTTCTTCAAATGCCAATCCAAATTTAACAAGCCCACAGATCCTGATGGGTAATTCCAGAAAGATCCTTCAGCTTCATCTCAAACTAGAAGAGCAGATGAATGCCTAGGATATGATTTATATTTATTCTCATGTTTTTAATCAAAACTTACACAGTTGTTTTAGCTGGTCAAAACCAGAACTAGGATTTTATAGAAATGTTTTCAATTTCTCCACGGAACTGTGGGATTTGAGCAGCTCTGCTATTGAAGTGCTGCATAAACCCTACCTCCAGTGTGCAACTCAAAGTCTGAAAACCTGGGGAAAAAATTCCATGTACCCCAGCAATTTACAGAGCAATCTTTTATCCAGATGCTCTCCCAGCAGGTAGATTCCTCTCCTCAAGTACTTTTTTATGGGGAAAAAGAAAAGAAAACTTAAAACAAAACTTCTAAACTCTTAGCCAAGGGTTGAGAGCCCTATGATTTTACACAGGAACCCTCAGCATTAGCACTGTCCCCACAGATCCACACTCCCTAACATGCTCAACACCGTATCATGTAGTGATGCCCATAAACAATCACTTACCTAATTGATTTCCAACAGGAACAACATTCCTCAGAAGGGACTCAAAGGTAGTATTATCAAGAGTGAATACATTAGGATGCTACAGCTGCACTGGTGAAAAAAGGTCAGAAGTGTTTCACCTATAGATTCTTACATTTTACCTGTTCCTGTACACAATGTGGGCTCCTGGACAGCACGGGTCAGTGGTGGTGATTAGGAGCAGAGCAATTGCTGAGCACCAGGCAAGAGACAGACAGGGAGTTGGTTCACAAGCTTGGTTGATGGGTTATTAATGCTGTTATGTTTAAAGGGCAAAGCCCAGAAGATGTGAGTGTAGCACCATTGGCTTTGATGGTGCTATCGGGACAGACCAATAACACAGAGCAGGACACAGAGTTTGAAGCTGCCTGCAGTTAGAAATTTTTTAGTCCTATATTCCAAGGGAAACCTTCAACCTGGCTACTCCTCCCCAGCAAGTTACAGGACAAAAAAAGCTGTTATTTAGAGGAGAATGTGAACTCAAATTCCTGATGGAAAAACACACTCCTCTTGCAGTGATTTTTGTTGTTGTATTTTTGTATAGGGGTTAAAAAAGGTTTGATTTTGCAGTTTAGCATGTTGAGGCCTCTTGGTGCTCGCTGTCGGAGGGTGCCGATTACCCAGCTTCATTCATCAAAGTGTCACTTTTCTGACAGCCATTAATAAATATCCTGCCAGAGCCCCTCACACCTGGCAGCCATGGCACACTGCAACACGCCGCTAACCTAATTTGCTAATTGCTGCTTTCCCCATTAATTTTAGTCTGTCTTATTTGGTGTTGACAAGGAGGGAAAAAGAAATAAGAGTGGGAGAAAAGCAGGGAAGAAAGAAAGCATTTGACAATTTCTGTTTATTTGTTCATTTATTTGTCACCCTCCATCACCATTTACATGGGAACAGCAACTTCTGTCAACCTCATTTTACTTTTGCCCTTTCTGACAGGGGGACTGTGGGCAATTCTAATTTTGGAACTGCTGGGTAAAGGGTTAATAATCTACACACACTTTTTTTATCCGAACCTAAGCCCAGAGTTTTGTGGCTCCAGTTCTGCCAGCTGATGGCCTCCTCCCCAACCCCCAAAGCTGCCCACACCCAGCCAGGGGCTGAACCCCACCAAGCCTAGGGGTGCTCTGCTTGCCCAGACTTGGATCTCAGCTTTGCCAATGCTTCACACCTGCCAAAATCCCTGCTCTGTTAATTCCTGTCCTGGCCACTCTCAAACAGAGATCACTCAGTTCCATTAATCATGTGATTCTCTGATAAATATCCTCTTTAAGGCTCAAGCACAGACCAAGTCCTTTGTGACTGAGCTGGACTGAAATGCAGGTCTCCAGCCGAGGTCAATTAAGACGAGAAGTACCAGACCCATCAAACCTTCAGGCAATGATGAATTGTTGTTGCAGTGCTAGTAAAAGTCTCCCTGCAGGACACTCACCAAGCTGTTGTACTTGGACCACACGTTGGGGTCCATATGCTCCAAAGCTTTCAACTCGCCTGATTAGGTCTAACAACGATGTTCTCACCCACCTCTCCAGCTGTGGTGGCAGGCTCTGCCTCCTCCTTCCAGCAGTGGGGCACTAACATACAGGAGCACTGAAGCTTCTTTGGGCTCCAGGTTGACCATGAATGTCTGGCTAAGGAAGCACAGATACCTAGGTTCTGCAAAGGTTTCCAGATCAATCATCCTTTTCTCTAATTAATGTAAAAAAAGAGCACATCTATCCCAAAAGTAAGACCCTTGTGCATTCTCCTGTCCCCCCAGCCTGTCACCCTTGATTCTTCTTTCAAAGGCTTCTTCTAAACACCAGCTGCTAGTGCAGATTCCTGATCTCTTTGGGTAACCAGAGCCTCCCACTGCCAAGGCACTCAGAGCCCAACCACATAACATTTATGATGAGAGAGATGATCCTCTCTCAGTCCAAGAGCCTTTCCTGGGAGCAGACAGCCAGGACAGCTTCCACTGTCAACCTGTGCTGGATCCAATAATTTCTGATGGTTTAGAAAGTCTTGGAAGAGAAGAACATGGATGCCAAAGGCAGCCAAACTCCATCTTTACCAGGGACTTGCACACACTGAATATCTGTCTTCCCCACACTGAATATCCCAGCCCCAGGGGTAATTCAAGCACCAGGAACACATACGAGAAGCAGCTGCAGTAAGCTGCAACTAGATGTTGACAAGAAAAGTTTTGCTGCTCCTGGAAAGAGTTTAGTGCAAACCCAATCTTTTTTCTTCAAAGCAGCAGAGGGTATATATAGATTAAAATCCCTTCATGTTACCAGAAGGGTCAAAAACAGGAATAGTTTAGGTTGTTTCAAGGTGTTGAGTATGTAGAAAAACTACTACTTTGAATCAGCATTTGTATTACTGCCGTTTGAGGACTACCTCAGGTCTGGAAGCAGGATACAGCCTAATATGCTAATTCAGAACATTGGCCATTGGTTTTTCTACCTCTGAAACAAATGTGTGTCCCTTTAGTTCTTCCAGCTCTTGAAATGATACTGATATTGAATTTTGCAATGGCACACAGCTGGTAGAAGTATAACCCACAGCTTTCCTTTATCCATAGGTGGGATTTTGGGTTGGTTCATATTCACCTTGAAAGTTCCACCACAGTGTTGAGCTGCTGCTCCACGAAGTCCCAGCTCCCAAGGAGCTGAATGAGACCTGCCACAGGCAGGGCCTTCAACTTCCAAGGGCCTTAGAAGTAAAATATACTATCCTGTTCCAAACGAAGTTAAAAGGGCCCAGTAAAGAGTAACAGCATTTCAACTTTCAGCCAAAAGCTTCAATTCACGGTCCTTTAAAGTTAAATTTACTGCCTCCATTTAGCAATGTCCCTGTAAAAATCCTGTCTGGCACAGAAAAACCCATGTGCAGTTCAGTTCAGCAGTGCTATGGCAAACAAAATATTTCATCCCAGGAATCTAGCTATGCATCCATCTGCCTTTATTTAGGTCTTTGTGTCTTTTTGTTCCCTTCGGTGCTCAACCGCTCCAAGCAGTAAGGCAGCACAGGTTACCATGCTCCTCACTGCTCAAGCCCAGCATTTCTACTACTTGTCAAGGAGCTGATCACAAGAAGAACCATCAACACATGATTTACCCCTATGACAGGGAAGGACACAACTTTATACAATCTCACTGTCTCTTTCTCCCAGTGCAGACAGATAAGGAAAACTAGACCAGGCAGAGCCCGAGTGAAATGATCAGTGTTCTACCTGCTAGTATTAGAACTCCTATTTTTCAGAAGCCAAGGTTATCTCGGGGCTTTAAGTGCTCTACAGTATCACTCCTGCCCTTTAAAGATCCAGTTCATTGTCTTGCACAAGCCGCAACACACCCTGAGCTGTGGCCACTGCATTTGCCACACGTGTTTTTCTGTGTGCAGGCAGGACACTGAAGCCAAGAAGCCTTTCCCAGGGAAAGTTCTGTCAGAGCGAGTGTTGGTGTAAAAAGTTTTCTTTGAGAACATTTTCTGACAAAGGAGAACAAAAAGGAAAACATTTTGTTGAAAAACAGCAGGTCTGTTGGGGAGGAAGCCCTTTCATCTTCCATTCTCTGGGTTGGTTTTATTACTCTGCAAGGCCATTTTACTGAATTAGTATCATAATCACGGCAGTCTAACGGGGGTATCGAACACTGCAGCACGAGCCAGATCCCTCAGCTGGTACGAACCAGCATGGCTCCATTAACTTCACTGGAGCCAGTTTATATCAGCTGAGGATCTGCCCTTTAGTTTTTACTATAGGAAAGCCAGACTACAAATGGGAGAAACCTCTATTAAAAACAAGTATCTTCAATCACGGCAGCAGGAATGCAGAATAATATTGGCTGAGTCAACTTTTATAGCAATGTTTTCTTTCTCTCCTGAGTGCTCAATTTTGAACACTCCCCTATAAAATTTTCCAAGCCTGGAGCAACTTTCTTCCTATTCCTTCCTCTGGTTAAAACTCTCACCTGATGGAGGCAACAGGGCTCTGGAGATTCTCTGTTTCCTTGCCCACCTCGGGGAGTTGGCAGCATCCCTGACACTGAGACAGTTTAAGCCTGCAGCCAGCCAACAGGACAGTTGTGAAAATGGAGATCAGCCACAAACATCTGCTGTTCCTGGGATGCATAACCCTTCCCACGAGGAGAAGGTTGCTCCACTAGCCCCCTTTGGAAGGCCACCAGGTCCCCCAGATGAAAGCACGCTGAAGAGTTCAAGGCCCCTCCGCAGCCTTGCAGCAAGTGCCTTTTGTTCAAAGCCCAGAGCTGTTAATTAAAGACTGGTGATTAATGATTAAACTCCACTTGGTTCCCATCTCAGGCTTAAAAAGTCCTAGGGCTGCTGACTTTGCTGAAGGCTTCGGTGCAAGGTTCTGGGATGTGAGTAGCTATTTATAGAGAAGTCCATCAGAGCTCTGAAAGGAAGTGCTCCTTCCACATAATTAAGAGGGAAAAAAAAACGATTTCCAAAAAGTAGAAAGGTCAAATACTTAGATTAGGTAAACAAGCTCTCTGCCTGAATAAGCCACAGCCAAAAATGAGAGAATCTTTCTCTGTGTGCTTTCCCCAACCAGCTGCCTTCAGCTCTTGGATTCGGGTTTCTATAGCAAATATTCTCTCTTACAGAGCTGGGAATTCATTGTCCATAAAGCTCATGGATCCTCACACCGTACTGTGCTCATGAATAATGATCACAAAGAGCTTCCACATGCAGGATCTGATGAATTGATCAGGGCAGTGTGTACTCAGTTTTCTTACAGGGCTTTCCAGTTGTATTTGTTGTTTGGGACACAGGTATACACCTTACAGGTCAAAAAAGCTGTCCCAGCTGAGAAGTGTTTTAAGAACGACACAGAAGGGCTCATTTGTAGTCCAGCTCCTCAGTCTCTGAAGCTGGTACAAGGTGCTTGGCTTTCCTGAATGCTGCTAAATTCTTAAATACCCTGAAAAGTTTCAAACAAAGCAGGGCCTGTCCAGGAGCGTTACCAAGTTGGTCTGCTCTGTAGCCAGCTGGATACATCGATCCCTCCTGAATTACAGTCTGAAAACTTCAGTGTAGGATCTGGACCTCCCAGCTTCAAACTCTCACGTTAGAAAATGCCAGAAAAGTAACACTTGGCTTCTGCCCTCCACCGTGAATGAAACACGTCGGGGAAGCACAGAGCTGGGCTCAGACCTGGCCCAGCCACCCAACACGAGGGAAGGAGGCTCCACACCGAGTTCCAACAGAGCCTGCCTGAGCTCAGGCCAGGAAAGTCCAAATCAGGGGGATCTTTTTTTGACATCTACGTTATCATGGCTGAATTCTGTTTGAAGTTTTGAAAACTGTTTAAAATTTTAATTATTTTATGACATTGGAAATACAAATACTTTGCCCAGGTCCCCACACTGGGACATTGCTGACCAGTTACAGACGAGGTGTCTTTCCTGATTATGAGCTCTACCTCTGACCATACTCAATTAGAGAAGGTTTGATTTATGTTCTCAGTGTTAGGGAGTAGGTATATACACTTGTTTTGACAGCTCCTCATTTGCTTCAGTCCAGGATCTGATTTAGTGTAATCCACAAAAATCATAGAAAAAAATAGTAGAAGAGCCCTTTGTAGTTCTCAGATCCCACCTCCTGCTTGGAGAGGGACTATTGCCAATGCTAGGCCAGGTCAGCCAGGGCTGTGGTTCCACAAACACTCTGTCCTGTGCTATAACTATAGAGCACAGATTTCTTAATCAAAGGCAGTCATATTGCTGATGTATGATGTGCCCTTCATAAACTCAAGCTGATTGTTCTGTCATCTTGTCATTTTGAGTCCATGTTTGAAAATGGTTTGCAAGAAGAGATGCTCTGTGTCCTGTAGACACAGTGAGCTAACGGATGCCTGGTCCTGCTCTCTGCCTTTCTAGCAGACTGGAGTAACATCAGCCTTTTTACAGTCATCAGGGACCTCCCCCAGATCACCCTGATGTTTCATACACAGCAGCCTCACAATCTCATTGGCTGATTTGTTTTCGTCACCTTCAGATGAATTCCACCTGACCCTATAAATTCAAATACATCTGGCTTTTCTGAGAAGTCCCTAAATAGTTGTTTCTCCACTGCTGGCTGCTCCTTTCCTTCCCATGTTTCACCTGACAAGAACACCATGTATCTTTTCTTTGGTTTCACACTGCTATTATCCATCCTCCTGATGAAAGGCTGTATTTTCAAAATTTGAGTTAACACAAGTGAATATCCCCTTAGATAAATATTGCCAAGTCTGAGTCCCACTGACACTTTTACGTTTTCAGGTCTCCCTGAGGAATGAGTATTTTCAAGGGTGGTTTTGGGGGGATTCCCTCTCCCTGTCCTTCTATCACACTTGTGGGATACAAGTTAGACATGTTTACATTGAAAACCTTGGTAGGAGTTCTCAGAGTCTAATTATTCCCTATCAAAGTGTAATAAAACCTTAATAGCTTACATAGGCTTCAAGAGATTGTAGACTATCCGTTTTTGATCTCAACAGCCAAAAATGAAGATACATACATGTTTTTTTCTAGTGTAAAGGGAAAATAATTGGAGGTGGAGACAATGAACAGATCCTGTTTACAAAGGACATAAAACATCCCATTCTTCTCTCCATATCATAAATTGTGAGAAAGGATGGTTCTTCAGAACTGTTCTCACTGTTGCCTTTCAGACCAGCACTCAGCCCAAAAATCTCACTCTAACTTCTTCTGAAACAGTTTTCACAATGTATTTTGCAGTGCTGTCTCTCAGGTTTCATGGTCTTTCCACAAATGTGTTCTACAAAATCCTGCAAAGCTTTGGCACATATTCCACATGTGCCTGTTCCACACGCAGGCACGTTTGGGTTTTGGTTGGTGGCTGCTGTCACTTAAGCTCTGTGGTTTCAAAAATGTCTCCTTACAACTAAAGGAGTGGCACTTCTACCTTGCCCATAATGTTATAGGGCTGGAATTCATTAGATGGTTTTCTCTGCTTTGTTTTAGCCTGTGAAAGAATGTGTTTGCTACACAGTGCCCCAGGCAGTTCAGCAGCAGCAGGGCTCAAGCCCAGCATGACAGACATTACAGAATAATGAAATACTCAGAGATTACCTTAAACTCACAAACACTATGTGCATATCCTTATCCATCCTAGTGATACTTCTCCTGGCTCCGGGAGTAAAATATAAAGTGCTTCCTGCAAAGAAATGGAGCCATTAGTGGGTAATTAATACAAGCCTGGAATGCTAAAGTCGTATGAGTAATAGGTCTTTTGAAGTCTGGGGGAAGAGAAGTGGGGAGAATCTCACATATCAGTTTGACCCGACTCAAAGTTCTAACCAAGAGAATCCAAAATGACATAAAATAAAGGCCCTAGCCTGGAGGAAATGGTCACTTGCATTTAAGATCTCATAGTCACAGAGCTAGGCAGAGGAGCATTCCCTCTCCCTTCCCAGGCAATCAGGGCATATGCAGACCCCAAGGTCCTCACTGTGTTATTTAAAATAGTCAAATGAAAATATAATTAATCTGCTTGTTTTTAAAGATAAATTTTCCTGGAAGTACTAATTTTCCCCAACAGATAACTGTCTACTGCTGACAATGGGGGGATCCACCTTCCTCTGCCCTGTGGACCCTGTGAAAACACGACATCGACATTTGGTCTGTGGAAGGACAGTAAGTTTCAGGAGTTTGTGGAATAAAACCTGGGTTGAACCTAAGGTTTTACTTAAAGGCATATCACGTAGGTAAGATCAAAAAGTGTAAAAGAAAGGTATGATCACATACTGCAGAGCAGGTTTCTAATACTTTGAGCTACAAGATTGCCTTTAGTGGTGAGAAGGCCCAGAGCTCTCCATAGCCCACGAAGCCAGAGAAAGCAAGCCTGGGTTACACCACAGCTTTCAAACTGACTGTAAAAAAGGACAAAACTTCAAAAGACATAATCCTATGGTCCGTTATTCTGAAGTAAATCCAGCAACTTTTTGGAAATCGGGAATGTGTTACTCTTGATTCAACTGAAAGAAGTTTTGCCTCATGCTCTTGATAGTTGCGACAGAACACAAATATCTGGGTCCAATTCCACCCAGTCCAAGCCCTTAGTTACCACAACTGTAAAATACCTATTTTGCTAGAGAGAAAATCAGCATGAAGTGCCTTTTTGTGCTGACAAATGATGAACAATGAAGCATCACCTACACTCAAGTCCAGCCAAAATTCCCTCTGTTTCTAATTTTCACACACACCAAAGACTTCTCCTCACTTAAACAAAGCAAGTCAGTAATGTGACAGTGGAAGATAAATGTACAATACATGAACACCAGAGAAAAGACTGTGATTGCAACTACAAGGATAGGTCCATTCCAGAGTGGGAATAATTAGCCCTTTAATTAAACTTACCTTGCTGCTAGACAAGAGCAATGCTCAGCAACACCTGGCCTGGAACATTCCTGTCTCTGCAGGCAGCAGATGGAGCTCACAGGCATGATCCACCTCTCTTCTACCAGGTCCACAGTTGCCTGTGCCAGTAATTAAGGTCTGGGACACTGTCTGAATTACTGTGAACATCGCCAGACTTTTCCTTATCTGATTCGCCCTCATTAGGTAAAGCTGCACTTTACTCTTTGCTTATTTCCCCCTTATCCTTCCCCCTCTTTTCTGACATCCCAGTGTTTACACTCCTCCATTCCTGTCCAGGGCAACACAGAAACAAACTCAGATTTTGCATCAGCTTGCAGGCAGGTATTTCTTAGGGACTTCAGCAGGGCCTTGCTGAAACAAATTCATCCAGGTGACAGCCAGCACAGGCCTCCAAGTTAACTGCTTCTTTGACCCGTTCTTGGTGCCCTGAAGGGGAATTAATGGAGATGTCAGGCCTTTTCACATCCTTCCTGAAATCATTATAACATAATGACAAAACAGGGGCAGGTGAAAAGTTTAGCTGCTCGCATAACCCTCCTCCAAGAGCAGCCTGCTTGGGTCAAACAGAGTGTAGGAACAAATCAAGTAGATCTAACCATGCAAAATATGTAAAAATGTATTCGGTATCCAGTGATTATAATTTTTCCATGGATTAGGCCATTTGAATCCAGGTAAACTTTGCACAATCCATTATCTCAAAGCAAGTAGCTTCATATTATAACTGTGTATCATATGAAAAAGTAATTTATTTTGCTTATATTAAATCTGTGACCTGATGAATTGTTTTGACAGTCCTTATTTTATCTTGTGAGAATCACAGTGATCAGCTGTTCCCTACTTACTTTCTCCTGGCAGCTCAGGTTTTTATACACCTCTGTCACAGGCAGGTTACCTTTTCCAAGCCGAAGGATCCACAGTTAACATCTCCATAAAGAGTTACTTATTATATCGTACATTTGATTGCACCTACTGCACCTTTTTAGTTCTAAGCACCCTCTTGAGATGGGGACAAAAACCTCACAGACTGTTCAGGCTCTGAGCACATCAAAGATACTGACAGTAGAGACATTTCTATGGAAATGACTCCCCAGTCTCTTTCTCCAAACACCAATATCTTGCTCAAAGCCCATTACTGAGAATAAAAGGTTAGGACTGATTTTCCACATTTCCTTCTCTTTGCATTTACCAACATGTAATTTTATCCACCTCTTCATCACCTACTCGATATCAAGAGAGTTCTCAATTCTTTGTCCACTGTTATGCAAGAGTTAATCTCAGTATTTCCCTCTTAACCCTCTCACTGGGAGATGGCAGGACCAACCACTGACAAAAGAGCTTTCACAAAACAAAACTCTCACCCGGCCCAAAACAGAAGGTCACATTTTAACTTAAAACCCTCCTTTAATGGTCATAAATTCAGAGGTGTTGGCCTTGTGTTCATTGTGGGTGAAACCCAGCAAGCTGTAGAGCAAGTGGGAACATGTGAATTTTAACCTTAAATCACTTGAATTCTAAGCTGTGGCTTACCTTGAACTAGAGAAAATGAATCCACTTTTTTCAGCAGCTTGGAAAGCCTTCTGAGTTTGCTTGCGTGGAAAATTTCCATGAATTATCCATCTAGTGGTTTCAGTTTTGATAGGAAAACTCTTTATCTGAACCATTTACTTAAGAACATAATCAGGAGCCAAATTAGAAAAGGTACATATGATTCTCCTGGTATAACAGCTTTGCCCATCCCATGTGCCCACAGCATCCATCACAGGGGGTAGGGGGCTCAGCAAGGAGCCTGTCTTAGTTTAACAAGATGACAACTTGATTAAGAAACTTCAGGTGGAAGTGTGGAAAAGGAAAAGAACAGCTTTTTATTAACAAAAGCTGAATAAACAACAAATGGCGCAATCAAAAACTTACAGAAAAAAATAAAACGAAGTCCCAATTCCCCAGGGGGTGGGCAGGGAGAAACCCACAGCAACTCGGGGCAGGGGGGAAGGAGAGGGAAAGGCAGGACTGTCCTGGCAGTGCCTGCTCGCAGCCACCTGCGCCCGCAGCCAGCAATGACAAACGTCCTTTTTCCCACAGACAGCCCAGAATACCTCGCTCTGAGATGGGTCCGTCTCTCTCTCTCAGTCATCCTCCACGAGATGTCCTGTGGGGAGAAAAAAAAGTTCCTCTCAGGAAAAGAAAAGGAGGCGTCCAAACCTGGGCTCCTGCTCTGTCTGGTCCTGGACCAAACCCAAAAACCCCCGACCAAAAGACTCCCCAGCTGTCCCCACGGCCACCACCTGGCCCGAGAGAGCTCGCCCTCCACCCACTCCCACGCGTGAGGCTCCGCTCCGTCCCCCCATCCCAGAGGGGATTCCAGCATCTCTTTTCAAACCTATGACAGAGCCAAGTTTGAACGGCACAAGGAAAGCCATACCTATGATTTCTATAATGGCATCAGCACACGGGACTGTTAAACTTGGAAAGCCAAAGTTTACTGGCCTTCAAACCTAGATGATAGAAACCCCAAACTATTAGGATAGAGAAACTGAGAAAGATAAGACTCACACTAAGGCATTAGATTTGGTTTAATAATAATAAAACTAGACTCATTAATATGTTCACAAATAAGTATGCCATATTTCTGGGGTGACATTAATCATGGCTTGCAATTATTCATTTGAAAAATCAGCATGAGAAAATGAAGCTTGATGTTTCATCCATTTTAGTACACATACTTTCTGTAAGAAGTCACACCAGAAATTAGTAGTTATTATTCTCTTGTTGGGAAAGGTTCTCTCATCCCGTGGAGCAACATGGGTTTAGAGTCTGTTAACATTAACCAAAAGAGCAAAATATTTTTCTAAGGTGAGCTGGTCCAAGTCCCAGAAAAAAACAACAAATATAAATCCCTTACCAAAAAATGAGTGCTTTTTAATAAATTAGAATATTTTTTTCCTAAACAAACAATTCTTTACAAGGATTATTTGACTTGGACTAATTTATATTTTTCAGCTGTGAGAGTATCACTGAATAAGCCAGAGCATAATGGCCAATAAAGCGACCTGTAAGTTCATTTTGTCTGTCCATTTGTTATAATATCCTGATGTGTTACATCCCTAATTTAAAAGAATGAAAAGACAGTTAAGGTAGAGAATGGATTTGTCATCACGTTTATTCTTCTGCAGAGGTGAGAAGTGAGACTTTATTGTATGTTGTATCTAGACAAGAATTCCAGACATGAAGGACTGGAGGGAAAAAATGAAGCAAGAAGTTAAGGCAAGATACGCAGCACTAAATTGGGCACTAGTTTCTAACAGACCATAAAATAACACAAATAACCTACAACAGCCTTAGCAGAAATCGCATCTAGATCTCAATAGATCCATTTAGATGAGCACAGAAGAAATACAGCTTGTGTCACTGCATAGGACTCCTAAAATATTTTGATTTTGTTTGTTTTAAGTAAAGGATGAATATGGCCCAAAGTCCCCGTGGACCAGAGGCGTGGATTTAGGTGCTATTCCCCTCTCCCTGCAGCTCATCTCCTTCCCAGCTTGCACAAAGCAAGTAGATTTGTAGGCAGCCCCAAAGACAGCTGATGCATTCACGCCGTGCAGCTGGGGGGATAGCTGGCCTCATTTGCATATGCAAAGTGAAATCAGAGTTTATTTTCACTAAAATATGACTTCAGATGTATGTTAAATTTCACTATAATTTTAGGCAGTACCTTAACAGCATCCTTTGGGGGGGAGGAGGGGGTGTGTGCAGATGAACATCAGCAGACTGAGTCAAATCCCATGCATCTCGCAGTGATGTGGAGATGCCACTGGAGAATTTCTCACTATGTTGCAGGAGACTGGAACTATTTGTACCATCCTCTCTCCCTACCTGTTACTGGGATAGAGGCAGACACAGTTAACATTTCTACACAAGCAACTGCTAGTATTTGCACCCCAAAACCCCTGAGCCCCAACATTTTCACTTCTCCAATTTTAGCATCTGCAAATGCAGTGTAGCTGAGGGCAGCAGTTATTGTCTTTAAGACAAATGTGTCTGTTATAGAGTTATCCAAAGGCAACTTTATTCAGAAATGGGGGAAACCTCAAAATCTAACTCTTTCTTCCAAATATTTTTGACAGTTTCCTTGAACCATGAATCCTGGCAGTGGTGCATGACTTTCCCACTGTCCTCAGGACACTAAAGGAGAGATGGCTCTGTTCCCTACAGGTATTATGTCCAATACAGTTGTGATTCTGGAAATTCAAGAAGGACAAACTAAACAATAATGAGACTGTGGGGTACAGGTAAGTGGATGGTTCTGCCTGACAACGAACCATGCCTCTTACAAAAAAGGCTTTGCCAGAACACTGTCATTGCTGGTGCACGGCAGGACGCCAGAGAGATGTTGTGTGAGAAGTAAAGGGAAGATCTCAGTGCCTTACCATAGCTGCTTAAAAAGCAGCAGAGGTCCATCAGCAGAAGAAAAGATACTCCCAGTTGCAGAGAATTACAACAGGTCCACTCTCAATTCAGAGTGACCTTCCCCTCCTAGTCCCCTTGCAGGGAAGTACAAGAGCAGCCGTGCAAAAAAAACACAGCAGAAAAGGAGAAAAAGCTTATGAGACCAAACCTAGAACTGGTGTGAATATGAGCACAACAGCTTTCATTTGGCAAAAGTTGGTTGTTGAGGCCAACAATAGGTTTTCCCCTGTCCCTGAAGCTGAAATGGGGGATTGTTCCCTCCCCATGCCATATTTGCTTCCTGGACTTCAGCTGTGAGGGCTCTTTGCCTCCTGTAGCCCAAAGAGACATTCTGCCCATAACATCCACAGTCTGGGTACAATTAGGAACACAAACTGACCATTAGGTCCTTCATTAATCTACTCTCATTTCTATATTGTGAAACACCTAATCCACTGCTTTGGCTATGGCCCCTAACATAACAAGTTACATGGGACTTGTCTCATCAAAATATCATCATGTCTAAATAGAGGATCTGTCTGAACCACAGTGAAAATGAGTAATGATCACAATTATGGGCCATATAACAGTCCAATAAAATCTAATTAAAATGATCCACTTCCCATCTGCCAACAGCACATAAGCAACATCAGCCATGGCAGGGGATGGGCAGGGAAAGAGAGTAAATAACACTCTCTTAATTTTTAAAATATGAAATATTTCATGGTGAGAAAGCTATTTACATTTTATAACTAGCTCCAAACTGTGCTACCAGTGAACTTCTGTGATGACTGGAGATTCCTCACCCTTTACTTAGAAGTAGTTTTGGAGGCTGCTCCCTGGGAAAAAATCCCAGGAAATCCTCAAAGTAAACTTTTCAGAAGAGCTTGTGTGATTTGAGTCCCTAGGCCTATTTTCAAGGTGATTTAAGAACTGAGTATCTTGGATCGTGGTGACTTTTAATGATGGAAGCACATTTGTAGAAAAAAAAATGAAAAGAAGCTCAACAAAACTTTTGGGCATCATTCCATTGATTATTCCTTTCTCAGGACTGCAGCCAAATAAAAACATCATCACATGGTCTCACTTCCCATGCTCAGACATCTCCAAAGATGGACGGGTCTTGGGCTTTCCACAGCCAGCAACAAATACAGTTCAAGTTACTTTCTATCAACTTTTCTGTGACCTATTCTTAATTTTGAGATAGTAAGCTAATAATTTGCCTTCTGATAACATTGAGTTTGAGGTTTCCAACAAATTGCCAAGAAGCAAAATAGTACCATCCCAGTCTATCTGAAAACAGAAAGCATTTAGATTTATACCATGTTCCCCTCATCTCAGTGGCCATTTAAGGGAACCATAAAGATCAAAGGACAAGACAAAAAGATTGGGAAAGAAGGTGCTAAAGTCTGGTTTGAAGGAAGAGAAAAACACTTGGTGATGAAGACTATAATATATTGGCTCACCTGAAGGTGCCTTGAAGAGCACTGCAAAACCATGTCTGGAACAAAACTAAAAGGAAAGTAGAGAGAGAGAAAGCTGAAGAGCAGCAGGAGTGCACACATCATGTGCTTGAGATGGCTTTACAGATGTTAAAGGTTAACCTCAAGGCAACAGTTAAGGTTTGAGTAGTTTTCTATAGTGAGAGAAGTGAAGCACAGCTGGAGACAGCCCATCCTGAAATCCAGTCAGGAAAAGCTCATACTAAGTTTCAGCATGTTTTTCTGGCTGTAGCTTGAGCTTTGCTACAACAAACCAACTACGATTTCAGAGGGAGGGTTCAGCTTTGGATCCAACTGAATCCACCCAGACAAAGACCCAGGGCACAGCAGGGCACCTGCACTATGTTAACAGAGGCATTCACCAATGCCCTCTTTTAACACCTGATTAAATTGCCTCTGAATTCTACAGTTGGTGGATTGGTGAAAGGATGAAAACTTCAGCATTTCTGCATAACATGGCTGGTCTTTATGGTTGGCTTTCCATTGCTTTGGCCTTACATGAGAATTGGTTGATGAAGATTTGAACTACACCCCTGACCTGTTGCTGGTACCGGCTTTCACCCAAGCATTGCTCAACTGAAATTGAACCACTCTGATCAGTCCTTCCTGCACTTATAAAAACAGATGCAAAGGAACAGATATGATCCTCCCACCCAGTCTGGGAGCTGTGAGATCCTTTCTCATAGTTCAGTGGGGACTCAGCCTTCACCCCAACCTGTTGTGTTTTCAATCAGAAATGCTCCTGATTACTTCTAAACTCTTCCTAAACATATCTTGCTCCCTCAGCCTATTAGCGCTGAGTTCTTGAACTGCATCCTTGAAAGCCTCGCTGACTCTGCCCCTCCCGTGCTACATCTCAAGGGGCACACACACCTTCCTCATTCCCTGTTCTGCCTTCACATCAACAGAAACTCTGCTCTACTTGCCAAGTCCAAAATAGTGATTTTTAATCAAGGTTAACAATCTTCCTTCTTGAAATTTTATCTAGTGATCAATTTTTGTATACAAATTTGTGAACATTTCCATGCCAAGGTATCAGAGCTATCCAAATATTTGAAGTTTCCGGAACAGGAAGGGACTCACAATGAAAATTATTTTCTTCCAGCAGAATACACCTGGGATTGAGTCCATTTTTGCATTTTGTCTGATTAATCTCCATCCATCTACAAAATGGTAGTCACAATTTCAGTCTCAGCTGCCCCAGTGCCGCAGAGTTTTCATTCCTCGCTGTTTATCCTATGGCTACGGTCCATTTTCAGACCACTGCACCAAGCTAAAACAATTTAGCCATTAAAGGAAGCAGAAGGGTTCACAGCTTTGCTTTCACTGTGGTTGCCCAAATTCTCTAACCTTTGACTGAGGAAGAGGTTCAGGAATGCAGAGACACAGCCACAGTCTCCAGCAGAAATGTTAGAATAAATCGAAAGAGGGAAAATACATATTACACACATCAGCTCTGGGAAACAGTAATCACAAGTTATTAAACAATCTGCCAAAGGCTCTGCAGACTCCTCCTCTCTCCTGCCCAGTTTTGTCAGCAATAAAGGCAGGTTGCTAATATTTGTCAGTTTCAAGTTCATAATTTACTACTCAAAAGGCAGCAAAGGTACATTGTATTTTAAATAAAAGACTGTGAAGTTGTCTAATTTCCAGAGCTGCAGGAGGACTAAAACCCTGTGCTATGGCACGGGTCCTTTCATGCATTATGGATACAATGACTTTACAATTCAAAGCAACAGTTCTTTCCCATTGCCTGGCATCTTGGATGAGCTTTAGGAGATGTAGCAGATTTTGAGACTGACAAACACACATCCTTTATGAAGCCAAAAGGGTCGATGGGCAAATCACCCCAAATGCCATCACTGTATTTAGGGCAGGCATTTGGCCTTTTTCTCCAAGAGTCACTCCTGGTATTTCAGTGATTTAAAAACATGTGTTATAAAGCACTGAGATTTTCACTGCTATTTCTAAGTTAGTAACCTACATGTAACATACACTTTAGGAATCCACATGTTATAAATATCCAGTGAGGACACACAGGACTTGGACCTCCAAGGCCACAGCATTCTACCTTCAAAGCAAATTATTCCACCGGTTATTATATCCCAAAGATTCACAGCAAATCTTTGGGTTCTCCCCACTGTAACAGGCTCCAAGTAGGTATTGGTGAGCATATTCCTATTGTCTTGCTCTAGTGGATTCTCTGAAGTTTGATAAGGCATTGTACTCATTAGAACAGGGGGTGTTTTTCTGCAGCTAGAACCCTCTGACACTGAGCATCCTATTTTAATAAAATTCATAGAAGTTTAATCTTTTTCAGATCAACTCACAGTATATGTTTAAAACAAGCTAAAAGAGATTGCCAGTTTGCCTGCCTGCAATCAAGCTTTAGCCTTTTCCAGTCCTCAAGACAAAACCCTGCCCCTGTACATTCCACAAAGCCAGCTTTGCCTGACACATTAGAGCAGAGAGCAGCATTTCATTTTGTCCAAGTTTCATTTAGACCAGAGCAGTTTCTTACTACACACTTAACTCCTATTGGCTTGAGAAAGGTTTACTTAAATTCTTCCAGGGAAATTAGAGCCCGTAGACACAGAGCTTGCCTATCCATATACATGCCAA
>JAYRBT010000054.1:3871749-3927094 GCA_036023395.1 Myiotriccus ornatus | reverse complement strand
GAGAAAGGTTTACTTAAATTCTTCCAGGGAAATTAGAGCCCGTAGACACAGAGCTTGCCTATCCATATACATGCCAAACCTCATCACATCCAGCAAAAGAACTCCCATTTAAAAATTAAACACAGGTTCCAAAAGCTTTCCCTTCCTGAAGCATAGATTTTGCTATGTAGTTAATTTTGCAAGGTTTGAAACTTTATATATCCCCCTTTTTCTAATGCATTGAACATGTCCATTGACAACATTTTTGATGATCCTTTTCACATTAAATTGAATCTTATTCCCTGTTCTGTTCCCTCCACAAAATTCTTCTGATTATCTCCAACACTATACTTCATACACTGGAGGAACATAAAATAATTCCAGATCTTCAGTCTGCTCAATACAAATATTTCATTATGAACAAGTTTGCTGTAAATTGGCCCAAATATAGAGAAAAAAGGTAAGAAAAATAAGTAAAATATGTAAATGTCACATGTGTAGAGTGGGCCACATGCTGTATATGTGTGAAGGGAAGGAAAGAGAAAGGGGCTATAATTTCAAAAGAAGAATTTGCATTTCCAAAGGAGGATGAAGGTCCCCACATTGCCATATCCAGAGGGCAATGCCTTTGTGTATCCCTCTATGGCCAAAAACTCTGGGAGAACTACTAATGTCTGAAAAAGGCTGGAAAGGCTGAGCAGGCAAGGGAGAAGGGAGGTTTATTAAATCAAATGAGATTCAATGCTAACATAGCTCTCCGCTATAGATTGTGAATCCAATATCCTACATGAGACAGATAATGATACTGTCAGTGGGAGGTCCTTCCAAAGAGGGGAAAAAAATACAGCTATATTTTTATTTTATTCTTTTTTTTATCCCTGTCTGTCTTTAACCTTTGCAGAAGGGAAGGGATGTTTTTCTCATTTCTACTTTTTCCTTGCTTAGAAAAAAGAAAACCTATTTTGTTGCATACACATACAAGAGACCAAAGCCAGAAATTCACAAGCAAGTGGCATTCAATCAGTAATTTGAGAATAAGGCTGGAGAGAGTTGAAGAGGGCTGGCTTCTGGAGGTTTTTGAATTACTTTGCAGAAACTCAGTATTCAAGAAAAAAGAACCAAATTCCCAGCTTCTGTAAGTGAAACCAAAATAACGGAAGTCAAATTAATTCCACTTATTTACCCCAAAGCCTATGGCTTATTTCTGGCCCGTGCACAATGAGCATTATTGAGAACATCCACTCTGAGTGTGGACCTTTAAGCAAGAATAACAAATTCCCATTTTATAAGAATCCCAGTAGCAGAGAGTGGATATTCCTCAGTTCCTCCTGAGCAATGTTAATATTACCCAGGAGATTTTTAATAGAGATTAAAATAGGTCTCTCCTATACATTCCCACAGGTCCTTGCTCACTGGGCATAAAGCAAAGTCCAGCTGCACGGCTCTGACTGTCAGGATGAGCTCAGCAGCAGAAAAACTCAGTCACCTTGTACAGTAAATATTAACATACGGTATAAATGACACAGCTATTTCCTTGATTTACACAAGCATGGAAATCTTGGATATTTTGATTATAAACTGATACAAGAAAAAACCAAGATACAAGTCCTGAAGCTACTGATCCCAAATGCATTATGCCAAAAGGCTATAACAGATCTCCAACAGCACATAAGCCTGCAGAAAACATCTGAACACCCCCAATCCAGTAAACAAGTAGGTCATCAGATAAATCAACCAAAATGCAAGACATAAATACAAGTTATTCTCTGAGTATCTGAATGAGGGATGGGGCCCACTTAATTATAAATAAATAAAAATAAAATTCAGCAATGTTTCACAGAAGTATTCTGGGGTAGACAATGAGATTTCTGAGAACTATACTAAATGTTTCTTCATATCTTGCAAACAGGGGGTAAATATTCTGAAAGTACCTTTAGGATTAGATTTTAATGTCAGCCTTCAGAAAGGTACAGGCTGTATGGCCAGCACAAGCAAGAGGAGCTCTGCAATCTTTTCTTTCCAGGCTGGTATTGCTATGTGGGACTGCAGCTGGGTGATCCTGTCACTGCCTCTGTGAGCTGCCCAAAATTGTCATTTGACTTATTTCTTTAGTTATTTCTCTGTGCGACTATAAATTAACTAAACCAATTAATTAACAAGTAATTTGCAGGGTATGTCAATATATATGGAGCTGTCTCACAACACAACACAGAAATTACTGATTTTCAAAAACCCTCTGTGATAAATTATATAATTGTAAAGAAGACTGTCCATATTAAATGACCAGTAGCCGAAAGTGATCTCAGACCCCTCATATTGCACTATCATGAGCTTGTTTTTAATAGCACATACTCATTGTTTCTACTAATGTTCCTTGTCTATGTTTTATTTTCAAAAAAACCCTACATTAGGATTGATATTGCAGTAGGTTATATCAGCACAAAAATGTCTGTCCAATGTCACATCAGTAGTAAGAGGACTTTTAATGCTGGCTGCTGTTTTATGGGATATTGTGTACAGGGTATAAATATTTATATGAGGCGTGTGTTTGTGAATACATGGCCGTACACAGGACCAGCCAGACCCAGTTAATCAGCCAGTTTAAAAACTTCATTGCTTTCAGGTGAAAAAGAAAATTATATTAACATATCAACAGCATATACATGCTGAGAGAGTGATTACCCTTTACATCTTCAGGATATCCAAGCACCCCCCACACACAGGCCCAGCTATGTTGCCATCCTATCTGGAATATTCTGTCTCAGTATCTCTCATTTCTCCCCTACTCTTTCTTCAGACTTTCTCATCTGTCTTTTCTCTTTAGCTTTTTCCATGTCTCATTCCTCTTTCCATTTCCCTTGTTCAACCATCTTTCTCCCCTCCCTTTTGTCATTCATTACTCCCTTGTCCTTTTTCCTTCTCCCTCTTTCTCTCCCTCTTCTCCTCCAGTTCTTCTCCCACCCCCATTCCTTGCCTGCTTTGCTTGAAGATTCCACCTTGTGGGTGCGTACTGCTGACTTCACATTTGCTGTAGTGGGAACTTCACATCTGTGAGTGGATGACAGGAAAGATTAATAACTCCGTGTTCCCCTTCTCCTTGACTGTGGGCCTATCTAATGAATAAATATATAAATAAAAAAAATGAGCTAAAAATCATCTAAATAGAGACCCAGAGCCTGGAAGAAAACAATATTTTGCTGAATCTAGTATTAAAAAAAAAGGCAACAAAAAACCCCTGCAACCTCTAATGATCTTTAGTTTACACACTCGGCAGTTTTTTTCCTAAATACTTTATGGGAAAAAAGAAAAGTTAGAGGCAAAGGCATGAGCCCTTTCTCCTGAGCCAATTAAAGGAAAAAATATTTAAAAGCAATAATACAGAAGATACAGGAAACATATGGGAAAGAAATTTAGATGCCTTTCAAGAAGCAGAACTGTCAGTCGTGTCAGGATGAAATCCCTGTCAGTAGCAGCTCACACAGGGTCATGTAGGAATCACACTGAAGAGCCATAATGTTAAAGCAAGGAAGGTATTTCTAGCTAATTCTACCTTTTCAAGGCAAATGGAAACCTCTGCCTTGGCTCCAGAACCACTCACACCATCCACACAACTCCTATCACAACTTAAGTTTTATTCAATTCCTCATTTGCTACTTTAATATTTGACTTTAATATTAACTCTTAATTGAAAGCAGGGACACTCAGAGCAGGTATGATCCTCTTCAGCATCTTTGGAGATTGAGGAGGGAGCTTTGCACCACACTCGTTCTCACTTTAATCCCTCCCCTCTCCCTCCAGCTTAAGAAGATCTCAAAAGGGTCTTTTTTATCAAAGGGGGAGGAGACTGATCACTACAGGAGGGAACATTTCAACTGGGAACAGCAGGCTGCTCCGCCTGTGCAGATGTGACAGAGGTCAAAACATCAACAAGTCTTGGGGTTTCAAATCATCACCCCCAGGAGATCACACACTGTTACAAATCTTGCAGTCTGATCCAAAAACATTCAGCTGTGATATCAGAGTTTTGAGATGCAATGGAACTAATACTGCTTGCAACATATAAATGTCCAGGGGAAGAGGGGACAGTAATTAAATCAGGAGCTCAACTCTGCTTTTTACTCTCAGGCAAAGTTGTCGCTGGCTTTACTGAGTCCTTTGCAGGAGCAAGAAGCAGAGGAGTAACCCAGCCCACCACGTTTTATTGCAGTTTTGTCCAACTCTAGCAACCTGCCTGAGAGAAAACATCCCATCTCTTTCATCACCTGCTGCCCCGAGCCCCAGCACAGGCCAGGGGCATCCCACATGAGCATCCTTTGAGCAGGCTTTTTTCCAGAGTAGATTTGTTGGAGCTATAGAGGAAGGAGACCAGAAATAGGAACCACTGTGTTTATAGGCAACCTCAAAAACAAAAATCTATAGTACAAAACTCCAAACATTTCACCTCTCATTTAACCTCTGCCACTTCTCCAGTGCTGGCCACCTTTGCTGCTTTAGAAGGAAGAATATCTCACACTGCCTGTCCCTCCGCTGCTGCTGTTCAGTGTGGAGGAGAATTCTTGCCTGCAGGAGCCAAATTAAGTGTCTCCTATGGCAGGTAAATCTCTTATCTTTATTTGAAACACCTGAAACTAAACGTGGCAGCAAAGTCCTGACCTCAACAGCCTTGTTTGGGGACACCTGTGTAGCAAACCCTGATTGCTCTTTCTAAGGTCATCTGTGCATCCAACTGGGTTATTGCAATATAGAAAAACATTTTAAACCTTCTAAAAATCAGCAATGTAACAAATACAAGCGGCTTTAAATCATACAATAATTATAAATAAAAATCAAACCAGCCATGAATCACATCCCTGCTAACACTTGTATACAGGGGTAATTTTACTCATGTGAATTTAACAGCTAAGCCCCATAAAATCATATGGGAAAACCTTTATAAAAAAAAAGGTAGATATCTTGTCTTCTAATAAATATGTAAACACGCACATGCACAAGTTTTTAAAAGGTAGTATTTAAATTGCTGTTATCAATGAAGAAAAATATTGGTCCTAAGCCTGCAGGTTTCTTTTAGGAAAACTGCTGTGATGATATAGTGCAGGATCATGCCCAGTGCACACAATCTTACAATTCTTTTCTTGAAATTTGAAAATAAAGCAATTTTTCTCCATGGAAATTTTGCTCTATCCATGAATACTAAACTGTGCTAAAATGATAGTGACCTTCAGGTTTTAAATTGGAAAAGAAATCTAGATGGAAGAAATAAACGCAATGTAAATAGCCACCGGGTAGTTAAATTTATTTTTAAATAGCATCAAAGTTCAGAAGAAAGAGAATAACAAAGAATATCTCATACAGACATGCACAAAGGCTGTGTCTGTATAATTAGTTATCTAACAGTAACCAAAGTCTTTTTTATACAGATTGATTAATTTTGAGATTGCATCTTGCAAATCTGAACTAGAAATGCTTTTTGTGCAGTGTTCAAACACGAAGCTGCCTTTGGTAACACTACAGGCTGAGGAGCCCGAATAGATATTTAATTTAGATTGAACAGGACACTTATGCCACGGTAAATAAATCAGTTTACTAATGAAAGTCTTTTCATTGATGTTTAATGGCTATCATATCTATGGAATTGCTGTTAATCCAAAATAAATGTGTTTAATAATCAATTGATATTTGTTTATAACACAATCATTTTCTTGTTGAATCACAATCAAATGCCTATCAGGAAATGTTAACTTAAAGCTTTACTAAGACCTCTGGATAAGAGTATAATTAATAATTATCTTACTTCTTGAAAAGGAGTAACAAATTAATTGTCAAAATATTGTAATGGATGTTGTGAAACCCCATAAATGAGAACTTTGAATTGTTAAGTACAAAGAAGAGATAACACTTTCTAAGAGCAGATTAAAATGTCTACATTATAATTATTACAGTTAGTAGGATTTCTTTTTCTGGGTTTTAATAATTCTAAAGTATTTTTTTTGTGATTGAATTGTTTGATGACTGGGAGAAGAAAAACAGAGGAGGAATATCTTAATTTTTTTATTTCCTTACAGCTACTTACAAAATAGCTGCTCTTGGTTTGACAAATTTTCCTTTCCAACAGCAGTTCTATCCTATTGAAAATTCCAAAGTTCTTTTTCTTTCTGATTTCTTTTAGAAGATGGTGGAGAGGGAATATGACAGTTAACTCATTGGCTTTAATTGCAAACACATCGCTTCCCATCACCACAGCACTTGATCAAAATGTCAGAGATAAATAAATTAAGACATCTATCAGATTCCTGTCCCTCCTTTTATCTTTTAAAAGAAGTTGGAAAGTGCCTGTTGTTCCCATCCTGAGGGCTGGGCTGAGTTGGGTCGGATTCTGTGCCACTTTTCAAGCACTGAGGAATTATTTGTTTCAGTGGTGTCAGCCTTGCACCCACCAGCAAACCTCAGCAGCAGAAGCAGAACCAGGGACTGTGCAGCCTGTGAGCAGCACTGGGGAACATCACACCAGGGAATGGGTTCTTGAGCACTACAGGGAACAAGGAGAGAGGAAGAGGCTCTAAACCTCTGTGTAAAAGTGGAATAATAGGTGACTGAGAGCCAGAAGTGTATGCATACTGTTAAAGTGAAGCTGTTGAAGAAGATGCTCTGTGCAATTCAGAAGCTGCCCCTGCCTCCCTCTGCATTTGGCCACATTGATGTTGTTTACCCACAGGCTGCAGTGGAAGGAGAGGAGGGTGTAAGAGCAGTTCAGTTCTGCTTAAGGAGTAATGATGTTTTACAGAGGAACTGAAAATGTTCGAACAAAGTGGCACCTCGTTTTTCATTTGCTGCCCCCTCAGGAAGCTACAACCTTGTCCACCCCTGATAATTATCTCTAATAATGACCCAAAGCACAGGCAGACCTTCAAATTGTTCTTTTCCTAACATTTCAAAAAAGTAGAAAAGGAAAAGAAAAAATAAATTAAAAAAAGGAAATTGGTATGTTTCCAAGTCCTTTCAGATGGCTATTGGAGTTATAAAAAGAAATAATGCCCACAGCCAAGTGCTCAGTAAAAAAAAAAAAATTAAATCCACTATTTCCTTGAGTTACAAATTGAAGTGAAACAAGCACTGCTCTCAGTCCTTCCTTTTGCTGTTTGTGACAACTTGTAGCACAGGAGTCTCCTGACACGAATATTTATAAGAATGACCAGTTAAAGAAATCTGGATTTAGAACACAAAAATCCCTGCTGCATCGGTCCTGTCAAAAGCACCATCAGGTGACCCATCCCTCAGTCAAGCTGGAGGAACGGGTCGAAAATTGCCAGGAAAAGGATTCATCACAAAGAACCCAGCACGCAATGAACAGAGGAGAACATACGGAAACCAGACTGCTCGTACAGTTTGCAAATAGAATGGGAATAAATTCCATAATGAATTATTCAAGATGTGGTCAGCTCTACCTTGGGCCGAAATTATCTTCCACGGGAGCAAATGCAACTCCTCATAAAGTTCACGGCACTTCTTAACAGGAGGTTGGATGGTCGGTGCTTGTCGGCTGCACTCACTGTTACACTAGAGACTAATTTCTCTGGAAGGCTTTGTGAAGTGGTTCAAATTTCTAATAAAATTGTGAACTTCTGCAAAGGAGGAAACCAGATTTTCAGTAGCTGATATTGCATGCCCCAGCCCAGAAGTGTTTAATGAACCTTTTATAAAATGTTTGCTTGTGTTGGTTAAGTAATTAACAACATTTCAGGAGACCATCAGCTACCAGAATCTCATTGTCCTCTCTGCATGTGAGCTGCAGTGTGTAAATATATTTTAAAAATATATTTTTTGTCACTTGAAGCTGTATGTGTGCACAGCTATTACAACTAAACTCCAGCAAGCCAAGTCACCCTGTCTATGCAACATAATCATAATTAAACACTCAAGCATGACAGCAGGCAGAGCTGAAAAGATCTGACATCCTTAGCACCAGTTCACTTGGAAACTAAACACGTTGCAGAAGAGACCTCACCCCTTTGAAGAGAAAAAGAAAGAAAAATAGAGAGAAAAAGGAGAGGGGAAAAAAAGGAAGGAATAAAATATATTATATTACACAGCAGAATATTAACTTCTTTCATTTCTTTATAATTTCTATACAATTTAGGATCTAAAATTCTTTTAATTAAAGAACACAATTCTCATAATTCCCTGTGCTGGTTTAAATTTTACCAGCTCACTGTTCATCAGTTACGAGGCAGGAGCACTTCAAAACATCCCTTACACGTGCAGGAAAGCCAGTGCTTGAGATTTCCATATAGACGGGGGCAGGTTTGAGAGCGTCCCCAGCACAGCCAGGGTGTCGGTGAGAAGAATGCTGTCGTCTAACAGCACCTCTGGGCTGCAGCCTCCCAGAAGAGAGAAAAATGCTGCCCTGTTACAATTGTAAAATAAAAATAAAAGTTCTGACTTTCAAAAGAGAAAGTAAATCACTTCAACCAGCAACGATAAATTACACTTTATAATTATAACATATATAACATTTACCATTTTAAAATGAATGTAATAATTAAACTGAGTGAAAAATTAATAAAACCCATAATTTCAAGGTCTCCAAACGGTTTTTTACTGCGACTCAAGGCCGGCTACATTGGAAAGCCCAAGAGCTCCATCTTGTGGGTTTTCTGTTCTGAGGTGGGGAAAATAATAACAAAATTACTTTTATTTTTAGGTCACTCAGAAATGCAATTACTTTTGCTGGCATCGCACACAGAAGCAAGGCAGGGAAGAAACTCAGCCAACAAACCATGTTTTGCTCTGTTTCGCTGCGCAACGTCATCTCCTTTTCTCACTTAAGGAAGAATTCTCTGCTTTTTCCTGACCCACAACCCATTGCAAAACTGTTGTCAGCAGCAGGACCTAAACTAAATAAGCCTGTGGTCTGAAAGAGAAAGTTACTGGGCTGGAGGAGGGCATAGCACCCAGCAGAGGGGCTGCACAGCTCCCCACTGAAACCAACTGGCAGCTGCTTGGCATGATTGCTTCTCTTCCCACAAACACCCTCTCTAATCCCCCAGAAAGGGAATATTTGGGCCAGGCCTCGTGCATCCAGGTCCCTGCAGTTATTTTCTACATTTTTTATTTACCATTTATGACATTTGCAGTAGGACACCAGAGAGATTCTGAACTGGATGTTCTTGCCTGGGTTTCTACAAGGATGGCTCTGAATCAGCTCACTCCTCTGCCTCCCACCTGCAGCTTCAGTATCCATCAGAAGCTCCAAGGTCAATTTATAGATGCTATGGGAAAAATGAGAGATATGATAAAAGAGAAATAAAAATTAAGAAGGTACAGCTGCTTATTTGATGGAATAAATCCAGCCCTGTCACAGAATGGGGCTGTATGCAGTATTGCAGATGATTAGACTTCACTCAGATAAAGCTGACCAGTCTGCTCCTGTAGACTTTTATAATATGTTTCTGGGGTTTTTTAATCCTGAATGGGCAACAGGTAAATCCCACCTTAGCTGTTGTTTCCCCACTCTGAAGCGAAATCCTCCTTAGGAGGCTATCGATCTGTTTCCTGCAGGAAACCATGTTCAAAATCCACTTCTGCTGAGCCCAATCAAGGGGCACCTCTGAAGATACATTTTTGGGAGGCTTATAAATCTTCAAACCTCCTTAATTTAAAATCAAGCCAGCAAAACCCAGAAGTGGGTTCTTTTAGAAACATCTCCATTACAAGATCTACAGTGCACTGTGCATCCTATCAAAATAACTCCCACAGAGAAGTGAGTGGCTCCACAATCTGCAGTGAAGCAAAGTGTCTGGTGCCTCCAGGTGACCATTTGAGACTGGTCCAGTCGCTACTCAGGGTTGCTGTCATTGGGCAAGCTGTGCAAAGCCAATGCTGCTCCAGCCATGGCTGACTCACACCCTAGCACAAGTCATCTGAATTCACACAATATAAGAAAGATATTAAGCTACTGGAGAGCATCCAAAGGGGGCACATAGTGTGACTCTTGGGGATGGGCCTGTGCAGAGCTGAGGGTTGGACTCGATGATTCTTGTGGGTCCCTTCCAACTCAGCGTGTTCTGTGATTCTGTGAACTGAGCTAAATGTGAGACTCACTGTGGCGAAATTAAGGAAGGAGAGGTAGTGATGGACTGCAAGGAGTCAGTTGGCAGTGAAACCTCTCCCCTAACATTTATTACTCACACTGGTTATGCTGAAACAAAGCAGAAGACCCTGAGAGACAGCCAAATAGGGGACTGCTGGATCAGATCAAGGTGCTAGAGAGAAGAAGCTGTCCTGCAAGATGTGGTGCTGAGCAGCACATACTGATGAGGGGACGTTTCCCTGACGGCAGGTACAGTAGGAGTTCATCCCCCCTCACCTCCATCACACAGAGTTCAGCCCTCGTCTGCTCTCGTCCTGCCCAGGGCTGAGCAGGAGCCCACGGACGTCCCTGCTGTACTTGGGAGGGCTGGAGGTCGGTCTAGGAACAGCTGGCTCACCCACAGCTAAAAATAATCAGCCTCTTCCTATGTGTGATAGGAATCGTAGGAAACACATTGTCAAGTTCAGAGAAGGGCTAATAGCCATTTCCCCAAATCCATTTGTCTTTTGGCACTAGGTTGTGCAACCTTTACTCACCCTGGGACAGGACTTTGCTCCTTCAGGACTTCCACTGGCAATAATGTCACTTTCCTGGATTAAAAAGAACACAGTGTATGGAAAGGAACAGAGAGGAGCAGAAGGATGGGGTGCAGCTCCGGAGAGGTTAAAGGACCTCTGCAGAATAGCCAAGGCCACTTTACCAGAAACTTGAAGTCCACAATTAAGGAGAATAAGAGCAAAGCCAAGAGAAGGCAGAGTGTAGTACAGATCTAAGGGGAAAAAAACAGGAGCTCTCAGAGAGGGGTTTTATTTTCACAGGAAACATTTCGTATCTACAAGGCAGAGGAGCTAAGGGGTGAGTAGGCAGCCAGGTGGCACCAGGATAGTGTTTGCCAAGGCTTGGGAGGATCATGGAAGGGAGAGAAAGTTAAATAAATCTGAACTTTTCAGCTCACTGGTCGAGTATAAAGAGAGAAAAAAAAAATCCATCTGTCAGACAGATGTAAATTCAGGGTAAGCATGCAAATAGGATAACTAAACCTTGCATATACTGGTATCTGGTTTTTCCTGGACTCATTTATACAATGGGCTGTATTTATGTTTCAAAATACTTCCCATCAAAATAACCTGAGAGGAAACAGGACTTGACTGACACCTTATTTCTCTGTGTTTGAATTTTTTCACCATGCAGGGCATAATCTGGTTCTTAGGGAGTTAATGCACCTGCCATTCCAGTGCTGACAAGCAGTTTTTCAGAGGAACATGGAATTTTTTTTATTTATTTATTTATCTAAGGAGCCCTGAAGATTGTTCTCAGGAGACTTCTTGAGCACTGCCAATAACTAGCAGGTACCAACACGTGTACATTTTTGACTGCACCATGATTGATGGTGCTTATTTGTGGCTTGCTGCCTAAACCTCTCCTTTTCCTTTGCTTTCTGTCTGTCTCTCTCGCTCAGGCTTTTTTAGTGGGGGGGAGGAGGGGGTGTTTAAATAATAAAGACTCTTTAGCTATTGGGGCTGGGGGAGAGGGGGGAGAAGTGGCAGAGGAATGATTTATCTGGTGCCACTGTTGTCTTTGAGCTGCTCTGTTCCATGGAGGTGTTCAGAGCAGCAAATGGTCAATGGAGAGAAACTGGGACCTATGGTCTGTGGACACAAACTGGCAAAAGCCTGCAGGAGCACTGATGGAGGGACCCTACCTTCTGAGTCTAGTCCTGCTTCTAGAGCTCATGCCAACTTCTCTCTCTCCAGGGTCAAAAGACCCAGCTAGTTCCCACGAGCAAAAAGATCAATCTTCATTTCTCTACCCCTTCTTCCCTGTATTCACCTCCTTGAAGAAGGATGGGGATGAAAAGTCCATATAGAAAACACAAGGCTGTAGAAAACACCAGAAACCTGCAAAACTCCGTACAACATTACTGGCCTGTCCCTCCTTCACAAAAGTCCATCCAAGAACTGAGCTTAAGAGGCTCACAGCAAACCCAGGCAAACCTCTGAGCTGGATGCTGCTTCTCCTTCAATTCCACAGATGACTAATTGCTTTTATCACTTTTCCTAATCCCCTTTACATCTGCACAGCACACTGGGGAGAGGCAGAGGAGTGTTTTCCTTTTCCCTCACACACAGGTTAACCTGCTATTTCTCTTTCAAAGGAAGAAAATTGATCTGATGAAAGCTTAAGCATGAAAGGCCTGGCAACAAGACAGAAATAGCACCAGGGCTACCAGGAGATCCTTCTGATTTGGCGTAGCTGAATCCAGCCAGAAATGCTGGCATTGCTCTGTGCAGCCGTGTGGGAGTGATTCACACCAGCATGGGCACGTGGCATGGTCTCTGCACCAACGAGAGCAGCCTAGAAACAAGACTCAAAACCTCCAGCCTGGGGAACTTCAAAGCCCTTTACACCTCATCCACAAGGAGAGCCTGCGAGGAAATCAAAAGCCAGATGAATTTCAGCCAGATACAAAGGTGCCTGCTTCTGGTATTTTTTACAAAGCCACCTCTGTGTGAGTGTGCAAGTGCAGGACACATGGACTACACACCGTGCTGCTCTGGTGCTGCAACACGGGGCAAAACAGCTGCACTGGGTGCTGTGCTGCTGCCTGCAGCTGATTTCATTTTGCCCTGAGCAGCAAAGGAGGGCAGCAGGGTGGTAGAGGGCTCTGTGAGATGGGGGTGCTCAAGTGTGTCAGCTGAGAGGGCAGCTCACTGCTGCCAGGGTATTCTCAACACAGCAGGAAAAGACAAATCTCCTTCTCCAGGTTACAGCTGAATTCAGCCTTGAGTAACTGCCCCCTCCATGGGGCTGATGTAACAGGGTCCAAAGGGAAAAGGTGAAGGAGAGGTGATTTCCCACATCACTGACTTTAAAGAGGCACTGTGCTTTCAGGACTGAAATGCAGATATGTCCAGAGAAAACGGAAAGTGCAACCCAGTGTCTCCCAGCAGTGAGCTGAGCCCATTGGCTCTGAACAGCAACATTCCCAGAGAGAGGAAAACTGCAGAGGACACATCAGACTGCTGGGATGGCTGTAAAAGTGTTTAAGCCCAGGAGAGATGGGATGTTCTTCTCACACCTCTAAGGCAGCAGTGACTCCAGGGCACAGTGCCTCTAATGCAGCCTCATGACAAACAAAACACCAGGTTACATGTCACAAAAACCCAACCAGAAGCATCAAATATATATATAAGCTCACCACCCTCTCTCAGCCTTCTGGTCCACACACCAACTGCTCAGAAGAAACCAGCATCCCCAGAGTCCTCAGAGCTGCTTTTCTCCAGACCACCAGCACTGCATCTTCAACCAGTGAGGAGTTGATTAAATCCCACAAAAACTCTGGCCATTCACCCAAATAAAGATGTTAAACTCCCTCAGGCTAAAGTTTTTGCCCAGCACCTCAGGTCCTTATAACAACACTGAATATCCACTGATGAGGGTTGTACCTACAAACTCCCTCTTACACAGCACCATCCCAGAGGGGTGCTGGGCTTCTGCTTCCCATGCAGGTGCCTGACCTTCCCAAAACCACCCAGAAATTGGGTATCTCGTGGGTAAGGCAAGACTTTTGCCCCTTCATCCACAGAGAACAGGTGGATGCTAAGGTGCTGCTGGATCTATACAAATGCCTGGGCACACTTGTAAAATCCACCTTAAATCTGCGGTGTTACCTGAGGTGCATGGCTGCAAAATGGTCAAACAGTACCATCTGCAGGGAACAGGAGAGGTTGCAACACGTGCCTGGTGGCCAGGAACACTCTTACTCCAGCCGAAGTGCGCTCTGGTGGGCTCCTGCTCACACAGCTGAGGCACGAGCTGCCTGCACTCCAAAACACATTAATGGGAAGGACATTTCAAAAAACGAAACAAGGACAAAGAAATCTTTAAAACTTGCAAAAACTTCCTGTCTGGAGGATGGGAAGCCCAGACCCACTCAGCAGAGCAGTGGCAGGTTGTTGTTGGCTGACAGATCACACTGCAGAATTCACGCCAAAGCTCACCCCGGGTTGTGCAGGTGTCCACCATGCTCTGGGATGACACAGGTGAGAGCAAAGCTGTGCAGGGGCTCAGAAGAAGGAACTCAGAGCCAGGAGGACTAACTGGACATGAACACAGGATCTGGAGTCTCATTCTCTGCCCAACTTAAAAGGAAGGAGAGTTTTCAGAAATCAAGGCATGGGTGACACGCAGGTGTCCTCTGTAACCTGTTCATCTGGGCTACAAAACATTCCCAAAGGACTCCTAGGTTTCCTTTAGCTGTAAATCTGTGGCACTTCCCTTAAAACTACCACCACAGTGAACCTAAGTAGCTGCAGCCACAGCATTTACTGCGCATTATGGCATCTGCAGAAGTGCTGACAGCTCTCCACAGTGTAATTCACACCATAACATCATCTCCTAGGCACTTGGGCTTCTCACTGAAAAATTATGTGATGCTTTTTTGGAAATCCAGTGCCAGTTTATTGGTACACAGCCTGCACCAAATAATGGGATCTGCAGCAATTTAGCTTAACTTTCAAATGATGTTTTTCTGTTGTAAGGTCTGTCTCAATCCACCATGTGTCATGGTTTAACTGGGCAGGCAGTGAAACACCCCACCGCTGCTCCTCATTCTTCCCAGTGGGATGGGGTAGAGAATAAGAATGAAGGTAAAACTTGTGGGTTGAGATAAAGACAGTTTAATAGAACAGACAAGGAAGGGAAATTAATAATAATTATATAAGAATATACAAAACAAGCAAAGCATAATGCAGTTGCTCACCACTCTCTGACTGATGCTCAGCCAGTGCCTGAGCAGCAGCTGCTGCACCCAACCTACTAAGCACAAACCCACTTTGACCAGTTGGGGTTACCTGTCCCAGTTGTGTGTCCCCCCAGCTTATTGTGCCCCCCCACACCCCCATCCCCTCACTGTCTGAGCAGCGTGAGATGCTGAAAAGTTCTCAAATTAGTGCAAGCACCACTCAGGAACAACTGAGTGTCATCATCATTCTCATCCTGAATCCAAAACCCAGAACTGTACCAAATACTAGGAAAAAATTGATTCTATCTCAAATGAAATTGGGACACCATGCTGAAACTCAGTGAATTCTTCAGCTGTACCTGTGACTCCAGCCTGCTCCCTTTTGGATTTCTGTCCTGAGCAGTTTTATTTGCTAAACCCTACACCAAGCCATAGCAATGAAAAATTTGAACACTCAATGAACTCTTTTTAGTTTCTTTCACAACATAAAAAAAATACCTAGAGGTCAGAGCCTAGCAAGGATCTACCTCTTTATTGAACAGATCAACCCAAGATATTCCTTACATCAAATATTTTACATTATCTACTCTGCAAACCCAAGTCAGGGACCATTCAGCTGTAAAACACAAGTGTTAGCCTCAGCTTAAGCTCATAAGCACTACTGATCTCCCAATATCAAACACTGTATAGGTTTTGCCACATCAAATCGGAATGTCTCACTAGATTTTTAAATCCAATACAGGTGACCAAAAAAATCCACAATATACACAAGGTCTTCAAAGTCTAGGCCCTGCTACCAGCTAGCCAAGACTGGATTAGTCCCAGTTGCATCTGACACCTGCCATGAGGGAGGCAGAGTGAAGCTCAGGTTCTATAAAGCCACCAGACATCACAGGACACCAGTGCTGTGGGAGCCAGGGACCTCCTTGTCCAGCTGTAAATCCAGTGCTGGGATTAAACCAGCTCCTGTGCATCACACTGTAAAGATGATGATGGTAGGAAAGTTATCATACAGCTCTATTTAAAAAATAATGGTAAAAAACAAAAATAATCTGTTATCTTTGTCATCTGGGCACATTTCTCTGTGTTGTTTAGCTTATGGAGCACAGGAAGACCCTGCACAAAGTCAAATCTTTGCACATCTGCCACTGCTCAAACACAGATTTAGTACTGAAGAGGCACCATGGTCCTCATGTGCCTGGACTGTGAGTTTCAGCATTCAGTAAGCCACCAGAAATCTTGTGGATGGTTGGCACTTTGGCTTGATGCTTTGTTCCTGTTGTGCTCCTCTTCACAGAGTTGCATTTTATATCTGTAAAGGATAAGAACACAGAGTCTGTCTCCTCAAGGCTGGTTGGGATGGTTCAAAATCCATCCAGTGGATCCAAACCTCAGGTTAAATAACATGTGGAAACAGAGATGGACCAAAAAGAGAAGGAAAAAGGCACCTAATCTTGGGAATCGGTGAAACTTGACCAAAATTTGACGCAACCTAAGTATTTTACCTGTGTGCCCACAAAAAGACCAGGAACTTGAACAGTGGGTCCTTGTTAGACCCAAACTGATTCACATTTCCTTTTACTAAACCTCCCAGAAACAGCAAAGGACATCCCTCATGGAGCATCGTGCCAGGGCATATGAGAGCGCTCCCCTCGTACTTGTCTCCTTGTGTCCTCTGGGAAATCATGCACCAGAGTCAGGAAACAAAGAAAAATGGGTATTTAATTCACCCACAAATGAATAGACTTCTCCTCCTCCTGCAGCTTTGTACAAAATCTACTTCAGTGTCAAAATGGTAGGTTTGATGTACTTAAGTTTAACTCTTTCCAGTAAATGTATGTTTTTAATATCCATAGGAAGGGGATTATCTTAAAACACTATGGGTATATGTTTAGCTACAACTACAAGTTTTCTCTGTAAAAGGTTTTGAAAAAGCAGATAAGGGAATATTTTAGAGCTGAAAATTAAGCCTGGGCTTATTTTCTAGGAACACCTTTAATAAAATAAGAGGGAATTATCATGACCAGTTGAGGTTGGCTGTCAGTCCGTTCCCACTGAAAAAGGCAGCCCGAGCCACAACTCTTTGTGCTCCCCTCACCTCCATCTCAGTGATTAAGGCACAAGCTCACCTTTTTGTGTCCTGGTCAGCTCTGCTTTCAGGATTATCCCAATCCCAGTGGAGCAGGTGGCCAGCAGTAGGGTGGGGGGCAAGAAGCACCCCTTTACCTGACCTGTCCCAATTACAGAGCTGGACTTTTAGAAGGTTTTAAAATCTGTGGCAAATTGCCTGTGTTCAATTTACAAGAGCACATGTAATACAAAAACATTGCAAAGGAGATGAAAATCATGATGCAAAAGGGGTTTTAATGTTCTAAACATTAAAAAAAAAAAAAAAAAAAAAAGAAAAAAAGAAAAAAAAAAAAAACGGCGCCTTTTTCCTACAACGGAGCCAGAGCAGAACCTGTGCTTTGCAATCTGTCAGCACTGGTGAAACACAGCCAGGGCACCTGAGGCTCCCCCAGCCCTTGCTCTGGAGCTGCTGAAGTCAAATAATGCTCTGAAAAGTGGGTGAAGACTTTCGACCCACCCAGAGCCACTCCTGGGAAGGAACACATGTTCAGTGCTGACTTTTATGGGTTTTTCTTCAATCAGTTCATATTATTTTGACACAGTTTGCTTCTTGCTGCCGAACATGACAGCTCTCTATATTGACACTGTAGAGTATATTTATTCTAGGTCCACGACGCTTAAAGCCACAGCCCATGTTCAGTCTGTATCGGTTTAACATGCCAGCACCATATGGCTTTCCATAATCAGCTGCAGCATTGTACTTCAAACCCACTGCTGCATTTATAATATTATTCTATGCTGCACAAACACCAATATTTAGAAAGAAAAATGTCCTTTTTATTGGACTCCTGCTGATACCCCAGCTGTTAGCCAAGGCACGCAAAGAGTTTCTCTTTTTTGCATGCAAAAAAAAGAGCCCAAAGGGTTTTTAAAAAATCTCACATCTGAAAGGTACATTTTGTCCTGCCCCAGTAGGTCTGTAGGACTGAGTTAAAATGTGGTTTTTTATTAGATGAATTGCATCATTAAATTACATTATAAAAACTAAAAATGCACCATTAATTTTCAAAAACAATAGTAAATGCATCTCATTTCTGATACATGATTCTGCATTTAATTTTTGCCCTGGGCCACGTTTTTCTAACAGGCTCACTGTCTTCCATTATGCAGACTATACAAATGGAGCTAAATTGCTGGAGTTGGGGGAAGGAGATGTTGGTCAAATGTTTAATGTGAAAATAAATGAATTTCTAATCAGCTGTTGCAAAAAGAAAAATTACTTTTTGATCTCGGCTCAGCCAAGCAAGAATCTACCTAGCTCAAGTAATAAGAATTGTATAGGATGTAGAGAGAGACAAAAGGTTGGACAGACAGACAGCCACAGCAGTAAATTAGGTTAGTGCACTCAGTTCTGTATGAGTAGCATTTCTTAATTAAATGTGCAGGAGTTCCCCTGAACTCGAGCCTCGTTGCTGCAGGGTCCTCACCACTAATGTAGCTGCTCTCCAAGCACCTATCACTCTGGGTTGGAAGAGAAGAGAGGGATAGAAGGAGTGTGCCTGTCTGTATGGCAGTGGATGAGCAAGGGAGCAGAACCAGAAGAGAAACAATCACCTCAAACTTTTCCATGTGCCATGAATGGATATGTCAAACCTTGCCAGAGGTCCCACAAGCCTGGCAGAGGCCAAGGACATGCTGTGTGCTTGGGGGCTGCAGTCAGCTGTGATACACGTCTGCAGAGAAAGCTGCCTGCCAGCCAGTGGGAATGTGTTCCAAACCAGCCCACAGCAGAGAGCCATAAACATCTTCTGCTCAAAAATAGCCTTTAGAATGGGTCCTGCACCCCAAAATGCACCAAATCAGGACAAGAGCAACTCCCAAAGGCAACTGCGTGGCCACATCCATCTCCTGTCCAGGTCCCAATTCAGCAGGTGATGTCCCCACCCCAAAAGGGCCACATTTGCATTCCCAGGGAATGTAGACCAGGAGGAGAGGAGCTGCAAAGCCAGGCTCTGAGGGCCTGACATCCACACTAGCCACAGCTCAGAGGATTTTCGCTCCAGATTAGTCCCACCACGGTCCCATGGTCTAAATGCCCCTCAGTGGCTGCATCACATGTTTGAGGAACATTTTCCATTGCACTCTATTTTAAAGGAATTGAGGTCAGGCACTCCAAGATGTGAAAGCAAACCAAAATCATAGAATCAACGAATGGTTTGGATTGGAAGGGACCTTGAGGATCATCTAGTTCCAACTCCTGTAGGTGGAGATAGCCAAGAGATTTGCTTCACAAGTGCCTCCCTGATCCAAAGCACACCCCAAATATAGGGGTACCCAGAAAGACCCTGGAGGCCAGCACTTCAGAGCAACAAAACACAAAGGAACATCACTGAAAGTACAGAGAAATGGAGAATTTAATTCCTCCTGAAGACAGGCAAGGAAGACGTTGAGTCCCAGTTTTGTACAGCCAAGTCCATCAGAAGTGTTTTAAGCCTTTTTTTTTTTCTGCCACCACCTACCACTACTAAAAATTACTGTGGTTTTTTTATGGTAAGAAGGAAACCCACCCAGCAAAATTGACAAAAGGTGTGGTGTTCATGACTATAATTACAGTATAATGCAGCGATATTATAAGCTAGTTATAGCTCAGTATCATTTTACACATAAAGAGTTTCAGTCTTGCTTTTAGTAGGAAAGGCACAGAATAACTGCACAGAATTACAGTTCTCTACATTTAACACTATTGTAAATAGTTTATGATTTATATGATGAATATTTTTTATTAAATTAATGATGAGGGTCAATGCAGAATGAGAAAAAAATGCTTTTTGGTCTCAGCAGGGAGGCTAGGCTAGGCTACATGGGAGGAGGAAAAGGAACACATGGATCAAGCACCAATGCAGTGCATGGTGTTTCTAAGATTTTGTGCTGGGTTTATGGAGCTGGGATAAATAAAAATTTAAGAGAAACCTTCAGGAAGAGAGAATGAGAATCAGAAACAGAAAAGAAGATAAGAGAAGGGGGTGTATGGAAAATCCAAAGAGATATGCTGCTCTAGGTTTTTTTATCAGAATAATTAGTTTTAACAGAAACACACATTCAGCACAAGTCAGATATCACTGGGAGCCCTGTTTCCCTGGTCAGGCAGATGAGTGATGGCTCCTTACCCTCTTAAGTTAACAACCACACTCCTGCTCTCCATCCCCCTGTGACGCCAAGCAGCAGCAGCATGATGCGCTGTTTTTATAATTGGCTAATGGATGAAAAATATTTACCTCATTACCCTCAAATAACCTTGTCAACCCATGACAGGAGCCATGTTGCTCCACATGTCCCTGGTTGAAAACTTTTATGCCAAATTAATTCACATGCAACAAATTTTACGCAAGAACTCAATGATGGTAGTGCAATACTGTAGAAATGGGTGTGCTGGTTGTGTGAAAATGTTCAGGGTTGAAGGAAGTAAATATTTTCTGCCTCTGGGTGAGAAATCTTTAAAAAGGAAAGGAAAAGCAGGCAGGGAGCAAGGAGAGAAGGAGAGAGCCTTCTCCTGGGTGTCAGCTCTACTCATTGCTATAATAAATATGGTCAGGATTTTAAATCATTAGCTGCTTACTGTAAAACTCAGAGAGAAGCAGAAACCAAAATGGTCAACAACTTGTGACAGCAGGACTCTGGAGCAGCCTGCTCTGAGCATCTGAACAAGCCAGACCTCCTGCCCCAGGCAGTTGTGAAGTGCCTCTCTGGGTTAAGGCAGAAGCCTAATTCAATGCAATCCTATATCTAAGAAACCTTCCAGTTGAAGGTATTACTCAAATTGATACAATCCTGGAAAAAAAATCCCAGTTGCAAATTATCACCATTTTCCCCAAACTAATTTTGACTAAAGTATTTTGACTCACTCTGGGCATGAGGGAGACTGACAGGCCAAAGGTGACAGGTAGTGATCCAACAGCTGGGACAAATAAAGCAGGGAAATCTGTAGGCACTGTGGAAAATAGTGACCAAAGTTTCCTCCTCCCACTCTGACAGCCCGTGGGTCACAACAGCAGGGAAGGGACCGAGATTCACTAATCATTATCTCACTTTAGGATATTTGCTAATGCAGTGCTACCATACACATACAGCTGATTCTACATCCATTTCCCGATCAGCAACCTCTAGATCACTGAATAGATTTTTTTTAAAGAAGACTCTCTATTTTTAGAGTGCATATTAATTACCCTTAAGCAGGTGCAAAATCAACCTGATTATTATTGTTTCTTTAAATCCTTTATGGTACTTGCAAGCAAATAAATCCAGTTAATGCAATAAAAGGATTTATTGTCATCTAAATTTATGCCAACAGTTTAATCATAACACCTTTCCATCTGACAGACTTCCTCGAGAACAATTTGCCCCACAATTTGTCAGCAAGAAAATGGCCTTGTATAAATGCTGGGAGAAAATAAATGCTAATACGTGGCACAGTCTTTCATTCTTCTAATTGCCCAGGGAGTTTAAGGGAGACAGACTTATTTACTCATGGTAGGAAGTGTGCTGTAATAAATTAGCACTATTATGGGCCTAAGTAAGTCCCTGACAATGACAGAACCAAAGGTGGCAGGGAAGTGAGGGGAGACATTGGCATCCGGAAAACATTCCTGCTGGTGAGAGGGTGTGTGAGGGCACAAACCTCCATGTGAGCAGTCCAGTGTAATCATTGTTTGCTCTTTCAGATGACACCTCAGTACCATGAATAGCAGGAGGTGCCTTGGCAAGCCAGAGGGGAGGTGAGTGAAGCAACAGAAATAAGCAATGACAAACCCTATGCTCCCAGTCTGGGCACCTCCTCCTGGGGTTCCTAATGAATGCCAAAGACCTCAAGCCTGTCCTTGAAATTTGCCTATTGCCATAACAACGGGCTGGTATTGCCACAACACAGATAAGCTTTAGATATTCCCCTCCCTTATTATTATTTCTTTATTTTCTCTCCCCCCCACCACCTCTTTTTCTTCTTTTCCTTGTGTCCCTCTCTACAAAGACTCCCTCATTTCTCTGAAACAAATTGCCCACAGCTTGCTTTCCCATACATCACAGAGTGAGGACCAGGCCTTATCAACATTGCTCTGCTTTTCCCATCTATTACCCGGTTTGTTTGCACTTTTATCCCATCGTCCTTGCACAAGGGAGAAAACATCCATCACGCATACATCTGCCACCTGTCACAGGGTTGTCAGCACAGTGACAGCCAACGTGACAAAACCGTTGTAACACTACACCAGCACTGGGGCTCTGAGTTGAGATTAAACAGGGAGAAGAAAAAAATAAAAGGGAAACAAATTTAAAAGTAGACTTAGCTACAGAGAGTAAAAATAAAAAAACTGAAAGCTGCACTTTGTGCAAAGAGAAGACAGAAGGGAGAAGAAAGCAGCAAAGAAGGAGGTGAGGGGTAGTGGGATAGAGTTAGTTTTCAAAGAGGTGTCAGAGAGCTGGTACAACAGAAAGAAACTGTAAGATGAGTTTTGTTACCTGGCTAAGTTGAACATTTCTGAAGCAAAAACAGCATGCACAGCACTTCACCCTGTGTCCCAGAAGCTGCAGATCTCCTGCAGGAGCATGGCACGACTTGGCAGGACGCCGGGGAGCACGGGAGGGACACAGCACCCCCCATACACTGACCACCACAGCAGGTTTGGGGGTCTTTCCTGTTGCTTCCTGTTCTTTCCAAACACAACAGAGCTGCAGGCTCCTCTTTCATGGCCACCTTCTCCCTGCGACATCCTTCCTTACAATTCACTTGTAGCTTTGCAGAGCTCTTCCCAAAGCTCTAAGCCAGATTATGGGACTGCTGAGACCCAAACCCTATGGAGAACATTTTTTCATCAAAACATTCAATGCCAGTAGCATGACTAAAGCACCAGAGACATGAAGATGCTTTAGACAGGTGGAGTTGACGCCCTCCTGTCAGAGAACAAGTTACACTGATGTAAAGCCTTTGGTCCAATACAGCTATATCCCAAATTTCATAACTACTATCCAATCATGCCCTCTTTTTAAACTCCTGGAAGGATCAAGACGTGTTGAACACATCTGCTTATTCATTCCTGTCTTGACTGTCTCCTCCCTGCTCTTCCTCACCACCATTCAAATTACACAGTGCTTCAACTCTAGCACCCGTTTGGCCGCAATAAGAATGGAGACCAGTTATAAATCCTCAGGACAGATAATGCTCTTATGCTAAAGTGAGGAGAAATAACACCATCCCCGGGGTCAGGGGGTGATCCCCAGGTTGTTAAAGATATCTTCATTTAAAATACTCAAACTGCAACCTGTTGGAGACATAGTCTCTGCCTCCCATTTGCCATCTGAAATTTTGTGCAACTGGCAAAACCTTCTCAAAAAATAGTCCAGATGTTTTAACCATAAAAACATCAACAAAGGTTACAGACGAGAGGAGAACCTGGATGATCCCCTTTTCCCCATGCCCTGGTGCCACCACTTCCCCAGCATTGTGAGGACCAAATTCAGCCAAGTGCTGCCAGCATTCAGTTTAGAATTACGGATTTTTGCCAGGTTCCCCCAGCTGGGGACTGCAGCTAACCCCAAGGTAGTTCCTGACACCATGGCTCTGTAGGAAATAAGGATTGTTATGGTTTAGAAAGCATGGAAAAGCTTGTGTGTTCCTTTCCCCAACTACTTTAGTGTTTCTGCTAAATAAAAATCCATTTTTATTCTTAAGGGAACTGAGTGGAGAGATGTTGTTTTACGTCCTGCTTTTTGCCAGTGATGATGTATGTCCCTTTTACAAACTTATCTCTGGGGTTTTTTTCAGTTTATAAGCTAGGAGCAATCTTTCTTTCCTAAAGCTTCCTTCTCTCACAGTCTGGAGGAACCTTGAGATTTCCTGCAAGTGATTTAAAGGGCTATAACACTCGCAGGCTAGATTTGTTTTAGTGTCCATAAAACTCAAAAATTTCATAAAACAATTGGTGAAAATAAAATTACCAAAAAATGATGTACTGCCAGCAGACTGTATAATAGTTACGGGGGAAATGGAGAATATGATTCACTGGGGTATAAAAATGACAATGTATTTATTGCAGCGCAGCGACAAGAAACTAATTTGTCCCTTTTACTTTTCAGACAGGACTTGAATTCCAATTTTTCTCCTTTGCTTTTGCTATGGGAGGGTAGGAACGGGCACATTGTGACTGCTGGGCTGGAGGCACAGCCATAGCTGTGGCCACAGTGCCAGTTACTCTGTCATTGCAAGAAGAAATGTAAAGAAAAGCTGCTCTGTAGAGTTAAATAATCAAGAAAACTGCAGAAATATTAATTACAGACGACTTTGGCTAAAATAAGTGTCCAATGTTAACCCAGAAACTGGTCTATTTGTGTGGCTGAAATAGAGTTAACTCTCCCAAATCCATCTTTTCTTCTTGAAGTCAAACCCTGCACTCCCATGGCCCAGATGTTTTCCTCCTTAGGCTTCTCCAGAAGCTCATGGGAAAACAAAGCAGACTTCAAAAAAAAAATCAAAGGTCCAGAGTGAAAACAAAAGTAAGTGAGATGGTTTTGATGAGGAATCACAGCTTTCACTTGCCTCAAATTGTGCAATATTCAGCACCTTCCCACCCTTCCACCCTTTGGACAGCCTGGTCCTTTTTGTTCTGGGTGCACACTCAGTATGGGGAGCTGGAAAACCTCATTATAACACAGATTCAGAATTAGATCTGGAAATGGAGAAAGGGGGTTTATTCCCTGAAAAAATGAAGCTATGCAGCTTGATGTATTGCAGCTGTAAAGCAATGAAAATATGCGTTTGGCATTTCCAAATGAAAAATTTTGGAGGGAATGGGTGCACAATAAAACTCAAACAGTGCTACAGAAAATTCAAAACCAGAATGTGGCAACCCCTCGCGCATTCATGTCAAATGAACAGGGCACTCACTTGCCTTTTTTAGGGGTATTTTGGGGTATCTCTCTTGCTCCAGTTGTGCTACCTAGTGCAAACAAACTCAAAAGATCAGATCCTGGGGTGCAGAGAAGTTGCCCTCAAGCCCTGGGCTGCAGGGAGAGGCTCTCCCTGTCCCGCAGCAACGGTGGGACGTATTTATGTCTAAATATCCCTTTCCAATTGACCATGGAGGTGAGCATGGTGGCTCTGGTCTTTGTCCCTTTGACACTTCATCTCTGTATCATAAAGTGCTTCCACTGGCAGTCCTTGCTCTGGCAAGCCCAAAACAGAACAGGATTGATTCCAGGAATGTATAAACTGGGTTTTATGAGGCAAGAGAAGCAGCTGAACGTATTGCCCAGGTCATTGCCCTAAAATGCACCATAAAAGTGCTCTACATTTTCTGTGTTTTGGGGATGGAGTGACAAGCTCACTACGTTTTCCAGCTTGCACAGGTCTCTGAAGTTAATAACTTTTTGAGGATTATAAAACCCAAGAACCAGATTTCAGCAGAATTTCAATCTGTTGTTTCATTCTGTGCCATTAAAAACATTTATTTCTATGAGCCCCTTTACTCTCTTCTGTCCTCAAAAATACAGGACACATCCTGCCATTTGCTCCTGGCCCATAACACTTAAGTCCTCACGGGTCCCTCCAAATCCTGCTGAGAGCTCCTCTAAGAGGCTCTGGACTGGCTGTACATTGTCTGACTTACAGGCTGAAGGCCTGGGGATAACTTCAAATGTGGGATCATAACCTCAGGAAATACAGTAACTGCCTTCCAGCAGCACTGCCTTTGGAAAGGGCCCTGCACACCAGCCTGAGCACACATTATTCTTAAGAATATCTCAATGCATGATTTTTAGCATTATTCCAATTTCCATTTTAAATCAGTGAGGACAGTGGAAGGAGGGCATCTCCTGGGATCTCACCAAGCAAACCCAGTGTACTGCACCCATATCCTTGTCTCCTACACTGTGTGATTTGGGCTCATGTTGGTAATTTCAACGTCGCCACGGACAGCAGAGCCCTACAGCCAACCCCACTGGGGTCATAGTGTCAGGGAGGGATGGATCAATCATACCCATTTCAGAAAATACATTGTGGTGTGTGAAGTTTAAAATTACTGAGAGCCAGAGCCTGGTGTTTGACATTACAAACCAGCTTAGAGTCACAGAATCATTAAGATTAATAAAGATCTCTAAGATTATTGAGTGCAAACATTAATTCAGCACTGCCAGGTCCACCACTAAACCATGTTAAGAAGCACCACATCTACTTCTGCCAGAGCTTCTCCCTCTCTGCTCAGTCTCAGCGAGTATCTCCATGGCAAAAATGTCTCCATACATTTCCTCCTCACTATTTCTCCTTAAGTGAGAGATGCCAGATTTTCCTCTTAGCAAATTGCTTGGCAGACATGTTTATTCGCTTATTGTCCTTGAGATTTCATTCATTTATCTGCTAATTTTGATTCTATTTTCCACCGTAGTCCTAGGAGAGAAAAACTCAATTCAGGCTCCTTCCTGGCCTGTAACCTGATCAGAGAGCAGATCACACTTTACATGGATTGCTGTTGCCAAAAGTGACTTTAGAAACTGGGGGGGAGGCCAAGAGTATTAGTTTGTGTATAGACTGCCACCCGTACGGCTAATTACACCTTGCCTGAAATCTAGGGAGGAAAAGACTTGGGCTTTGAAATTAATTAATCCAGTTGCAATACACAGAAGGCAAGAGTCAAAAAGTTGAACACTGCCCACGGAAAATGTGTCCAGGTGAAGCTGATATCCTCCCAGGTACTCTGCAAACACTCCACAGCAATTGCTGAAGGCATCTAGAAACATGTACTATTTCTCCAGTAAACCAGGCTTCTGGCACTTCCAAAATTCCAATCCCATTATGGCAAAATACTTATCCACCTACCAGACATACAGGAACTATTTTGGGACTACTTCTAAAGTCATATGTTGTTTTGCTCTTTTTCTGCAAAGATGTTAAAGTAGTTTTGATTTTGGACTGAGGATTGTTTTTTAAACAGATGCTAAATTACTGCTGAATCCCAGTAAAGCTCCTTGTACCAGAGCATGAAGCATTCAAACAGTTAACATTTTCCTGAGATAACCATCTTTAATCTCAAGCATTTTATAGGCAAATTCACTATTTCTCATAGCTGAAAACAAGTTGGTCTGTGTTAGCATGTCACTTGCTCTCCAAAACAATTAAAATTAAAGCTCAGAACAACAAATATTGAAGTCTAGTGTTATTTTCACAATTCTCAGCCAGCCAGGAGAGCTGGCTTTAAATCCTCAGCCAGCACTGACCTGCAGGGAGCCCTGGCTGGGACAGTAGTACTGGTCCCCCCCACTCAGCTCAGCCCACGTGCTGTTTCTCTCCCTTCTCTCCCAAAAGAAACCTTCAAAAGAAGCTTCTTCAAAACTGTACTTTCTTGCTTTGCTGGCCAAGGGGAAGGCTGTGGCAGAGCCAGGTGTTACCAGATCAGCACTGAGAGTAGATACACAGTTTCCATACCTGATGAAGGAGCTGGAAATTAATAATAACGCAAGAAAAATGTGGTTTATTACCAAAAATCACAAGTAGCCCCTGCCTCAGTGAGATCCAGAATATCTCAGTCTACAACTGTTTTTCGGGGCAGGAGTTAGCATTTCCCTGCATGGATTTTTCACAAAGTGTTTTGGGATTATGGGTGTTTTCACACAACCCAAACAGGCACACAGGCAGCTTACTGCAAAGCAAATGATTGCAGTGAGACACGTGAAGGTGGAAGAGACAAGTGGGAATATCCCCAGGCAGTCACTGAGCCTTGTCTGACATGAGTAACTCCCTGAACCCATCTAACTGGATTGCTGTGACTGATGTGACCAGACAAACTGGTTCAGGCAGGTAACATACCCATTTCTTACCTTTTACTATCTCATATACTCTCCTCACTGTGCTGTTTCAAAGGACTGGCACAGAAAACACAAGCAGTGTGTGGCAGTGGATGCTTTGCATGGAGGGATATGATGATGAAACTCCTGCCCTATGCTCTCACACTTGGCTGCCCTTTCCTCCTCCCTCCTCTCCCATCCAAAAAGTTTCTTTTCAAATGTTATTGTATTTGCACCATTAGTGTCACCATCTGAGCTCCTCAACCTGCTTATAACAACCCTTAGTTCATGGATTTATTATCCAAATGCCAAGAGTCTTGTTATCACTAATGAACTGTGGGAAGCACGAGAACTTGTACATGATGATCTGGATTTATTTACTCAGCTGGCATCTTTTAACTACTGAAAAATGTTACCTCTTTAACTCATGTAGCCCCAGATATATGTATCCTAAAGCCTGATAGACAGAAGATGCGATGACCCTTCCCCATCACAGCTGATGACCTTCAGTTTTTAAACAGGATCCATTTTCTTAGACTTTGGCTATTCCTCTCATGTCCAGAAATCTGCGTTACCCCATTCCAAAGAAAGGAAATGTGTGAATCTTTACACTGGAGATGAAATTCCAAAAAGGACAGGAATACATGTATGTGGACATCCCTCCTGCTATCACCTAATTTTGTTTAAAAAATAAATTACACATCTTTAATCAGCTAATTATTTATCACATTTAAACTACTTGATTAATTTAACCTCTTTCCAGAAGCAAGTCTTACTATTCTACAGATCCCAATTCCACAGTGTATGAGGCAGCTTTGTGATTAAACAGGTAAGGACAGTGGTTGTGTCCTGTAATAAACATTGGCTTTCCTCAAAAACTGTGAACTTAATACTTCGATTTGCACGTGCAAACTATTACTTTGGGATACGGAATACTGCTGCACACAACCTTAAACTTTATAGAAGAACAAGCTTTCATACTAGCAGGATTTTATAGTCCAAATTTTCATGGGAAGTGTTTGACAGAAAGGCGTGAACACAGCTGAAACAGATTCACTTAAGATGTTACACACTTCGTTCAGATTGCACATGTGTTTAAGAGTTCTGCTGGGCTATGGACCAAAAAACCAGGCACAGAAATCCTTCTTATGCACTCTGAAATTTTGGTTTAGTACTTCTGGCCCATCCACACACAGGCTGAAGTTTCTGACAGAGATCTGCAATAGCAGAGCTAAAATTCACCACAAAACTCTCCCATGGACACGGTGGGGCAAGGCCAGCTACTATTGCACAGATAAAAGGTGATGGGAAATGTCCCATTCCAGCAATACCTCCCAAATTCAGCCTGTTTCGCTTTGGAAAGCAAAAACTTGGCTTGAGTTACAACTTTTTAGGTAATGACAATCAGATCTTTTTTGACCACAGCCATCATCCAGCCACTACCATAACCAAACCACTCCATGTCACGTCACTTCTTGCCCATCCCTTTAGAGCCTAAGGTGCATTTCCTCGATTCCAGTAGCAGAAGTTCCTACTGGCACTTCCAGCTGGACATAAATTTACCAAGAAAAGTAATTTTCAAGCCCAGCATTCAGCTGCTTTGATTTGCATTGGATGTGCAGCAAGTGAAGCAACACAGGAGGAGGAGAGCAGTTTCAAGCATTTTTGTTGTAGTTGATGGTAGCTGCTTGCCAATTCCTTACTTAGACCTGAGTTTTCAAACACAAAAAACAGACATGAACACCTTCAGATAGATAGATGTGTATATATATATATATATGTAGACAGGTACCATGAGTATAAGTTGTCCATCCCCTCCAAAAAAGCCCAAGAAACTAAAAAATTAATAAGGGTTGTGTTTTTTTTTTAACTTAAGTTTTTATTTGCCTTCTGGTTCCTGAGTCTTTACAATGGAGTCGGATCACGTTTTAAAGCCATTTTCACAAACCACAATTACTAGAAACGCTTAAAACAAAAGCCAAGATTCTCCTGCAGTCTTGCCTCCAGGAGCTGGGATTATAAACACCAGCCCAACTATCCCAAGACTCAAGAGCACAAGAACAGGCAACACTGTCTCTATTTCAAAGCATGAGAAGGTATTAAAAGCTCTGGTCAGTAGAGGGTATAAACCAAATCCTACAGGATCTGTGACTAGAGATCCTATTACTCCAGTGGATTCGTCAAGCTCTAATTTTATAGATAAAGCTCAAAAAATAAATATGCCATGCAAATGTTATTGATAATTCGCTCAGGGCCAGGGACTCTCACATGAACGGGCAGAGGTAGATGTGATACCAAAAGCTCTGTGCCAACTGGGATAGAACTCCAGCAGCTCAACTCTGGGGACACAAGATCCAGGCTGGTCCCTTGTTGGGCTTTACTGGCCAACTTCAAGAATTCTGTCTGGTTCCTTCCAGTTGCTTATGTTCTCTTGGAAGACGAAAAAAAAAAAAAAAAGAGAAGGAAAAAAAGTGGGATGGATTTAGAACAAGATGGGTGTCTGAGAAGGATTTGAAAGTATCAGTTAAATGCAGTGAGAACTGGCATACTCAGATTTTATCATCAATTTTACATTCACATCAAATTTTACAGCTGCAAATGACCCAGCCTACTGCAGGCATGCTGGAGGTGACCTGCCAGCTGCCCCCTCTGCTCCCTCGTCTCACCCCTCCACAACTGGTTATTCATCTAACACAAGGCTGAAATTAAACTCTCATGTCAGTTTACTGTAAGAGGAGAGCAGAGAGCAGCAGGCAATGGAGCACATCTAATAAAGTGTGGATTCCCCCATTTGGGACATGCTACAGGGCTAAACGCCCAAGTGACGGACACTGGCCCCTGCACATCACCTCCCCCAGCAATCAGTGCGGCAGGGATGCACTAGGACATCCCATCCCCTCAGGACGCTGCCCTGTGGCATTTGAGCAAAGTCTGAGGAGCAGTAGTGGGAACAGTGAGTTCAGGGAGGTGCTGAAAGCTGCCAAGACCACTTGAGTTACCTGCTTGTGGAAGCAACTCCAGATGAAAGGGAAAAGCAACTTCAGATGAATGAGAGGAGCAGTGTTATATCAGCAGTGAGGGCAGAGCACTGGAGGAATGGCCTTACACAGAAGCAACTAAAAGGAATGAAAAAGTCAAAAGCTTTTTTGGGCTTTTCTCCTTTATTTTCCTTTTTTTTTTTTTTTTGTATTAATGCACACAGATTTGTGTCAAACAATGTGTTTTGTGAATTTATATTATTTTCTCTTAATTGTTTCGATCAAAAATCCTGCCAATAATTTTGGGGTTGTAGCATCAGTACCCTGGGTTCAAAAGGAGCAGCTCAGATTGCAGATTCCCAGTTCTTCCCCAGCCATCATAAAGCTAAGTCAGAGATGGAAAAAACCGAGTCAACATTAGCTAACAACGTGTCCCTCTGTGTCCATCTGGGAGAAGCAGAAACATTACTTGTGAAGCAGCTGCTTCAGGCAGGACTGAAATGGACTGAGGATTCAAACCATCTAAGTAATGAAGTTTGGAAAATAGCGAATACTTTCCAGCCTACAGTACTGCTGCTCTGCTGGTTGTCCTGAGAATCAGAGTGAAGTCATTGCCAGGTAAAATCTTAACTGGCTTTTCTCTGACACTAATGATATGCTCAGCACCATTAATCACATCCTGATCAATGATTGACTTCAAAGCAGGACCCTCACTTCACTAGAGGATCTCCAAGAGCTCTGCCACCATTAATGGATTTTACAGGATTCTCCACTGCATTTTAAAAGGAGCAAGCCCAAGTTAGGCAGGTGCCAGTGCTTAAGCACAGTTCAAGAGCTGGGAATAAACATCTGACCACCCAGCTTGGGTTACCCCCTGTGTATCCTCAAAGTGCTAAAAACATATCTGCAAAATAAAAGCTCCTGCCCTGCACACCAAAACACAACAGGCATCAAATTGCATTAGAATGTTTATATTGAGGAAAATTGCATCCTGCAAACTTAAATTATCTCTCTCCTCCCTCTCCCCTCCCACGTGCCACAGCCCATTTCCTATTATATTTTTCTAACAAACCAATAGATGCTTGAAATCACAGAAAGCTATAAAAAATTGAAATCAAATTAAGTCTACATTCTAACTGCATTAGGTGCTGTCAAGCATAGTTTACTCACTCTTCACAGTTCTATCTAGAGGCTAAACAATTTTGTACCCTTTTTCTACTAATCAAAACTGATTACTCTGATAACGGACCCCTGACGCTGAACGCTTTATGAAGGTAAATTATGCCATATCGAACAGGAAGGGGAATGGAAAAGCACCCTGAGATAAATAGGTCTAAAGATGCATATATTGATCTCACACTCATTCCTTCTCTCTCTTTCAGTGTCTGTATGGCCAAAGGTTCAATCAATACTCCCAGTGCTGTAATGGCATCTTTTATAATGCTGTCATAATTGGCTGTTACCACCCCGTGCCCCTGGATAGGTTTGTGCTCGGGCCTTTTATAGCCCAGGGCTTTTGTTTCTTCCCTTCCCAGATCATGTAACTGGAGGGGCAAGTTAAACATGGCCTCAGTGTTCTCCGAGTCAGAGTCTGCCTGAGCACCAGGGCAAGAAAAGGGCAGGGATGCTCAGCCATGTGCTGGAATAGCTGGGAAATTTGGCCAACAATCTTCCAATTCGTTTACCCAGAATTGTTCAAGCATGAGCAGATCTTGTGCTTGAGTGTGGTGATTTTTGATTGTGAGAAACAATATATCTTTACTGCTCTGGAGCTTCAAAACTCTTTTTCTTCCCAAAGGAAAGGATGGCTTTGGTTTTCCAGGTCATTAGCAGTTAACAGAACAGATTGCTCAAGGAAAAGAAACGTTGATGTGGTGCCTACCCCCCATGAATTACAGTCATTCTGAACTATTCTGTCAAAGGACAAAGAAAGAAACTGCTTCCCAAACCCACCCAAGCAAAATCCCAGCACAGTGTCTTGGTGGCCTTCACCAGGGTGGATTTAGGCTCCTCAAAGATTAGGGTGTTACAGGGAATACACTACACACCTCCAGAAGAGAGGGGAGGCAGGAAAGGGTCTTCGAGAGGTTTTGTTTTCACTATGGAAAAGCTGTATTTGATCACATTGTGCTTTGGCTGTATTGGTTTCCAAACACCCTCCAAAGCTTCTGCTAGAGACGACTTCCTGTACAAAGCTGTGTTGTCCTAGGGTAGAAACCCCTTTACTTTCCAGCATTCCAGTCCAGATGCAGCATCTCCCTTCTCATACAACTGTTTATATACTGAAAGAAGACAGTGTTTTTTCATACAAACCACTAAATAGTAACACATCAGCTGCTGGTTCTACCTTTTGCCCTCTCTGGAGCAGAGTAAGAAGTGTTTGACTGTCTTGCAAAATCCTCACCTTGCTGAACACAGCTCTGACCAACTGTGGAAGCCTTGGCTACTAGAACAGCCCAAAAATCTCCCACAGCCAGAGAGAGTAATATAAGCAGGAAATTCCCCATAATCACAGGTTAGGGCAAGATAGAAGCTTGTGCAGATATCAAGAAACCTCCTCTTGGGAATCAGCTGGCAAAAAATAGGTAGAAAAACAAAACAGAAACGCTGCATAAAAGTATGTTCTCCACTGACTAAAAATGACCCTTGATAAAATTCCTGAATTGCAATGGAGGAATTCTATAGCATATTTATAGATGCCTCTATAAATATTCCACATGTAAGTCACACACGTGAGACAAATAGAGCCAGAATATACATTGTTCAGCTTTCTTGGTTCTAGATGCTCAAGTATCACCCAAAACAAGGGGAAGATTTATTGCATCATATAAAAGCTCTACCACATAAGGTACAATCTGCTCTTTGCTACGTGGCTGTGGCCAAAGAAATCCACACCCATTACTGATACAGGGATTCAGACTGAGCGTTGCAAGGGTTTAAAGGCACCACAGATTATGTGTGTGAGACACAGATAAAAATGCTCAAATAACAAAAGCTTGGTTGAACTGATTCTAGGCTATATCTTCTATTTTGACACATCCAGATCTCAGTTACGCATCTCTCAGTGAAGAAGGAATTAATACCCCACTCTCATGTAACATTCTGTCCTCTCCCCACCCATGTAAATCTGCAGGAGGCAAAAATACTTTGAACTTCACTAAAACAAGATAACTGACTCCAAATTTACAGGAAAACACAGAGGGGATCCCTCTAGGAGGTCAGCAGCAGTATTCTGGGAACTACTAGGTCAAGAGATAAAACAGCAAACAAGCAAGAAGGCAGGTAGACTCACACTCACACACACAGATGCTTCAGGGTTCAGTTTCCCACCCATTATTACACCCAGCCTAGACAAGACTGGGGAATGTTCTAACAAAAGCATCATGTCCCAAGGGCAGCTGTGCTTTACAACAAAGTGCTTGACCAAAGGAAGTGTTGTTATAGAGCTACATCTGCTGTTGCAGTTTGGATAAAGACTTCTGCCCTGAAAAATCCAGAATTACCTTTTGCTCTAGGAGGAGAAAATGACTGTTTAATCTAGTTTAACTCTTGGGAAAAGGGGGAGATTTCACCTATTAAGGATGAGTGCAACAGCTTGGATCAAGATATGAGAAGTCTTTTTAACATCTCTTGAAGTCTCATGGGGAGATGGCTCACTTTCAGAACAACTGGCTTGGCGAATATTTAGAAATCAAAACATAAATAACTGGCACTTATGGATCAAAACAGTTTTAAATAGCACCACAGTCCAAGCCTTGGCAATTACCGTGGGCTGAGACCCACTCAGGCATCTGCATGTGAATGCCACACACCAGCAACCAGGGCTGCCTTTGGATGCTCAGGAAGATGAATGTCCTCCTCTCCAAGATGAGATACCCATCCCACAAACCATTGCTCCCTTCCCCCTGCACCTTTGCTTCCCTCTAACCCTCTTTCATTATTCATCCACTGGAAGCAAATGCAAAGAGTAATAATAATTAGACAAGTACAAATAGCCAGGCGGTGCTGTGATGTTCCCCTCAATTCCAGGCTGTTACCATACCAACAAGAGAGATGAGTGTGGGTCTGATGGCACTTGTAGGGGCTCCAGAGCTGGCACATCATCTGTTATCCCGCTGCTTGGGTAGCCTCGATGAGGCACTGCCCAGGCCCTCATGTTCTGTTGGTTCAGGTAGAAGGAAGTGGTGTTTTTCAGGAGGGAGCACTGGGAAAGGCTCCATGTGAGCAGCAGACCAGAAGGTGGTCCTTTGGGAGGGGGTACAGGGATGGAGAAAGCAGTTACGAGGTGGACTTCAGGTGCAGAAGGGGACATGTGACAGCCACACTCTCGCCTTCACTTCTCAATACTTTTAGACAAACTAATTGGAATGTCCTGTATAAAAAGCCAGAAATTATAGGAACACCTACCTCTCTTTGTTCACATTGTCCACTCACCATAAAAAGCCATTTTGAAGTGTCTGGGAGTTGGAACAGGGGTCTGCACCCCAGGCAAGGCTTCCTCTCTGCCCCACAGACCTGCTTCCACCAGCCCAAGCTCTACAGCAGCAGGAACAGTTCCCAAAGCACAGCACCACCACAAGCCCCCTCTTGCCCAGCTCTGAAGCAAGTTTTGGTTCATGAGGTGGTCAAGAATAGCTGTGGGTTGTGCCCACACCAAGCTGACCTGAACTTGTTTCAGGAGGCAAATGAGGGTATCAAATTCTCCAGGCACAACTTCAGGCATTTTAAGGGGGAGGAGGCAAGAAATAAACTTCTATTAATTGAATTATTGGTCCCACTTGAAACATCTGTGTCCTGGGAGAGACCTACCATTGCCTGCCTCCCTCAGCCATGTGCAATTAGAGGAAACCAAGCTACACAAATCACCTGATCTTCCCTCTGTAACTGATTGAAGGCTTTGTGGGTCATTGCTGGCAGCTGTGCAAAGGTATCACTACAGATGCTCAGATTGACTCATTTAAACTTTGGGCCATGACCCAAAGCTCAGTCAGCTCCTGCAGGTGTTCTGGCAGAGTTGGCAGCAGCATCTGACAGAACTGTGATCCCTCCCCAGTCTTACAGGCTCCTCTTTCCTCTGCACCATGAAATCCATTCAGTTTTCAACCCCCCTTTTAATAACAACCAAATCTGGCCTCTCTGCTCCCTGGCTGTGCCTCCCAAGAAAGCTGCTTTGTCTCCTTTGCACTTAACAAGACAAAGAAGATGGTTAACAAGAACTTCTGCAGATATGTTTTATTTTTATTTTTAAGACCTTCGGAAGCCAACTCATCTGCTCTCATGGGCTTCTTGCTGATACGTCTCACTTTATTAGTGACTTTGGCCTTGAGTGCCTCAGCTGTTTGATCAATACTGCAGGGGGTCAGTGATATTTTCTCACTTTTAGTGTCTTGCTGCCTTTAACTTTGTCACCTGATGAACAGCACTACCCCTGGAACGCTTATCTCGTATCGATTTTCTCCCCACTCCTGCTGCATTTCCAGCTGTCCCACCATTTCCCTCCCTGTCACCACATGCTCATTTAATGTTAACTTATCCCCTTTCTCCTGGGCTCTCTATTCTTACAGGGTCTTTTGCCTTCTCTCTCCCAACAGCAGACTGTCAAAAAAACAATTTCCTTTTTTTTCACCTGACTCATTGTTATCCTTCAGCTGTTTATTGTTTGTCAGCAGGTGCCCACAGGGATGGCTGGGGGAGAGATGCTGAGTTGAAGCAGATGTTTGAAAACCACCTGCCCCCCACCAGTCATACCACCTAACCCGGGATGGAGGGCTCAGATCTGCCACAGGAATGATGTGATCAGGTAACAGGCACCCTCAGACCTCAACTTTCATCCCAGCCTGGATTTGGAGCAAACAACAATCTGTTGTTGTCCAAAACAGTGTTTCCGACTTTGCATTCCAACAGGAAATTACAAAGTAAAAGATGTTTCACCTGATACTTGACGTGTAAAATCTTAGTTAATCAAGGAAAAAGAAAATTAAAGAATCAGTGATTTACAGCAGTTCTATTGTCAGCCACATAGGTGGGAGTCCACTGGCTTCAGCAGACCAGATCTAACAGATTTCCAGGTTGTTTTCCTGTTATCAACCCTGATCTTTAGCCTTTTGAAGTTCTGAGCTCAGGGATGTAGAGATGGGAAAATGTAATTGCTTACCTTGTTCTACCTTTATTGTACATAATTGGCTTGAATGTATCCATTTTTAGGCAAAATAGTACAGCAAATCAGGAAAAACATTCCGTTACATGCATTAACATAGGAATATTCCTCTGCAGTACTTAGTCCAACAATTTCCTGATTGAAATCAGAATTCAAGTCCTTCTGAAACATTTATTTTCAATAAACACATCACCTTTTAACAGCTAAGCATCTCGCCCCTGGTTCAAATGCTGCAAAAGGAAGCTGGTGCACTGAGCAGTGAGTGGAGCTGGATCATACCCGACATCTGGGGTTAACCAGAAAGGAGGATTTATTTGCAGACCGTCCAGCTGAGGTCCATTCCTCACTAAGGAAGCTGGAGATGGAGGTGAAGGAGGTTATCACCACTCAGTAGATGAAGCAGGAGGACTGCCCAGGACACACAGGAGGGCCAGAGAACACTTTTTATCCGTGAAAGGTTTCACAGGAGCTTGTTTCCCCACTGGAACTAGTGGGAAAGGAATCAGACAAGCAAGCCTCTCTGCCCAGCAGGAAAACCAGAGTCCCAGGGAGTGGAAGAAGAGTGTAATGGCAAGTGCTGCAGGGATTACCTCTCCTCGATGCAAGAATGTTTCATAAATCCTGGCCTCCCAACTCACTCACGCTGAAGCCACACAATCCCACAGTAAAGCATGGACAGGTCTCACCCACTCCTTTACTGTGGAGTGGGTGAGGACAACCCACACACCTAGGGCTGCTGGGTGGCTTATCTCTCTGCTGCTTGTGAGAAGCTTTCAACCCCCTGGGGTCTCACTGTGCCTTCCTCTGAGCCATCTTAGAGGATGGACCAACACAGCTGAAGGGCCACCCAAAGCTCTCCAGCCCTGCACATCCCTGTCAAACTCTGAGCACTTCCCTCCAGCAGCTCTACCCGTTTTCCCACTTCTCAGTGAGGTGCATGCACTTCTCAGTCCCTGCCATTAGACTCTCTGATTTAATGTACATGTACTCTTTTATTCATCCAACAGGTTTATTCTTTTGTCAGGTGCAGCCTCACGTCGGGGGGCTGCACTGAGACGGATACACGGGGAATTTATTGCTGTAACAGGTTTATTTTTACCCCAGCCATTCATTTATGCAGACTCCCCTCTCCCTGGCATCCCTGGGCGTAAGTGGAGGCGGGAGGCTCCTGCAGAGCGAGCCTGCATTGCCCTCCTGCGGCCGGCCAGCAGATCCCAGAGCCCGCACATTAATCATAGCAGCAGGAGTGTAAAATTCAATTTTACCTCTCCATTCATTCTGAGATGAGTTGAAGGCCGGCCTTGTACATATAAACCACACTTTACTTCATCAGAGCCCTGGTAACAAATGGAGTGTCTTCTTTGGGGAGTTTAACCATCAAAAAACACCACGCCATTTAATTCCACGCGTGCCGAGGGTCAGAGAAGGAGCTCTTGGCATCAGCAAATGCCTCAGCTCTCAGCTGCGCAGTAAACTATGTTTTAGAGATTGTTCCTCAATATGAAATGATCAGTCCATTTATCTGCTAAAGCAGCCTGTCTCTTTGTTCAGTCTCCCAATATTTTTAACGCTGACCTGATCTGGACAATAAACCAAAGTCATCTTAAGATACTCACCATTCAATTTGTTACTTGAGTGCCTCCGAGCCCTGCTGTCCCTGCCCTCAGCATGACAGGCTTCCCAGCCTTCACCATTAACCCCGGTGCCAGTGCTGGCCACTCCAAGCTCTGCCCAGCTCACGGGGACAGGCTCTCCCATCCCAGCTCCTCCATGACCCACACACCCAGCAAGGTGTTTTGTCCAATATCCCTCTCATAGCAAGCACACAAACAGTATTTGTGTAAGGATTTGGGGCTCTCTGCTCCCTGGGAGCTGCCTTTGCAGAGTTGCAGCCACGCTCCTCCTCCCAAGGTGATGTTGTGCTGGTTCCCTTTTACAAGGGGGAGCTGATCTGTACTCAGGGGGTGCAGAGTGCCCCCATCTGCAGCCTCAGCCTCTCTCTTGAAGTGTTACTGTGACTGAAGAGGGCTTAGAAGTCCCACCATAGTCTCCTCAGTGAATACAACTGGATTTCCAGCCTTAGAACTGGGTCACACATGTCTACATCACCTCATGGGAGGATTTAGAAACTCAGTCCCATGGGAGTTTTCACAGTGCCCAGAAGAGTTGAGGTCCCACCAGGACAACCACCACAAACTCACTTTTACCTGGCTATCTCAGGTAGATCAGTTAGCTTTCCCACTAAGCAAACTGAATGCCATGCACCTTATCATTTGGTATCAATAGTTCCTCTGCAATGCATGGAAGATTAGACACCTACACAAGGCTGTGGTGTCCACTGCAGGAGCCAGATGTCCAAAAGTCAGCCCTCAGAGATTCCTGACTCATGCCCAGAGCCCTTTCATGCATGTAGCTGTAAATAACTAACGCAAGTTTACACTACAGCAATGGAGGGATTTAATCTTTGAAGACATTAAAAGAGCTTCCAAACCTCTGAACCATCCTGGCTACTCAGACAAGACACTGTCTAGAAAAGCTGCTCCCTATAATAATTAATTTTCATTCAGTTGCCATTTTTCATTACATGTTTGCCACGTGTTGCTCCACTCGGGAGCTCCATATCACCTCTTCAGCATCACCAAGATTTTAACAGCAGTTTCTGCTGACAGCAGGAGCTTTCATAGTGCTTCCCACCTCGATTGTGCCACATGAACCCTTCAGCCAAAACAACACAGGCTCACAGAACAAATGAGAAATGTTGGAAATCTCTAGAAGGGCATTATGATTGCATTTCCAAGGCCCAGTGAATCAGACTGGTGTGTGTGTGTGTGTGTGTGCAGAGCACAGCTTGGAGAGAAAAACGTCAATAGCTGGGCAGTTGCAGACAGGGCCATTACCTTAATTTGTCGATTTTTCCCTGAAAACTTTTAATTAAAAAGGCTTTGAAATTTTTTCCACAGGAATATTCTAGCACTTTATCCATGTTTTTAAGTTTCACCCTGCTTTTTCTTTTTTTTTTTTTTTTTTAAATAGAAAAGGAGGGGAAACAACCCTCCCTTGCAGGTCTGCATCTTTCTGCAGTGGAAAAGCACAGGGAGGAGAGGTGTGTAGCAAACTACTTTCTGCCATTCAACCATGGTAGAAGAAGGGACAGAAAGAAGACTCACTCTCTCCTCTCATGGCTTTTCCTCCACTGACCACAAAGGAGGAGTTAAAGGGAGACAAGTGACATAAATAGTCCCCAGAGTTTAACAGAGAAATCAAAGTAGGAAAAAAGTGCAACTAAAATCAAGCACAGCATTTAAAGATCAGTCAGCACTGAGAAATATCAGATGTCAGCAATCTGCTCCTTCCAGTTTTACAGAGAAGAGTTTTCTCTCAAACTCTTTCAGCCAGCTTTGGCAAGAGAACTCCAAACATGCTAACCCACTTGCCAAAACCATTTTTGCCTTCCAGAAAGCATCGTGTTTGTGGGTGTCAATAAGTCTGACAGACAGTCTCCTCCTGATGTAGGAGGCAAAATTTCACTCATATTTACACTTCAGTAAAATGAACTACAAGTGGGTTTACAAAGAGAGAGACAAAGTCAACAGCAAATTCAGATGCTCCAGTGCTTTCTGTCTCCAACCAAAAAGTCAGTCCAGAAAAAAATTCTGGAGGAAGGAGGTGGATACAGAATGTTTATCTTCTAGCTTTTGTAAAAATACAAAAAGTGTATTTTTCCAAAGTAATCTATAGTACCTCTGGACTCCTTGAAGGGTTTTTTCCCTGGAGAAGCCACCTTGGGAAAACCTGTGCTGGTGACAGACACTGAGCCTGCCTCCACAGCTTTGCTGGGTGCCATCAGCATGGCTCTGCCCTGCTTAGAGCTCTGTCAGGCTCAGCTCAACTTTCCTCTCACTGCACCCAATGCAGGAATTCTGGCAAAGCCTAGAACACCTGTCTTGCCAGAAATTATTGCTTGCTTAGGTACAAGGGTTCCTGGAAATTCTCCAAACCCTAATGGGAACTTCATTCAAGTGACTGAGTAGTGGGTTCCCATGTATTTCAGCTTTCCTAGTCCCTGGGGTCTCCTTCTACAATACATATTCCCTCTGTATTCCACTCCTCACACTGACAAGACAACCTTTAAATAGACTCAAAAGGACTTTGTGACAAAGGGACAAGAATTTGGATGTGCCTGTAAAAAGCTTTTGGATGGAGAACAGCAGGAGGACAGAGCAGATCCAGAGCAGCAGCTGCTCTTACCAACCGTGTACCCACACCCCTGTTCTCACAATTGCTCCCTTCATTCCCCATTTAATGACAAGTGCTTTCCACTTGGACCTCCTTCCTCATCTTTACAAGTCTTCCTGGTGGTAGAGCACATCCTCAGGAGGCCTCCAGGTGGTGTTTGAATTGAAAGGTACAGAGATGAGTAGCACCAAGGGTACAAATATCTACTCACAGGGTAACCTGCACAGTGTGTGTTACACACTGCTCACCTGCCACAAATCCTGCTCACAAAATAGCACCAGTGGGGACTTTTTGAACAAGGGTTCCCACAAGGTTTGAGTGGTGCCATTTGCCATTTTTAGTATTCACTTAAAATTAGCTTTTCCATATGTATTTTGTTGAGAGGATGAGAAATAGAACATCATGTTGAGTCAGGACAGCTGCATGGAAAAACAACCTGCTCATTCATGCTCTCAGGGCTAGGGGAAATAGACTTAACTTCACCAGGTAGGCACCCTTGGCCACATAAAAGGGGAGTGACAGCCTGGTTGTTCTCAGCACAGCAAAAGAGATGTGCCCTGCTGCAAATGAGAAGCACACACATCACTTTATGGCTCCATCACTATATAGAGAGCCCTGTAAACCAGATCATGGGTCCCAACGCTGGACTGTCTCTCTATCCTGTAGGTGCTGAGACTGACAAGCTGTGAAAGGCAGGTTTTGTAACAGAGTCAGGAATTACCAGCTCTGGAAATGCTCCAGCGCAGCAGATGCCACACACACAACTGTAGGTGGGATCACTTTCTCCTTCTTTATCTAAACCAAGAGGTTTTAAGGCTTCTCTGATCAACCCCTCAAACTATAACACACTGCTTTGCTACCAGTGCAGTTCAATAATCACCATCAGCTGCAATTTCCAAGACAGCAGAGATTTTTAGTAAGACAAGGCACCTTCTCAGCTCTGATGCAGTTCCGACACAGACCCACACACCCCCTCCACGTGCCAGGCTACCCAGCATCCCCAGGGAACTGTAAAGAGCTTTCCTGTTGTCCCGCCTCATCTGACAGCTCCTCATGGCCATGGCTATTCCACTGTCCCAGCCTGTATTTCCATGCCAGAGCAGCTGCTGTGATCTGTGTGTCCCACCAGCACTGCCCTGGCCTGTGCCAGCACAGCAGCACAGCCAGGCACATCCCGCTCTCCATGGCAGGGCTGAACATGATCTTGGCTCTTCCAAATCCTAACACATCCGAGAGGGTCTCTTTCCTGCTCTTGCTGCAGCAGGGTTGTGTTGGACAGCTCGTGGGTCACTTACAAATCCCTGATACCTCACCAGGCACCAGAGAGAAACGGTGCGAGTTCCATAAAACTTGGCTCATGGAAGATTCTTCCTGGCATCCAAACATTCCCTGTCTGACAGGATTCCCTGCCAACAGGCATCTGCAATAACCTATTTCTTGGCCTGAAGGGAGCCAAGAAGCTGTTGCAATTTTTTTGCTCTCTGTCCTCTTTTTCCTGTAAGCTTTGAGTTTTCCAAGCAAAGTAGTACAGAATGGAAAGTCTACAGGGATCTGGTGAGTGACCTGGCTGACCCTGGAGGGACTCTTGCAGGCAGAAGCTGCACAAGCACAGCAGGACTTATGTCTCTGTACTGTGTGGAAACCCACCTGCTTCCAGGCATCTATGGAGGTGTTTGGAAACGCTACTCTGTCCATCACTCACCCCAAGTATAGGAAACATCCTCCTCTGACTGCTTCTACCTGCAAAGCTCTTCCATCTAAGCCATTTTCCCTTCCTCTCTCTCCCTGCAGCTCCTAGCTTGGGAGAAAGAGAGCACAGGGAGCAACCTCAGATTCAGGAGACATCATGGAAAGAACAATGGTGGGATGTGCAGCTGCATACAGCTGCAACCATCTCCTGATCCCACAGTGTAACTGGGAATCAGGGATTTCCTCACATGGTGCTCCTGTGCACTACACGCACTGTTAAGGAGAACTCAAATAAAACTGAAAGACAAATTAAATGTAATTATTCACTTTAAATTCCAATTATTATTCTGGAATTCCAGGCAATTTTTGATCTCTCATAATTGGCAACACAGCCAAATATAACCCCTGCATCTCACAGCCTTGCATACCTGCAGTCCTGCAAAAGCCAGTTTTGGAATGGAGCAAGCAGATATTCCTGTGTCCTCTGAGAGGAATTACAACTGCCATGCTGCCACAAACAGAACAGGATTTTTTTGCCCTAAACTGTTAATTTTGTTTATTACAATAGCAGCTAGAATCCAACACAGCTCAGAAATTCCTTTGTAGTGAATATGAGATGTGAACAGAAACTTTTTATGACTCAATGAACTGCTACAGAATTTATTGTTTGGGAATTTGGGGGGTTTTTTAGGGTGTTTTCTTTGCTTTAAAATCAGCATGATATACAGCCCTCTGGGCTTTTCACTGACCTCTGCATTTCAAATACTGCCTTTATCCCACAGCCACTGATAACTTTTTCCTTTACCCTTTCTCACCCCACCTGTCACTAAACTAACTTAATGTTAAAACTGAAGAATAAGAAAAACTGTTAAGAATTGGCCAATTACTTTTTCCCCCGAGATACTACTTGAAACTGGTGCCTGCCATCTCCTGGCACCTTTCTCAAAGTGCAGTCGGTTTTAAGCCCAAAACTGGATATAAGGACAGTTTTCCCATTGCTACTTATGTTCATCTTGCAACTTGTTTATTCCAAGTCCCAGTAGAGGAACTTACTTCAAATGCTGAGTCGTACTGTTGCCTTTCTTTGCCAGTTAGTGATTGTACAGCCACTTTATAGAGATTAAGTTATTAAATTACAGTAATAAACACTGGTTCCAAGTTGCCTTCAATGGAATTGCTCAAAAGTGATGAGTTAGTCCAGTAAGTGACACTTACCAGAATCTTGGGATGAGCACAGTTTCCAGTGCTCACTGATGCTCCAAAGGAGAGGAATCATCAGCAGCTGCTGGTCCATGGACACACAGCCCAGTCCTTGGCTCCAGGTTGGCTGGTCAGGAGTTTCACTGCAAGTCACACAAAGCACAGCAGTACCGGCTCAGCTAATTATTTCCCAATCAGCTCCTGGAAGTTTAGTCTCCCGCCAGCCAAGCCAGCAGCTCTGGGACCCCCTGCTCAGCGGCCAGAGGAGCAAACCAGCAATGCACAAATCACTTTTGTAAATCAATTTTGTTATACAAAACAAATTCCACATGAGCTGAGGATGAAGAAACCTTGCACCAATGTGCACCTTCCCTGCAGGTATCTCTGTGCTTCCCTGCTCTTTTCTCTCCCTCCTTCCCCTACAACCAAGGTTCCCAACAGATTCAAAGAAACCCAGCCCTCCTTCCTCACTATTCAAGAATACTTTAGAATTACCAAAACATTTCTAGTGCCTTACAGCTCTGCCAACCGTTCCTGCAGCACTGCTGATTCAATATTCTCCTCATCTCAGCATCTCCCTCCTGCTTTTCCATTTGCTGGAACAAGAAACTATTCACTGTTTCCACTTGTCCACAAGCCAGAAGAGCTCTGACCCACCAAATCTAGAATGAGTCTCACACATATCCCATCCTGGGAACCCACTTTTGTTGTGTTTAAAGGCACCTGTTACCTGACTTACCACTTTCCCCCATCATTTTTTCACGATGCCTGTCTGTAATGTGCTTATTGTAACATAAAAATAAACTTAACTCACCTTAGAAACAGGTCATGTCATATCACTTTGATTTACCTACAGGGAACACTGCTGTGTGCACAGCTCAATTACACATCCTGTTATCCAGGCATTATCACAAACCATGGAGAAGCAATGGCAGTTACCCCTCCCTTATTTTTGTCCCTTTGCATTTTAGTATTTTAACTACTCATCTCTTTCTTCAGATTAACCAGGAAGAGTTGTGACTGTTTTCTCATCAGCTGACAGTACTGAAGTCATGAGTAGAAACATTGACAGCATTTTCTTTTGGGCTTGAGGAATGTACCTTCCTTTTTTCTCCACAGTCATTTGACATCAATGGATTGTAAATTTACCTTTTAAAAAAAATCTGTTTCCTTGCTAGTGAAGGAATTACTTCTATTTCAAGCAGTATTTTGATTCAACAGACTAGTATTTTAACCTCATTCTCTAAAAGCCAGAGATAAAATCCTTAAATGTTTCATAAACTACTGACAACGAACAGACTGTTTATGCAGCAAAGAGCCAGCAACAAGGCAGTAACACATCTCCTTTATCAAGGCTATTTAAAGCATAATGCTCTGTACAAATCTAGCAGAGCTGTAGGCCAAAGCTTTACAAAGCAAAGAGATTTCCAGGGTATTTTAAGTTTTGGGTCTCTGTCTTCAAACACTTTCAAAGGGTCCATATCTCTGATGCAAGCAGGACTTTCTCTTAAAAGGTGACCTTAATCTGGATCCTAAAAACATTTATTCTTACCCTGCACCTCTAGTATAAATTCTGCCTGTTTTGTGGCTGGTGATATCTCAATAGTTTGTAAAACTGCCAAAGAGACAAGTCTTAGTTTCTTCTTTTGTTTACAAAGACCTATGGCACCAATTCTTATACAAGTAAAATTGCTTGTAGCATTTGGCAAAACTTGTACATCCCTGGGTTCTGAACTCCGCAGGAGTCACAATCATTCTTACAGAAAATGTTGCAGCTGTGCAGCCAGGTAAAAGAACATCTAGGGAAGAGAGTTCTCCAGAACCACCCAAAATTCTCAGAACTGGCAAATGCATTAGCCACCCACTGACAGCCCAGGCCAGTACAAACACACAGTACCTTGGGAAATCACCCACTGAAGTAATGAATTCTCAAACTGCCTCGATTCAATGGTTTTATTTTTCTTAAGAACACTTCCAGAGGACAGAGAAATACAGACATTTTACAAGTCTTCATATTCAGTTTTCTCCAGTCCTTTAAGAGAAAAAAACCTGCAAATTGAATCTTTTTAGTAAGTGCCAACACTGCTCTCAGTTCTGGCTGGGAGACAGTCCCTGCCCCAAAGAGCTTCCACTCTAAGAGATTTATACAAATGTAAGGGTCACAGGGACAACAGGGAAGAAGGTGACACAGTTTTCATGTTGCTGGTGCCATTCTTGGAGACTGGTACATCTGTTTGTGCTGGCAGTCAGGACACTGAAGAGATACACAGTGCACATGGCACAACATGTTCTCTCTGCAAGTGTTTGGAAGGGAGAAGGTAAAGAAGCTCTCAAGAAAGTTTTCAAGGCTGTCCTGTGATGAGGAAGGCATTTGTTCTATGTAGAAGTTTTTGCCTATTTACATACTTTTAAAAAAAGAAAATAAAATATGCAAAAAACATATTAATCAAATCAGTTGCCTTACAAAAATAAAATTTTCAAACAATATCTTTCTAAAATAAATATTAATAGGTAAAAATGGAAAATGGAAATAAATAAATACATGTATCCAAGCTATTTTGTTAAAACAAATAAGCATAGTTTTTAACTGAAAAATAGCCATGGAATCCCAGTCCCCCGATTAAAGCAGAAACTGTTCAGAGCATCCTTCTCTTCACAGGAAGATGAGTCCCAAGCAGTAAAGAACAGATTCATAATAAAAGAAATATATAGGACTGTGTTTGTTACAGGAAAGTACAAAACATTTCCTTCCATACTGGACAACAGAGACTAAAAAAGACAGTGTTCCATGATATCCCCCTAATGAAATTTACTGGTATTTCCAAGCAGTCAGAGACTAACATTTTCTCTTCTGTAGGAAAAAAATAGAGTAAAGTGAATTTGATTGTTTGGGAATATACATGTTTAGTCCCCCGATTGAACAAAAAATTAATCCTTCTTAAAAATACTGAGCTCCTCTTCCTCCCCCTCCCCAAACAGCAACTCTCATGTGCAGACAAGACATTTCAGTCCAAAGCTGCCCACAGAAGGACTGCGCAGCACAGGTTGCTGGGGCAGCTCCACCTCAGGCAGGGGACTTTTACTGCTTGGGAGCACAAGCTGCACCAGTTTGACATGGTCCAACATGAAATCAATGTTTGCATGGCAGCATCTTGCACTTCAAGGGGTAGTTGATTGCCCTAAGCTCCTGCTGGCAGGAGTCAGGCTCAGTTTTGCCGGTGTAGGTCACAGTGCTCTAGGTAACAGAGGCAGGGTACCCTATTCCCCATGCTCGTAAGGCAGTTGTACCGCTCCAGGAAATCTGTTTCTTTCTTGAAGGTTTCAATTTTTTTGTGGTCTTGTATGTCCTCTTACTTTTAAAATTGTTTTTCTACCTATTTAAAAGGAGCAACATGCCCAGATTAACAACAGTGGTCAAGTAGGCAAAGAATAAAATGTCCACAATGCAAGCTCTACGTAGGTTTACAGTGTATTGGTCATGCATAAACCCCTACAGATCCCGGCAGGCATTTAAACATTTAAGTTGATGGAAGATCAGATTGCTAATGAACTGACTGCTGAATGGACTGTAGCCAGCTTGGAATCACTGGTGGGTTCTGCTTCTGATGTCGCAAGACTTAAGCCATGTCAGTGGTCATCTACTTTAGCCCTTTTTGCTTTCAAGGAAAGATGCTGCAAGAAAAACAGAAAATCTTCTTAGCAGGCACACCATAATTAGCAAAAAAATCAATTAGAATGCTTTCAGTCTTTAATCCCAAATTATATAAATTCTTACACAAATTCTTCCCAAGCTCTTACTGTTGCTGATACAGCTAAAATAAAGCTTCGAAATAAAAATCCACATCTACCTCAAAGTGATACTGTGGCTTGGTGTAAAATATCATCTTCCAGTACTTCTGCAATAACTGCAAGCAAAGGGACAATTTCCCACTGGAAGCAAGTTGCCAGATGTAAAAATGCACAGAGAGATAGATGTGCTCCCAACAATACATCCGCACAAACACCAGGAGCACGTACATGAAGGACAAGACTTTAACTACTGTATCAACTCTGCAGTTATTGGACCTTTGGACCTCTGTGCTTTTAAAAACTTAACAAAATGTGGAATAAAAACATGAAGGAAATTCTGCAAAATTTGGAATGAGAAATAATTGACTGAGACCAGACAAAGCTGTAGAAGAACATCTTTTAACACAGAATCCTATTCATTGGGGATTTGGTTTTAACTTGATATAGGAATAAAACCTCCCATATTTGAGGAATCCCTTCCTAGCACAAAGATGTGTCCTTCAGTAGAAAAAGGGTCTGAATGTTTATAAATTAACATAAATCTGTGTGGTTTGCAATGGCTTGCTTATTTAAAATTTAAATGTATGATTCAAAGCTTTACACAACAGAAACATTTCTAATTTTTAAACATTTTATAAGGAAACCTAAACCTTTTGGCTGATATGGATAACTGACCAAACTGGAAAAGACAAATTTCCTCAAAACCAGCACCATCCTCCAGAGCTTCTATTCACTTCAGGATGAAAGCAGTGATTAGGTCATACTGCAAACTGAATTTACCTCTATCATATCAAAAGAATGGTAATGGTAAAATTTTGGTTCTAATGTAATTTCACAGAATATCCACACAGTAGCAGCACTATCTTGAGAACATGTTCTCTCAGTAAGGTAGGCAGTAAATTCAAGACAAGTATTCTTCACTTACAAAAAGCAATTCAAGTTTGATCTGAACAAACTATTGAGTCCCACTTCCCAATACCACCTACCTAAAGGAAAACCTCTTCCCAAACTTCAACCTGTGGAGAGGTCATATCACTATGGGATGTTGTGATGTGCATGGGATGTGAATCAAAAGACTAATTATTCCAGGAACAGATTTGAAACAGCACTGGCTCATCACCAAGTTCAGCACGTATATTCAAGTGTAAAATGGTTGAAGGCTTAATTTACCAGGGTGGAAATGAACCACTTTGTATCTCTGAGATCCTGTCCGTTGGCTGGATAATAGGGAAAAACCTTTCATGCATCAACTTATTATCCTCCTCCTTTAAATTAACATCAATACAAATGAATGAACAAAACCAACTTAATTTTTGTCAATGAAATAGACAACAAACAAACCAAACACTTAAAAAGGTCAGATACAAGAGCTGCTGATGCAGCAATGGTACCGTTTGGGATTTATGCCGATTCCGTACCGTTCCTTGCTGGTAAAAATGAGGTGCCAGTTCCAGGAGCCACGCGGATTCAACAGCAGTCACATCTCTCATGTAATATTTAGCAGTCTGTATGACTTCATTGTAGACTACCCTAGGAGGAAAGAGAAAATATAGTGTTTGCTGTAAAGCAATGAGGGAGAGATGAGCAAGAGCATACATGCTGCCAGAGGTGGCATTTACAGAGCATCAAGACAGTCTTTAAGTTGTAACTCTGCCTCTTACCTCTTCCCCTCTGCTTGGTCAGAGTATTCTCCATTAAGACAACTTTAGATTGCCATGAAAACACCTTCACATACTACCAAGACATATGGATATAAGGTACAGAAGAGAGAATATTTCTTGTAATGGGGCCAAGGGGGACTCACAACTGATGCTTTGGAAGAGAGAGTATTAGTTATTCTGTGATATCATAAGGAAAGATGTCAAAAGCACCAAAACCCTGGGCCCACAACAAGCAGGGCATGAATCCCAGCATGAGTATCCCTGGTGCCAGTCTGCAGACAAGCAAGATAAGCATTAGAGGGAGAAATCAGCTTTAACTCCTGCCAGAACATCTCCTGGCAAGAGATACAGAAGCAGCCAATCATGGGGACTCATCCCTGCTGCCAGCACAAAGAGGATACCAGCACGGACAGCCTATTTCTGAGGTCAACCTTTAGCAGGGAAAGTCCTTTTTCCTAAGGAAGCACAAACCCCCATGCTGAAGGGTTAGTCACCAAAGCCAGAAGTCACTATCTGCCTTCCATACACAGCAGAGCTGCAAACACATGAGGTTTGTGGGCTCTTATTAATTGGTATTTTGCTCTCAAAAGCAAAGAGGAGTGAGTCCAAAATTCTCTTTGCCAAATGCAACATGAGATATGCCAACTAATACAACTGAAGAGAAATCTGAGGAAAATAAACCCGAATGAGAACACATTTTCTATACACCTGTAACAGACAGAGAATTGAAGCCCTCAGTAGAGGATGGTTGCCCAGGATGCACTAGCACTGAAATTTAGGTTGCTAATTACTCCTGTCTTACAGGATACCATAAGCCATGACACTGGGCCAAGTTTATCCTTCAAAGTCCCAACAACAAGCAGTGAAAGACAAAAGCCCAAATACTTCAGGCTGATCATGGTGACTTGAAAGTTAGGAACACATTTGTTTGTTATCTGAGCATCTTTGACCTGCAAATAGAATGATAATATCCCAGCTGATGGGAAAGTAGAACCATTTCTTTCCTCAATCTGCTGGACAGCCATAACTTTTCACATCATGCATTTTATGTGTAAGCCCTCTCCTAGCAAGACATTTGCAATTACTGCAGCATATGTTTGACAGGATATTTCCTTAATAGGCTTAATAAAAGTAAATTAACCCTAGTTGTGTCTAGGTACAGAGACTACTTGGAGAACAATCTGCAGTGCAGGATATGGTGCCCACTAAACAAGGGTCACCTGGCTCTGCTTTCCAAACTCTGCAGGTTTTTCTGGCAGTTAAATGTCACTCTATTCCCCTGATTTATTTGGATACTGCCTACAAAATGTTGCAAAGCAAATGCCAATTGGATTCTCTCTGTGGGAACGGTGACCTTCTACATCTATTTATCCACTGGCGGAGAGAAGTCATTCAGGAACACGTCTGGATGCTGCCTTAAAAAAATCTCCAAACAAGTGAAAGCAGCTTTAACTTACCAGCGTGGAGGTTTCTCTGCATACAGCACTGAGGTGGGGTGGATGTGAAGCTCATGGTCATCACGGATAGTCCTTGAAAACAAGATACTATTTCAGACTGTGCATCTATTTATTGTTTAACATTTCCTGAGTAAGAATGTCAATAAAAGCAAGAACAAAAGAATTGGAGTAAATTAACAACATTTGCATTTAACGAACAGATGAAAACAGGCTTAACCTTGCCAAAGGAACAATTGATAATTTAATGTCCTAAAAGAAGTTCTGCCTACATTAAATGAAAAAATAGCATTTCAGGCATTTATTTACTGTTGCACTACCACTGTTACTTGCTCAAATAAACACAACCTAATTATTACTAGTAACAGCTTCCCACTATTAATAACTCTAAAGAGATAAACATTGAACCTGTTTGCAAATACAAAACTTCAAATATTGAGTAAATCAACTGCCACATGTTTCTAATTGCAAGTGTCTAGAGAAGCATCTGTTTGGTGATTAAATCAAGATTTATTCCTCAAAGGAGCTTTCCAAGTAAGCAAAAGTTGTACCAGAACTACATATAGTTACCTGTAAGCTCCAGTAGAGTGGAATTTAGCTGCATTGGCAAAGAATCCAGAAACTATACATCTCAAAACAGGATCTGGATCACCTGAATAGAAGAAATCTTCTGTAAAATGAGTCAATGGAATGGCAAAAATCCCTAAATTACCACTTAATCACCTCAAACAACTTTTCACAGTGCATCAGACTTTGACAGCAAAGGTATGAAGGCAGACAAACCTGCAATCTCATTCGTCTTCAATCTCACAGCAATTCAAAAATTACTACCTAAAAATTACTGTTGCCATTCCATGCAGAGAGTTTCAGTCCTTCACCCTGCATGACAATGAGTATTAAAGTCTGATTTTTCAGAGGAGTTAGAGACAAGTGCTGAGAACTAGTCATGGCACCCGTGCACACACGGCACAGCTGGAAATCAGTGACTGAACATCATTTTGAACATACCGAAAAATGACTTATTGAAAAGTCTAAGAGGGAACAGTGTGACCTATTTATGAATCTTTTTGGTAAATCATTTCCTTAAATATATAATCAGTGGTTAAAGTCTCTTGCTGGAACACTTAGCTAATGAAGACTGGATTAAATTTTAATTGTACAAATATGCTGAAATGCTCTTCTGCAGCCATTTTTAGGAAAAAAAAATCTGGGTTTAATTAACATTATTTTTACGCCAGGGAGAAAATACTTCAAGAATTACAAGAAAACCAGGAAGCAGACTGACCATTTGGAAACTACTATTTATTGAACAACAGGTTTAAAAAAATAATAATTCACCTTCACTGGACTTCTTTGGCACTTTAAAACGGACAAGAAGCTTTTTCAGTTGCTCTCTTACAACAGAAGCTCTAACAAGTCCTTTGTAGTTCAGAAAGTGGTCCTGACACCACTGGGAGCTCTTGCTGTGCTGTACAGTGAGAAGAACAGAAAAACTTGCAATGAGATACCATCAGCAAAACAAACCCCAGTCTCTTTTGGATAGCCTTGTTCTCTTTTAATTCTGCCTCCTACAACATATTTATTGTGTTTTCCCTGAAAATTACCTATTTACATAGCACCTAACAAGGCTACACACCACCAATAACTACCAAACATGTTTCAAAAAATTCCTAAATAATAGCAGATCAAATGCTGTGGGGTATTTTCAAACAGATGCGCTTCACTTCTTCATATGTGGTGAAAGAGAACAGCTTCAGTTGTTCCATTTCATCCTCTAAGATCATAAACTAGTCTGTTTTCAACCTCAAAATGTAAACAACCTTTTCTGTACACAGGCTTCAGTCTTCTCTATGCAGAGAACTGTTTCTCCAGCAGCCATCACTCCACGATCTCTGCATTTGGCTGTTTCTAAGAATCATGCAGATATAAAATTTAAGGGGGATCATTTCAGTTGGTGCCTGCCTGGCTGCTTTGTGGCAAGTCATGTTTAAACCCTTGAGTAGTTATACTACTTCAACTCAGCACTGCTGCAAATATATTATTACAGAATTGCTAAATACCAGCAAAGTATACTTCTCCCAAATAGGTGCAGCACTTCAAAATCATTAAGTGAAACCTCAGCTTAGAGAGCTGTATTAATATTGATGTAAAACCTTAGGATGAATACATAAGGTGAATGAAAAAGAGGGTATGATGACCAATGAGTTTATTTAGAACAAAAAAAAAACCAAACCAAAACAAATTAGATTTAGATGCAGTTTATCATCAGTAGAACATGACAAAATATTAATATTAGAAATTTGGATACTTGTTTTCCCCAAGTCCCTTCAAAAATCCCAGTCTCCTTGAAAACAACTGTCTACCCATAAGATTTCCATGCCATACCCAAACAAAATTCTCTTTATTCCGTTATGAGGAACTCTGGAAGATCTGTGACAAAATAGGACCAGAATCGCTTTTAAAGCGGAACTATCACTTCATAGACTTAGTAAGTCCTCAGCTTTGAGGATGCTGTGACTCTGAGAACTTCCAGATTCAGAACTGAGAACCTCAAATTCTTCCCATTCCTGCAAATCCACATACACTTGAACTGACTTACTTTGACAAAGGCTTCATAAACATTAAGCATAGTGAGATGATCACCTTCTTCCACAGCAAACTTTCTGTGTTGCCTGGCCTGGAGAAGAATAAATATAACTTTAGAGGCAGATTTTTGCAAAAATCACGTCAAATATCCTCAGTTCCCATCTGCTCTGTATTTTCTGGTGACTTAAAATTATTACCATCTAGGGTAGTTCCTCCAGGCAACAGCAATATTTCACTACTTTGCCCTGTATTCAGGAGCACTTCTTCAAATGAAATTAGAACATTAAAATTAGGCTCTCGCTACCTATTACAAATTTGTTACATCCTACTACTTTCTGTTTTATTCATCTCGAAAGGAAGTGGTGTGTGGGAAGGCTTGGGGTTTGTTTGTTTTGGTTTTGTTTTGGTTTTTTTTTGCAAACCCTTACACTGACTAATACTGGTTTATAACCTTTCCTGTTTCTGGTCCTCAGAAGGTTTTTACCACCAGTAAAGGACTCCAACATTCCCACTGTTATTTGGTATCTTTATTTATCTACAATTAATAGGTACAGTTCCAGACCTTGCTTCATTTTCACACAAACTTGCAGCCTCTAACAGGTATCAGGAAACTACTTGGCAGAAATCCAGAAATGTGGAACTAAGATACAGAAAATGAGACACAACTGAACTTACAGCTTGAGCTTTTTGATTTGGAGGGATCACAAAGATGTTTTGAATCTGCATCATGGCAGCAATTGTCAAAATCTCCTGGGAGCAGCCAAAATTTCCTGAGGAGTAAAAGGAAGAATTCAGCAAAGGAAATCTTCTTTCATTCAATTCACCCCCATGTAGAATAAAAAGGACAAGAGGCAGAATATGTTAAAAGCAAAATACGTAAAATCCTAGATTTTTTTTCATAAGGTTGAATGTTTTCAATGGAAAACTTAGGAAACAAATGTGTTAGACTTGCTATTTATTAAAAAGGTTTGTGAGTTTAACCATTTCTTTTCACTAAGGACCATACCAAGATGAAATAGAGTTTGTCCTAAATTCAGGAAATGTCTAATACTACACTACAGTTACATGCCTATGAAGAAACTGATTGTATTTTCTCCTACCTGATTCCAGAAGCATCTTTGCAAACATAGGATTCAAAGGAAACTCTGCTATTCTCATTCCCAGAGGCTCTGTTAACCGGCAGTGCATATCCAAACCTGCAGCCCATCAATAAATCTGACTGTGACATAGGCAAACTAGCACAGAAAAGTTTCTTTAAGAATTTATTGTGTACTAAAGAGCAGAATTGTGAGCTAAAATATACCAAATGCACCTAGGCATTGATGAATGTACATTGCACTAAGCTTAAAGGCAGTCCTCAATATCCATTTACTCTCCCATGGGTTACCAGAATTTTTTTCCCCAAAATATTTGAACACACAGGTTTCTTAATTTTAACAAAGTTCCACGGTTAATGGCAATGATTTAGAAAACCTGCAGTCCAAGTCAATGTCATGGCCAGAAGGGATATTAGCTGTTAGTCTTACACATCTCTTCTTAAGTATTTAGCAACATCTTGGTTAATGGGGATGTAAAGCAGAAGGGAGAACAGATGAGAATGAAAACAGAGATAATTATGTAACAGGCATTACTGTAGAAACAGGAAGCACTGCTGGAGTAGGTAGTAAATGAATCACATCTACTTAGGTCATGGAGAAAAATAATTTAATATTACCTAAACAAGAGATTTACAGCTGATGAAGTTTTTCTACAGTTTAGTCTGCCTCATGTGTGAACAACCAAACCATCAGCCATGTTCCAGCTGTAACCTTTTCCCTGGATGTGGTACAGGAGGGAGGTTTGACAGCTTGCTTTGTGATTCCCAGTTCTCACTGAGCAACCCTGCACATTT